>OX465581.1:38303387-38903387 GCA_950022655.1 Alentia gelatinosa | reverse complement strand
CATCTACCTGCCTACCAATCTACCTGCCTACCCATCTACCTGCCTACCCATCTACCTGCCTACCCATCCACCTCCCTACCCATCTACCCGCCTACCCATCTGTCTGCCTGCCCATCTACCGGCCTACCCATCTACCTGCCTACCAATCTACCTACCTATCCACCTAAAAGATTTTTTTGGGGGGGGGGGGTGTAGGCAGTTTATTTTAGCCCCTTGTATTGCCCTTTGTATTGGTTGTATTGTATTGGTTGTTGTGATCTTGATATATGGCAATAAAATCTACATGTGTACAAAACAAAGTTATTTGTCACAGTTTTCTTTACAATATCTATGGTATATCTGTAATTATGATATACTAGAAGATGATAATAATTTCTTCCAGAGAGTTCCTGAGGTTGACCACTGTGTGTAAACACTCCCTAATGATAAACATTTAATGGTTAAACACTTCTTAAACTTAAACACTCTGTGATACAACACTTCCTAAAGCTAAACACTTGTTATATAAACGCTTCCTAATGTTAAACACTATGTATGTAAACACTTCCAAACCCTGAACACTATGAATATAAACACTTCCCAAACTTAAACACTATAAAACTAAACGCTTTGCAATTAAACACTTTTCAAAGTCAAACACTTTTTACCTAAACATGTTTGAAGTTAAACGTGTTTACCGAAAAGCGTATAGAAAAGTGGAACAAGAAAGTGTTTAAATAAGTGTTTAACTTCTAAACGTTGGCGTGTGGATACCAAACACCGTTTTTACAGTGTACACAGACCCACTGCCACAGATCGCCGGGCCTGACCCATAGGGGAGACCCGGCACCGGGGCGGTTTGTCTGCTGTTTAGTCTGGGACCCGTCTAGTTTTGATTCAACATATAGTGCAAGATGTTTTTCCTTCCTCACTGCCTGAATTGTTATATCATGGTATCACTGATTTGATCCTCCAAACTGGACCTGCCCATTGACGGGCGTATACTCGAATGCCTAAACAACCAAAGCTGTCGATACAGAGTGTGTAATGTATATAAATATATATATGTTACCTATTATTTATTGTTAATATTGATTGCTTTAAGGTATCCCAACAGGCGAGGACCCTATATATGTATGGACTCCATAAGCCCACCTTGATTATTGTTCACCCCTACAATGGGCGACACTAACATTACAAGTCATAGAGGTCTAAACATTGTGCACTACAACCTATGTAGCGTCTGGTCGAAAATAGATCCCTTATTATGCACTATGGTAGATTCCAACATCGATATAATATGCATAACCGAAACTTGGCTTCAAGCTGAGCTACCTACTTTTTTAGTGGATCTACCAGGCTTCAATCTTGTAAGACTGGATCGATCATGGAAAGAACCAGGTGAGGATAAAATAAAGCAGGGAGGGGGGGTGGGGGTCTATATAAGAGATAACTTGAATGTTGACACCGAATCTCTCTCCATACTTAACGAAAGTAACGCAAACATAGAAAGTATATGGATTCAGATCAAGCTCCCCTTCACCAAACTCATCACCATAGGTACCATTTACAAAATAAATCAGATTGCAAAAAATTCTGGAAGACTATGTCAAACTTGATAAAAAAAGATAAATCCAAAGAAGACCTCATTTTGATTAAGAACACAGAAGATAATAAGAAAATTTACCCTAAAAATTCGGCTGAATTTATTAACGATTTCTTTATTAATGTGGGCCCTAATCTGACCAAACATCAAAATGAAGAATGGCACTATGAGGGGAAATTGATAGACAATAATCTTAGCCAATTATCTGTAAATGAAGTGGAAGTCCTCAAAATGATCCGAGGTATTGAACTTCACAAATCGTCAGCTATTGATGAAATTTCATCCTTTTTCTTGAAGGATGCACTACTTGTGCTATCGCATCAATTTACACATTTACTGAATTGTTCCATGTCTAAAGGGGTTTTTCCCGCTAAATGGAAACTTGCTACAGTTGTACCCCTCCGAAAGGTACCGAACTCAACCGATGTAAATAATCTGAGACCAATATCCCTCCTACCCCTACCTGGCAAAATACTGGAAAAAATCATACACGACCGTACAATAACCTATTTAGATAATAACAATATTCTAACAAAAGCTCAGCATGGTTTTCGGAAAAATCATTCAACCATAAATACAATAACCACTCTAACAGATGACATCTTCACTGCTATCAATCAAAACAAATTAACTATCTGTACCTACATAGATTTCAAAAAGGCTTTTGACACAATAAATCATGACTTATTAATAAAAAAAACTTAGAAAAATAGGAATCACTGACATAGCCCTCAAATGGTACTCAGATTATTTGTCAAATCGAAAACAATCTACCATAGCCAATGGTATTTGATCTCACTTCAAAACTATTGTATGTGGAGTACCGCAGGGGTCTATTCTGGGACCACTCTTGTTCTTGATTTATATTAATGATATAGAATCCTCACTGTTAGATAGACCCTTGCGGGAAAACACAAAATGCCTCTTATACGCAGATGACACCGTCTTGTATAGATCGGGATCCGATTATGCCGTTTTAACCCTTTAAGGACGCATGATGCCTGGAGGCATCACCGCGCTAAAGACGCATGATGCCTGGAGGCATCACCGCACTAAAGACGCATGATGCCTTGAGGCATCATTGTCCCGATATTAAGAAAAATGTATTAACAAAGAAATAATAGAGCAATATTCATGAAATCTTCAGAAAATGTGGATATAATATCATATTTAGTATGTCTATTAAAAAAAAATGAAATATTTATGATTATGTATCATATTGCATAATTACAAACTTGGATGTCAGTTTTAACTATTATGTGGCCGTCCTGTAGCCAGACAGACTGCCACCAGTATCAGTCCTTATGGGAGTAGCTGGACCCTGGCAGCTGTCCTTAAAGGGTTAATTAACGAATTGCAAGAAGACCTAAACGGTATTGCCAAATGGTGCAACTACAATAAACTCATAATAAATACTAATAAAACAAAAAGTGTAATCTACGGCACCAGTAAAGGATTTTAAATAGACAAGGGCATGATCAGTTCCTAAAACTCTACAATGAAAACTTACAATGGGTAAATTCTTACAAATATCTAGGTGTCATCCTTGACCAGAACAGGACTGGAGATGAGGTAACTCATGAGTTTAACTCTACTTCACCTTGTACTACATTTATGTCAACACCACACCAATTGATAAAATTGTATGTACTTTTCGCAGAGGTGGACGCAAGTCCTTAGGTGATACCACACAGGCAAACGGTGAACCCCCGGAGGCTTTGACCAACGGGGACCCACCGCTACCTGTGAAGGGAAAGTGTAGAAATACACTGACCCACAAGCCGGCTAATAAAGTGAGAAAAACACTTATTACCGACTTTTTTGGTCCTAAAGGAGGTCCTAGCGCACCTTTAGAACCGATTAAAACGCAGGTGCCCGGTGCACCGGCGTCCTTTGTAGGCACTCAATCCAAGCCCCAGAGCTCAGACCAGAGACTGCCACAAACAAACTTTGGGGATAACCCAAATGCCACCGGCCCCCTAGGGAAAGGTAACAACTCCATTAATGAATCATTTCTGGAAAAAACTTGTGTAAAAGACTAAGAGGCAAACCTAGACCTTATGAACTTAGCACTCCTGAATGAACTAGAGACTCAAAAAATGGAATCACACTTAGGGAACCAGACACAGTCTACCAATGATATACAATGTCATATCCCAGATTCTAATCAAGGTTTCTCTTCCTCACAGGTGATAGATGACATGCTTCCCAAATCCCTTCACCGAGCGTGGAGGGACACGAGAGATGCCACATCACGCCAGATGAAATGTGAAGCAAGGGCCGCATTCTACTACCAATGCGGTGAGCTCAACCACATTGAGCCGTGGGCGTGTGGCATCGCTCCGATACCGGGCTACTTCAATGCGGACACTAAAGAACTGATCCACATCGAACGAAAGGCGGCTGCACATAGGGTCATGAAGATAGCAGCAGACCAACTGAAAGCCCAGGAGAGTGTAGAGGCTAAGGTGAAAGACCAGTCGAGAAAGATGATGGAACAAGCATTGATCGACGCAAAATACACTGAAGAGGAGTGCAACCGCACTCTTGAGGCAGTAAAGTCCCATGCTGAACTTACTGCCAAGTGTGATTACATGCATGAAGTGACTATCCTGGAAGAACGGATACAGAAACGCAAGACACGCGCCCCCCAAGAGGAACAGATAACTGATCCAAAGGCCTCCATCAAACTCACAGTTGAAAAGGAGGCAAAGGAGACGAAGGATTTTCCGGATGCCAAACCAGAAAAATTCCCCGTGAAAGGGAGAGGCAGGGGTCGTGGAGGCAAAGGACAATGCGGGGCAAAACGAGGCCAGAACAAGGCTCAGTGCCAGCAGTCAACACGCCTCTAACCCAGGCTACCCAGTGCATGGACAATGAGACTGAAATCGAGAGTGACTACCCACATTCGTGTAAAGTAACTCATAACGTCCCGGTAACCTTGAACAAGCTTTGTACAACAACTCAAAATTTGACTTGGAATAAAGATTCCGAAATATGTTGCTATGCCTCTGTTTCCATCTGTACAGATTTGCCAAACTCCAAGTCTAAGCAGTCCGAAGGAACCATAGCAGATGGAACAACTTCCATCTATGACGCAGACGGCCCAATCATAACCGACCATAAGAACGGTGATGTAGAGGTAAAACCCAAATACGAGAAATTTGGAACAGTAGTGAATCTATCAGATAAAGTACTCACCGACTCTGAGAAATCTCTCTTAAATAAGGGACTCAACTTCTGTCCAGCTTCAGGCAAACTAGACGAGGGTGAATTGAAAAATGAACTAGAGACCTGAGACTAAAACAATTCTTCCAGAAACCCAAACCCATTTGCAAAGATAAACCGAGCTTAGGGCAAGAAAGTCTAAACGCAAATGCAAACAATACACAAGCGCAAATAGGGTATAACACCATGGCCACAAAACCAGGTATACCGTTTGGGGACAAGAAACTTCTAAAAGAACTGAAGGACCCCAAAAACTTCTCGGCCCCCCAGGGATCCTCCAACTTAGAAGGATTCATAGCGGTTAATGAACTAAGTCTAACTACCAAGGCAATACATAGTAGGAAAATAAAGCCTAATGTAAGCCAACCCGAGAAATTAGCTTTGAAAAATCTGGCGAAAGATAAAAACATCATTATCAAACCGGCAGACAAAGGGGGTGCTACCGTAATTCTAAATACAGTCGACTACATCGCAGAAGCCAATAGGCTACTGAATGATGATAAGGTATACCAAAAGCTAAATGATAACCCAACAGGAGACATCAACGATAAAATCAATGAGAAAATCGTAAACATGGTAAATAGTGGCGAAATAACACCCGAAATAGGTGAGGCACTAAAAACACAAAAACCCAAGGCTCCACAAATCTATTTTCTACCGAAAATACATAAGGGAGTAAACCCGCCACCAGGGAGACCGGTGGTATCGGCAAACAATAGCGCAACTGAGAAAATTTCCAGATTTGTGGACAATTTCCTCAAACCTGAAGTTCCCAAAATCAAATCTTATGTAAAAGATACAAACCATTTCCTCGAGAAGATAGGGGAAGTGGAAAAACTGAAAATGGGAGACACAGTAGGGACATTGGATGTAAGTGCACTCTACACTAATATCCCCAACAATGAAGGCATAAATAAATGCCATCAGAGATAAACTGTCGAACAGGGGTATATCTCCAAATCCGAGTACTGATAGTATACTAGAACTACTGGAAGCCGTACTGACTCAGAATAACATACAATTCAACGATATGAATTACATATACAGATAAGCGGCATGGCAATGGGGACTAGATTGGCCCCATCGTACACGAATCTGTATATGGAATCTCTAGAAACAAAACTCCTGGAGGGGTACAACCTCCAACCCAAGGTATGGTGGAGATATATCGATGATATATTCTTCATCTGGGAACACGGTGATACTGAACTACAGAACTGGTTCAAATATCTCAACCAAGCACATCATAGCATAAAATTCACAATGGAAACTTCCAAAACCCATGTGAATTTCTTAGATACTTCGGTCAAAATAGGTTTGGACTATAGACTGTATACCGATCTATATACCAAACCAACAGACGAAAATATGTACCTAAGATATGAATCCTCCCACCCTCCTTCGCAAAAAAAGAGCATCCCTTTCTCACAAATGATGCGAGTAAAACGGATAAGCTCAAAAGATGCAGACTACCAAAGACATGCATCTAAAAAAATGAAAGACTTCCAAGTCAGAGGTTACCTGGAAAAACTTCTCAGGGAATGCAAAAAGAGAGTGGACTCCACACCCAGAGAAGATAGTCTCAAACCAAAGGTGAAAAAAGATGAGGAAGGGGAAAAAACCTTCCGGATCAGCACCTACAGACAGGGAAAACCCATACTCCCATCTATAGTTGAAAAAAAACTGGGAAATATTGGGTAAATCCACGACCACCAAAAGCCTCTACAAGAGCAACCTGGTAAAAGGATACAAACGCCCTAAAAATCTGAAAGACCATTTGGTCAGAGCCAGAACAACCTTTCACCCAGAAGGCACAGCCAAAACCAGTATCCATAGCAACATCTGCAACAAACCGAACAGCAAATACTGTGCAATACTGAACAAAGGACCCACACTCAAATCCAAAACGAAGGGCACCATACACAAGTGCAGAACCAACATCACATGCAATAGCTCGAATGTGATATATTGCATAGAGTGCAAAAGATGCAAATCACAATACATTGGCCAAACAAAAAGGAAAATCAAAGAGAGGATCTCAGAACACCTGAGATCAATCCGACAAAAAAGTGCTGGCGTAATCAGAGACAAAATTGAGTACAATTGGATGCATAGACTGAAAACTCAGGCCCACAGGTGATGAACACAATTGATAGCAAATATGGATAGAACCATCTTCAATGCCACGTCAAATTTTTTTTCGAAATTGGAAATAAATATCAATACCACCCCACCAAGTGCGAGATACGAATTCCCATAGAACTAGAAAAAATAACAAAAAAATACCTCAACACAGGCTCTATCCATAAGACGACTACGAGTGACTGATCTCAGTTAAAGTCTAATAATTAGGAAGGAGAAAAAACCTCCAAACACATAGATATATAGATATATGTCTATAACAACATAAGACCTATAGATCAGCTATTATTCGCCTGATGAGGCGAGACCGTCGAAACTATTGAGCAAGAATAAACCCCCGAAAAAGGGTTTATTTCCTAATACACAGAGATAACGTTTGAAACAGGCCCCATAGAGGGAGCCAGAACCGAATAGAAAAGCAGTTCTGATTCCACACACCAGGATTCAAACCCTGATACCCGTAGAGGAGTGGAGGCGCCACCAGAGAGGGTGAGCCCGACCACACACAGAACACTGCTGACCATTGGTCATTCAAATTTCGCGCCCCTCTTTGTTCAACTTGTTGACCAATGAGAACACGGAATACACAACACGTGACCAGAATGAACCAATGAAGGTCTAACTCTGTGAAGAAATTAACATAAGCAGGCCGCAGCCCGCGGACCACTGCACTAAGAACAGTTACTTGCTCGATAGTCGCGAAGCCGCAACGTCCCCTCCACATATTTGTATGTATGTATACAACACCTTGTAAAGGCTTAAGATTACTTTTATCATCAAATCATCTTATGCTTACAACACATCATTTTATACAACACTGTGGGCTCAAAGACAATTCTAAGATACATTTTGTCATTCGTAGTTTATTCAACGGTCCCCTGGGCCTTCTGATTACCGTTGTTTTTGACTGGGCACTCCCACCAGCCCTTGGACAGACACATAGGAGGACCAATCACAAGAATACTTGCATCATGAACTGTCCTTCCCAAGGATTTAGGTCAGGAGAAGGACAATTAGATATGAACAACACTTATCTAAAGTGATAACTCTCCTATCCTTGACATTGTCCTCCTACAAACTATCCTATCATTGCCATCATCCTTATCACTTCTCAAATATCAAACTGCCCCAGCAGACATGGAGCATAATAGTGTGCAAGGCATAGAACCGGGGAATCAAAGATACAGAAGTGTTAGGCCAAAAAAGAAGATAGGTGTGTTTCTGGTTAACCCTCCCCCCCCCCCCCCCCACCCACTACCTAGCAAATCTTACCCTACTTAGAATTTTTTTGCCTCTACAGAGTTTGTAATCCACGATTTCCGACAGAAAATACACACAATAATACATAAGGAAAAACGGATATGGATGTAACATGGCGTCAGAAAGGCGCTGTTCGTAAAAAAAAATTGACCAGCGCGAGCTGGCGGAAGAGTTTGAAGCAACATAAGGGAAAACGTACAGCAAAATTTGAATTCTCAAAAATTCATAAAGAATGTTTTCACAGAGAAAAACTAATTTTCTCACAATTTAAGAGGGATGATAATTCTAAGTTGCTGTTTCAGTCACATACTAGAAAAGTGGATAAGCTGTGCTAAATCTAAAGATTATGCTGTCTTTTTTGACAATAAACATGGGAGAGCCAGAAATGGCAGCTTCCACTGGAGTGCTAAGAAATTGCTAGTGCAGAAAGGGTCATATCAAATTTAAACCTCACCCTTGAGGAAGTTCATTTGAGCGTTTCCTTGTTGAATCAATATCGAATGAGAATAAAGATGAGGTGAACGGGACAGTCTTGACCAAATCTAAGAGAATTGACATAGGGAATTTGAGAGGACTAATACCAGAAAGATTATAACAGATGGCTGGAACGGCAAAATATCTAACATTGGTACTTGTTCCAAATACAAAAATATGATGATGACCTGACATGCTGGTCACTATAGCGCTCAAGTCATCTCATTCTTCCCTCAGCATGAATATCAGATATAGGGAGCATTAGGAACATATCAACAAGGTCCATTGTTAGTGCTGATGTCACTTAAACTTTCCTTCAAACTGCAGAAGGAAGTGAAGGCAAAATGAATTCAAATAAGAAAAAGAATAAGAAAACCAACAAGTGAAGGGAAGTGGAAAAGATGAGAGTGAGAAAAAGGTGATTATCATAAACATTTGTATCCTAGTTGAGTGTTTTTATGTCTGAACCAGAGTGTTGTTGTCAAACAGTATGCTTTCTCAAACTGGTATTAGGGTATAACATATCATGTGGCAGTCCTTTTCTCCCATCCAGATCCACATGTTAGCAAAGTAAATTCAAGTAAGTCTAGTTGAACAAATTCTACATGTAAGTATGACATGATATTTCAGTATGACATGATATTTAAAATAGAAAAATGATAGATGATATCAAGTATCACATCAGACCACATGATGTAGTTATCATAATTGGCCATCATCT
The DNA here is from genome assembly GCA_950022655.1 of Alentia gelatinosa. Taxonomy (NCBI): domain Eukaryota; kingdom Metazoa; phylum Annelida; class Polychaeta; order Phyllodocida; family Polynoidae; genus Alentia; species Alentia gelatinosa. The sequence continues at coordinate 38,893,977 of OX465581.1, read as the reverse complement.
TTTCATTTTATCAGATTAATGATTATAAATGATAAATTTAGTTAACCAAATATCACTATGTAGTGCCACCTGTGGATTAGAAATTCTTGTTCAGTGTCCCTCAGCAAGTTTAAAAATGTGTTTCATCAAACCAATGATCGGGCTCACTTGAATGATCAAATGTAGGAGAGATTAAATATTTTGCCTTACAGCAAGGCCTAGGGTTCCACCTACTAGTGTCCCTCGCACTAGAGATCAGCACTGCTATCATATTCTATGAACATGGGTTCTTCTCAAAAGTATCTACAATGATTACACAGGAATGAAAGTCGAGACTGAAGAAGAAAATTGGAAATTGAAATCCCTATACATTTATAACCTTATTGTGGAATATAATGGCAATGAATCTGTACATATATTCTAATTTACCTTGATTATGCTGGGTGTTTTTTTATAGTATTTGAGGAGAAATATATGTAAAAAAATATTGTTGTCAGTATGTAGGAAATTTCCATCATTTGTCTGCAAATATCCATCCACACCATTACGTGTCTTCAATATTGATGCTAACTAACTGAATTTAAAAAGATAAAATACAAATTTAAAAATTCCCCCCTCCCTACCTAGGTTTTTTGGTCAAGTAACCAAAAACACAACATTTATCTTTTTGGCCCTAACGAATTAATCGGAAAAATTAAGATAATTAAACAAACACAAAAATCTCACCCCTGGTATATTCCCCATAGACTTAACATTGGGAACTCCTATGCCTTTAGAGTATTTAGAAAAATACTAAATGGGGGATTATGTCACAAATGTTAGCCAATTAGTCAATGTGAGGGGTGAGATAAAATCAGAAACGTATTCAAATTTACTTGCAGAGCTCGATACCATCTTGTTTCAATTGCTACCTAATTAACACAGCTTTGCCTTGTGAATTACTACACTATTCAAACTCGATAGGATACGAGCTTTGATCATGAACTTAGTGGATAACCTTCCCTTCCCTTTAATGTCGGATAATATTGAAGCCAATTTTTCTTAAACCCATTTTTCATCTTCTTTTGCCTCTTTTGATAAATCTCAAGGGAAAAGGCCTCCGATTCCTAATATAATTGATAATTCCTACATTATTTTCACCTCGCTTAAATCAACGTTTAAAGTATGCAAATTTTCAACAAAGAAAAAATTTAAAAAAAGGTCCTTAATTTCCAATTATGTTTTTCTTCATCCAGGTATACAACATGGGGGAGCTGATGATTTACAAGATATACTTGTAAGTTCTATTGGTTATAATCTTTCATACAAAGCTATATCAGGTGTATTGTTAAAACATGGAAGAAGTGAAAAAAGCTATCTTAGGTGTGTTGTTAAAACATGGAAGAAGATATGAATTAAGTTGGATGGAACTAGGAGGATTTTTACAGATACAAAAGAAATAATGAACTACTCTGAACCAAAAGAATCACCTAATAATGGTTTGGGTCATAGGTACAAACTGACAGCAAATGATAAAAAAGCCATGTTAAAAACACGTTAGATTATGAACATATGTCAACAAGACAGGATGTTTTTAGATAATTTGCCTATTGACTTAAAGTTGTACCCAGCAACTGATCAATTTAGGTTGATGCATAAAACTATAACACATTTTCTTTTTTGGATAAATTTCTTTATTGAGACAAAGTTATTGCAATCACGTTGAAGGTTATATATATCAAACTCATAGACCCCAATAAAGAGCCTGAGACCTCAGCCTATTTGTAAGGCTGGTTTTCATGTTCTAGCCTAGAGTTCGTGTCATCCATTACAGATATGGTTTTATAGAACAAAAGTCTCCATCAATTTTAAGGTACACATTTAGTTCAAGGAACAATCTGAAGAAGATTCAACAAACACTTTGTCCTCATTAGTAGAGTATTTAACAATAACACAGTTTCTAATAATGGACGGTTAAATCATGTCCAGAATTACAAATCCCATACACTATTTCTAAGCTTAGATCTAGTTAGTGATCTGAAGCTGGCATAAGTTTCAGTCTTCCTCAAAAGGGGAGATAATCTGTTCCAAGCTGAACCCCCATGATATTTTAGTGATCTTGTATAGAAGGAGCAGTTCGGTTTATCAATAAAGAGAACTGGGGCATCATAGGCTCTCATATGTTTGGTGGTCTTATCAATAAATGAAGCATTCCTCGACCTCTTGTACATATAATTTTAGATGTGGGCTTCCCTCATATCATTTAACATTGGGACTTCCGCATCTCGGTGCAAGTCTCTGATTGGGGTATAATTGGTAGCTCTGAGGCAGATTTTTAGTGCATTGTTCTGTAAAATCTGAAGGGAATCTGTGAAAAAAGTATGAGCACTGTCAAGAATAATGTCACCATAGTAAAAAATACGGTAAATAGCCGTTTTATTAACTTAAAGTGCTGCCTTACTTGACATGTAGCCCCTCATTTTAGCAGGCTGAAACAGACGAAAAGATATGCTTTTCTTTAGCGATGCGAAATGGTGTTAGAAGTCAAGGTTAGAGTCAAGGCCTATTCCTAAGTATTTGTGGGAGATCACTTGTTTTACTTCTTGGTTATTGATAAAAAGTCGGTTTTGATCAATGTGCCTTCCTTTCTTTTTAGCAGAGAATAAAATATGTTTAGTTTTACCTATATTAACACTTAGCTTATTTTGCATACACCAGGTCACAAAGCAGTCCAGATCAGCTTGAACATCATCATACAGAGAATCAATATCATTTCCTTGCTTATAGATTACTGTGTCATCGGCAAATAGCAGTATTTCACTATTGAGTAAACTTTTTGATACATCATTGACATAAAGTAGATACAGCAAAGGTCCGAGTATTGAACCTTGCGGTATGCCATGCATGATACTTTTGGTCTGCGAGATTATTTGCCTTGACTTTTTGTTGCCTCCGGCTCAGATGATTTGCAAACCAACTATGACACTTTCCTTAACCCCAAATCTTGCTAGTTTGTTCATTAGAATACCATGATTAACCATATCACAGGCTTTTCTGAGATCAATGAACACAGCCAAAGTGGAGTTGCCAACATTTTTACCAGTTAAGATACTATCTGTTAACTTGCATCAATTGTCGATTTAGATTTCCTGACACCAAATTGTTCTTCTGATAAGATTTTGTTGTCTCTAATATATATATTTTTTTTTTATTGGACGTAATTCAACTACAAGGTTGGTTTTCGATTACAATCCTATATACATTTTCCATGGGTTCTAGTCAATGTCGTTCACAAGTCAATATGTTGATACAGAACAAGTGTGATGAAAGATGATAAGAAGTACAGTAAATGAGCGGGCAAGAACTATCTAACACAGTTGAAGTACCGAGGTTTTTCGGGTAAGAAGTTATTTCCTACGTTTTTTATTCTGGATATGGTAAGTCCTACAGATTCTAACTTAGATTGGGTATCGTTCGAATGTATTTCTTGAAAGAAGCTTTTCCGTCAATAGTCTTGGCTTCAACAGGGAGGGCATTCCATAGGTGACATAGGATATAAGATGCTTATAAACTATTTTCTCCATAAGCTTATGCATAATAGGCAACAAGGAAATAGGCTTATAGTTGTTGGTCCTATACAAATCACCCCCTTTGGAGATAACTGCAGAACTAAAAATACAATTGCAGAGATTCCCAAATATCTCTGGGACAGCTTTCGCAGAATCCACAAAGACACGTGAGGATATACCAGGCAACATTGATTGCTTATTTATGCTGACTTTCTTGAGCAACTCAAGAACTTCCCCCGAGCTGGTAGATAGAGCATCAAAAGAACTGGGAGATTCCTCTACATAAGGGCGCCACGGAAGCCACATATCAGCAGCCAATTGAGCATCGATATCAGAAAAGTAGTTATCAATATAATCTGCAACCTCCGCATCACTAATTATTTTATCTTCATCATTCTTGATTCTTACTTGACCCAGAGTACCCCTTGCTTCAGTGCCAGGAATGATTTTATTAATGGTATACCAAAATTTCTTACTGTCAGACTTGATTTTCTCTAATTCAGTTAGTGTATATGTCTGCCTAGCTGATCTCACTAATTTTGTATTAGCATTAGGTTGTTTTTTTATCTCTCCCAATCTGTTTGACTACCTGTTCTCTTGGCTTTTGTCAGAAGTCTGTCTTTCTCTTTTATGCTCTCAAAAACCTCAGTCGTAATCCATAGAAATTCTTGCTACGAAAAAGCGATTTGCACATTCTACATCGAGATAGCCCTCAATTGCTCGTTTAACAGCCTCCTATTTTGCAGAACTATCATATGATTCATAGAAGTTAGTCCAATCATAGCCTTTTAAATGTTTAGCAAGACCATCATAGGAGTACTTCCTGTATGAACAACCCCAGACTTTAGCCGACGCAGGTTTAATTCTGCCATATTTTTTAATCATGAAAACGATTTGATGGTCACTGATCACATTTTTCAACACTCCACTAAATGGTACATCCATGAATGAAATAAAAACAAGATCAATAACAGAGCCTCGGTCAGAGTATCTAGTCACATCCTTGATATGTTGTACAAGCCCACATTGTTCTAATTCAGATTACAAAAACCTAACCTCAGGTTTGTTTACTTCTAGTAAAATGATATTAAAATCTCCAAGTACAGCAACATCTTGTATATCATCTCTTTTTAACATATCAATGGCATAGATAATCTGAGTAGTACAATCTTTGGTATTACCCTGTCTATGTCGATACACATTTAAAACTGCCAGTTTCTTTGTATGAGGTCTCTCTACCAAAACAACTTGTAACTCAATGTTGCAATTACTTTGATTTAAAGTAGCACATTTTCTAGCATCTAAGAAATATTTTCATTTATAAACATGCATAGACCACCACCCTTCTTTGGTACTTCGTCATTTTCATGTACTTTCCAAGCTCTATCCAATCTAAGTTTTTTGTAGCCTCTCAAAACATAACATATCTGATATCATGATATTTATTTATGTCACTAGCGACAAAAATAACCCTTTATGTCACACCCGACGACATAGACAAACAGACAAACGTAGCAAACATAGCAACTGATGGTACCAAAGCAGCAGTAGCAAGCCCTGTAAGAGACCCTGTAGCTTGCGAAGACTTAGAGATAGCATGTAGAGCAGTCGCCAAAATTGGGACTTCAAAAACAGGCAGATCCATGGCGTCAAATTCTGTCTCTGTTATCTGAACACTGACCCTCCTGAATAATATAAAAATAATAGCATATTGTATAGGTCTTTAAGAATCAGAGTGCTTAATGCATTTTATTACCCACCTAATACGGAGTCTCTATGCTAAGACTATGGAGCCTACAGATCGCTAATGAGTAGAATAAGGACCTCCGGAATCTACTAGGAGAATATGGCTTTTTGGTCCACCTGATGGGCATTATAGGAAATAATTCATATAAACAATGCATGGTGCTTGGGACGAAATTCTAATCATTTACAAGATTTTTGCCCTAATAATTACTCGAAAGGTGAGTAATAAATACAACATTACCATGATTTCGATCTGAGTGGCCGTATTCTCCTTGTAGTTGACACTATACGTAATACCCCTCGCTATCGCTCGGAGTTTTACTATGTGTCAACTACGCGGAGAATACGGCCACTCAGACCGAAATCGTGGTAATATTGTGTATATATGGCCATTTGTCCCCATATAATACATAAATGCATAAATAGCTGGATACAACCCGGGTAGATCTATATGCGAGGGGGTGTATTTCGTTATAAAATATGATAAAATGAGGATTGGTAGGATTATACAGATAAAGACTAATATAATACAGTCTAAGAGTAATACAGAACACACACACGCCATATATATATGGGCGGGATAACTTGAGACATAGGACAGGATGTTATCTAGGTAAAGACTGGCGCATGCGCGATTGGCATCGCGGCTAGCGCAGCGGCACCTCCGCGTCACTTGACTACCATCGTCAACTCAACTCACACAGAATTTTTTTTTCTAGTCTAATCGTATGGCATAGAAATGTATGCATTGTTTCATTCTTTATGAAACGATACTGATTGTATGTATGTGTGTATGTATGTATGTATGTATGTATGTATGTATGTATGTATGTATGTATGTATGTATGTATGTATGTATGAAATGTAATAAAAACTTACCTAGCATGCTCTCCACGTTCCAAGTAGCTAAATGAAATATACACTAGCCAGCTCGTTCAATGAATCTGGCCTTCTCGATGCGCCAGGGAGGACAGAGTGTTTCATAAGAATACTTCATGTCCTCTTCAACTGTGGACTTCATGGCAGCCTTGTTGTCAAGTGCCCACTGAACTAATTTTGTGGGCACTTTGACAGCCCTCATTGTAAAGGCTGGCGAAATTGATATCCCCTAATATCACTCACCCTTGTTGATATGACGTTTTCAACTCATTTCAAGGCTCACAGGGTATCTAGATAGCTGTAAACGCCTAGACTTACCAAATGAATGGTGCTATGGTTCTATTGATGTGTAAAATCCTTGAGATATACATGTAATAGCTATTGTCAACAAACTTTGCTGCCTTGTGGCTCCATTCATGGAGGCTGCCATCTTGGTGTATCCCAGAGTGCCTTGGTGAGGAAGTGATTCCTACTTCCTCACTAGAAACCAAATGTTAGGGGAACCAAAAAGAAATCCCATGTTAAAAATCTAAAAAAACATGATGTAATAATACCTCCCCATAATTTTAGTACCTGTTCCTGGATAAGCCCACAAGTTCTTACGGCATTACGTACGGCATTACCGATACGGCATAACGACATACCCGATACGAAGTTACGAAATAAAACTTTCAACACTATGTCACCACTTGTCAGTCAAGACTTGTTTAAAAACCAGGGCAGGCAGCTACAGTAAGAACTTACGGCTAACGATGTGCGGGTTGAGAGGGATGTTTGGATATGAGTAACGATGCAATGGTACGGTAATAAGGGTCTACACGTTCATCCATGTCAGCATAGCTTCGCTGCTGAATCAACTGATGTCGCAAGCTACTCAACATCCATACCTGGTAGTTCGGTAGCGTCCAACTCGGTAGTGTAGAGTCCAAATAAAACGAAGTCCAACGCCTACAAAAACTGTCAATTTGCTGCCACAGACGCCGCCAAACTCATCGCATGAACAAAGTAGTAACCGGGTCAATGTCGCAAATAAAAAATATTAAAATGTTTACCGTGATTTAAGGGTACAGATAAACCTTAACGGTTGTTTGTCTAATAATAACGGAAATTTATCAGCAAACAACACCCTGTTATAAAACGAGCATCTTGTACTATTGTTACGGTTCCTAATATTTTGTTTGTGTATGCATTGATCTTTGATTCTTTACTCTGTTATTGACACCTCCCTACTCTTTGTTGCTAAACTTTGTATTTGGGCAATACAATTAGAACTTCAGTAATAATGGCGCAAAATGAGATTCAGGTGGAGGAGCTCAGGGCCAAGGTCAAGGGGCTGGCAGACGAGTTAAAAAATAACGACAACCTGTCAGACAAAGAAAGGGCTGTAATTGACTCTGATATACAAGAGTTGGAGGGCCGCATTGAGGAGCTCGAAGGCTCAACCCACCCTGATAAACGAAGTAGCGCTCGCGACCGAACATTAACCGAAAAGGCGAAACAGAACCTTGCATTAGAGACCGATAAACGTACTCATAAATTAACCAAACACTACGAAAATTGGCAGAAACATGCCGCCCAGACGAGAAAGCGGTTACTAAAACCGACGTCTCTTGGGGTCCTACAGCAACTCCAGTCCGACTTGAAGGAATTCCATGATACAGTCCTCCAGTACTATGATGTATTGAAGGGAATGGCAACGCCTGAGTCGGAGGTGGTGGAAAGGGTGGATAACTGCATGAGCGTAACGGCCACACTTCTTTCCTTGATTTTGGACCGCCAGTTGCAGGACCCAAAAGAGTTCTCGACTTCGAGAGAGCGAGATCGAACTCGAGACATCAAACATGCGCACCCTTCGATTTTTGGTGACTCTGTCAGTGAGATGGCCTCGGTTGTATCGGATCATTCCAAGGATGTCCCTGCAGGGGAAGCGAATCATGGACATGATAACGTATCGGTGCGGTCTCAACAAAGCGGTAAATCCTCAATCACTTCTCAGAGAGCCAAGGCTGAAGCTGAACTCGCTGAGGCAAAGGCACTCGAGGCCAAGGAAGCACAACAAGCACGGCTGCTGGAACTCCAAAACCAGGTAAGAGTGGAAGGGATGAAACTGAAACGCATTCAGGTCGAATCCGAGATTAAAGTAGCTGAGGCCAAGTCCAAGGTCCTTGCTGAGGCCTGTGGAGACGAGGTGAGAGTACCTAGTTCACCTACCCAGCTTAATCCTGAAGCACCTCGGTTCGAGCCTTCCAGATCCTACCACAACCCGCCAGATAAATTACTTCCTGTAAACGGAGCCAGTCAAGAGTTAGCCTCACAAGCGCAGAATGACAAAGGTGCACTTGCTAAGTTACTGTCAGATGCCATGGTAACACATCGGCTACCACCACCGGAACCCGGAACCTTCAAGGGGGATCCACTGATGTTCATTCAGTGGAGCCGGTCATTTAAGATGCTTGTTGAGGCCCATTGCCTATCAGCTGCAGATAAACTGTTTTATTTGCAGAAGTATGTTGACGGAGAAGCCAAAAGTGTGCTTGACGGGACGTTCTACAGACAGGACAATTCAGCATACGAGCAGGCCTGGGAGAAGCTGAACTCCAGGTACGGACACCCATTTGTCCTTCTGAAGGCCTTTCGTGAAAAATTAAACGGCTGGTCCAAGATCAGCATCAAGGATGCTATTAAGCTCCGAGAATTTGGTGATTTTCTAACGGCATGCAGTGAGGCGATTCCTCACGTGCCAGGTTTAGAGGTCCTCAATGACTATGATCAGAATCAGAGACTACTCACAAAACTTCCCGAAGCCATTGCTGGACGTTGGAATCGACGTGCAACAGCTAAGTTGGACAAACAGGAGTCATACCCAAGCTTCCGGGAATTTGCAGAGTTTGTCTCACAGGAAGCAAGAATAGCTTGCAATCCCATATCCTCCTTGTATGCTCTAAAAACGCATGAGGAGAAAGGTCAACCAGCACGCGAGAATAAGAGGGGTGGGGCACGCACACTGTCCACCAAGGTCTCGTCTGAAACAAAGACACAGAAGGACAAAGAACCTTCACATGAGAAGGAAGTGGCCATCAAACCACTCACTTGCCCCTTCTGTGATAACGAGGGACACACTCTCCCTACTTGTAAAGGTTTCCAAAGGAAAACAATTAAAGAACGACGAGACTTTGTGAGATCACAAAGCAGATGTTATGGCTGCTTACGTACAGGACATGGTTCTAAGACATGTCGTAAAAAGCACACCTGTGCACTGTGCAAAGGGAGGCATCCCACTTGCCTGCATGATGACAATTTTGTCCTACAGACACCAAACGCTGAACAACCCAAGGCTGAGCATACAAAGGCAGTGCCCACTGATTCAAAAAAAGAGGCTTCTGCTGCAACACTGAACTCTAGCTCAGGCAGTGTGTCACTGACTTCAAATGTAGTGCCAGTATGGATCTCAGCTGTAGGACTACCAGAGAAGGAAAGACTTGTATATGCACTTCTGGACACCCAGAGTGATATTACGTTTATAGACGAGGGTGTATGTGACTCCCTACGAGCCGAAGTCAAACCAATTAAGTTGAGGATGACTACAATGCTGGGTAAAGACACAGAAATCCATTGTCAGAGAGCAACGGGCTTGCAGATCAGAGCCCTATCGTCTGATGACTGGGTCACACTTCCACCAGCCTACACCAGAAACGTAATTCCCTTAGACAGATCACACATTCCAACTTGTGAAACAGCCAAGAACTGGGAACACCTTCGATGTATCACTAAGGAAATTCCGCCACTGCTTGACTGTGACATTGGACTCCTCATTGGCTATAATTGCCCACAGGCTCTGGTTCCAAGAAAGGTTGTCACGGGAAAGAATAACGAACCCTATGGGGTTAAGACAGACCTTGGTTGGAGCATCGTTGGTAATACATCTCAGAGTCATTCATCTACATTTTCCAATGGACTCTGCCACAGAATTACAGTCAAGGAGCTGCCACCAATAACGCCGAGAGATGCTATAAAGGCCCTAGAGCAAGACTTCCAAGACAGCAAGGTCGAAGAGATGAGCATCTCGCAGGATGATATCTTGTTTTTAAACAAGATGGACAATGGCATAGGCACAAATGACAAAGGCTATTATGAGATGCCACTACCATTCAAAATCCGTCCCAATCTCCCAGATAATAGGAGAACGGCCCTCGTGAGACTGAAATGTCTTAAGAGGAAGCTACAAAAGGATGATCGTTACAGAAACCACTACCACCAATTCATGAATAGTCTGTTTGAGGCAGGGCATGCTGAGATAGTTACAGAAGACCCAACACCTGGTGAAACATGGTACATTCCCCATCATGGTGTCTACCACCCGACTAAACCTGATAAGCTGATAGTAGTATTTGACTGCTCAGCAAGACATGATGGCACTTCATTGAATGATCACCTGCTCACCGGCCCAGACCTCACTAATAGCTTGGTGGGAGTACTTCTACGATTCCGGTCACACCCCACAGCTGTAACGTGTGACATCGAAAGGATGTTCTATCAGTTTTACGTGGACCAGCCTGACCGAGACTTCCTCCGATTCTTGTGGTGGAAGGATAACAACCTGAATACTGACCCAATAGAGTGTCGCATGACAGTACATCTGTTTGGAGCTGCGTCCTCCCCTGGATGTGCCAATTATGGCCTGAAAACCCTGGTTAAAGATTATGGGGTGAACTACCCCTTAGCAGCAGACTTCGTAAGGAGAAACTTTTATGTCGATGACGGCATCACCAGTGTGCCCAATGACGAAGATGCCAAACGACTGGTAAAGGAAACAATGGAACTTTGTGCCAAAGGCAATCTGCGCCTTCACAAGTTTCTTTCCAATAGCAAGAATGTAATGGAGACCATTGATCCCGAAAGACGAGGGACGGATACCAGTGAACTTGACTTTGACAAAAGTCACTCGACCTCAGAAAGAGCGCTTGGTTTGCGTTGGTCCATCCATAAAGACCTCTTCACCTTTAAGCTAAGTGTGGAAGGGAACCCACAGACCAGGCGCACAGTCCTCTCGACTGTTGCGTCTCTTTATGACCCTCTAGGCCTTCTGGCACCATTCACGTTGCTTGGTAAAACAGTTCTTCAAGCCACATGCCAGCAAGGAACAAAGTGGGATGAACCACTCCCAGAGAGACTTAAGCCTGAATGGGAAGCATGGATGTCAGACCTGCAAAGGCTTGACAATCTAAGCATTCCTAGATGCTACTTCCCTGATGGATTTGGATGTCCCGTTGTCACCCAGCTACACCATTTCTCAGATGCAAGCACAAAGGGCTACGGCACTTGCTCCTACCTGAGAGCTGAAAATGGTAATGGTCAGGTCCACTGCTCCCTGGTCATAGGAAAATCTAGAGTGTCACCCTCTAAAATTGTGACTATTCCACGGCTCGAGCTATCTGCTGCCGTTGTTTCAGCCAAGATGAGCCAGAAGTTGAAACGAGAACTAGATATGAAGATTGACCAAGAGTTCTTCTGGGTGGACTCAAAGGTAGCTCTGGGGTATATTAGCAATGAGTCTAAACGCTTCCATGTCTTTGTTGCCAATCGCGTTGAAATCATCAGACAGCTGACCGACACTGATAAGTGGCACTATGTGCCAACTGGAGAGAACCCGGCTGACCTTGCATCACGTGGCACATCCATGACAGAATTGCTCCAGTCTAACTGGTTCAGGGGTCCAGAGTTCCTGTGGCAAAGGAATCTCCATGTCACTCCAGAAGGTCCCCATCAGTTGGTACCAGGAGACCCTGAAGTACGTACCACAGAGTGTTTTGGGACTATTACTGAAGCTGCACCAATGGATTGGGAACAAAAATTGAAAAGGTTCTCCAGCTGGCGCAGAGTGATAGGCGCAATAGCAAGATTGGCTAGACGTGCAAGAGGCTACAAATCCAAAGGTATCTCTAGTGTTCAAGAACGTGAGAGTGCGGCAGCGCTGATCATAAAAGCAGTACAGCAGCGTGCATTCTCGCTAGAAATTAAAGTCTTGCAGTCAGGGACACTTCCAAGGAACAACAGAATATCCCAACTTGAGCCTGTCCTCAAGGATGGAATCCTGAGAGCAGGTGGCAGACTTAGGAAGGCACCCCTGACTTTGGGTGAAATCAACCCAATCATCCTTCCAAAGGAGAGCCAAGTCACCCAGCTGATTATCTCACATTCTCACAATAAAGTTTGTCATCAAGGTAGAGGTATGACCTTGAACGAATTGAGAAGCAACGGCTACTGTGTCCTTGGTGGGAGCAAAATGGTCGCAAAACACATCAATCAGTGTGTTACTTGTAGGAAAGGATGCAGACCTCCAGAGGAGCAGAGGATGGCAAACCTTCCCAAGGAGAGAATAGAAGCTTCTCCGCCATTCTGGTACAGCGGTATGGACTGCTTTGGCCCCTACCTTGTCAAGCGGGGCCGTAGAAGCTTCAAATGTTATGGCCTCCTCTTTACCTGCTTCTACTCACGTGCTATCCACATAGAGATGCTGGAGGACATGACAACTGATAGCTTCATCAATGGCCTGCGATCCTTCATTGCGATTCGTGGCCCTGTGAGAGACCTTAGGTCTGACCAAGGCACAAACTTTGTCGGAGCCAGCAACAAATTGAAGGCGGCAATGGGCGAAATGGAACCGCGGCGGATCGAAGCATTTCTTGCAGAACGACAATGTGATCTGACTTTCAATCCGCCCAGTTCAAGCCATGCAGGGGGCTTATGGGAGCGACAAATCAGAACGCTAAGCTCCACTGTTGAGCTCAGTCAAGGAAGATTGGATCCTGCCTCACTGAGAACCCTGTTCTATGAAGCTATGACCATTGTCAACAACAGACCGCTAGCGCTCCACAGGGTGAACGAAACTGATCAGCCTCTCACACCTAACCATCTGCTGTCCATGAAATCGACTGTTGCACTGCCTCCGCCAGGAGAGTTTGTCAAAGAAGATGTTTATCTAAACAAGAGGTGGAGAAGGGTCCAATACTTGACTGAACAATTCTGGAGCAGATGGAAGCGCGAATACTTGTACAACATCTCAAATCGCCAGAAATGGACAGCCTGTAAGCGGAATGTAACAACAGGAGATGTGGTGCTGCTGAAAGAGGGCACTCTAAGGAATGAATGGCCACTTGGTCGAATAGTCGAAGCAATTCCAGACGATGATGGACTTGTTCGAAAGGTCAAAGTACAGATGGCAACCAAGAGGTTGGACAAGCGGGGGCGAAGGCCTGACAAGGCCTCTATTCTCGATCGGCCCATTCAGAAAATAGTTGTTCTGCTGGAAGCCCACACTTGAATCTCAGCCAAACTTCAAAATTTCTAAACGCCCAATGCGACTTTTCAATGCCCAAATGTGAGTTGATATGAGGTGAGGTCACCCTAAAGTTTGAAATTGCACATGGTATCTGAGTAGTAGTTTTATAGCGTATTTAGTTTGATCATGTGTAATTTGGTGGGAGTGTAAAGGCTGGCGAAATTGATATCCCCTAATATCACTCACCCTTGTTGATATGACGTTTTCAACTCATTTCAAGGCTCACAGGGTATCTAGATAGCTGTAAACGCCTAGACTTACCAAATGAATGGTGCTATGGTTCTATTGATGTGTAAAATCCTTGAGATATACATGTAATAGCTATTGTCAACAAACTTTGCTGCCTTGTGGCTCCATTCATGGAGGCTGCCATCTTGGTGTATCCCAGAGTGCCTTGGTGAGGAAGTGATTCCTACTTCCTCACTAGAAACCAAATGTAAGGGGAACCAAAAAGAAATCCCATGTTAAAAATCTAAAAAACATGATGTAATAATACCTCCCCATAATTTTAGTACCTGTTCCTGGATAAGCCCACAAGTTCTTACGGCATTACGTACGGCATTACCGATACGGCATAACGACATACCCAATACGAAGTTACGAAATAAAACTTTCAACACTATGTCACCACTTGTCAGTCAAGACTTGTTTAAAAACCAGGGCAGGCAGCTACACTCATTCTCCTCATATATCTGCTCCTTAGTATTTCAATTTGGTCCCACAAATGTTTTATAGTCGCTATCAAATACTTGTGTAGGCGACATTTAGTAGAAGAGTCAGACAGTAAAATCAAGTGAGAAACATGATCAGGTACGAGGGACACTTTTATATCATTGACCTATGTCACAGGAAGGTCACGTCAGATAGTAAGGAGATAGCAATGTCTAATAACACTTGTCTGATATCACTTACAAGCTTTTATGTAATGTGATCAGCCTAACATGCTGACGTCACATATACTGACACTAGATCTATTGTTACTGACTTCAGCCATTGAACAACATAATACCTGGTTAGTGGTATTTATGTATCATGTTTAAACACTATCTGTATTAATTGCAGTAATAATACTTTGAGGACTTTTTAAATATGTGATAAAGGATAGACTAACCTAACTTGACCGTACAATAATGATCATAGGCTCACCCCACAAAACCTCTCATATTGAGGAAATATTGATATCTAAATTACAACACTAAATAATCAGTAACCATTAAGACTGGACCCCCCCCCCCCCCCCCCCCCCTGCTGCATCACGTCATTTAGGGATGGCCATGGTATAGGCCTTTTTCCACTGTCCGGTGTCGCACTTTATCTGGTTGGTTACGCAAACATACCCCTGGCAACGTATTCACTAGCAATGCATCACTCAATATGTGAGCGTAATACGTTCATAATACCCGTGTATATCATTTGCAGAGAGATATAAGTGATTCCATCGTATTTTATGGTATTCCAGCTTCAATTTGATGTATCATACATGTATATCAACTCAATGATACTTTAGATATAGCTTAGATAACACAGGTATGCGCAAATTGTATATACAATAATACATTGGCAGGCCTAGCTATAATATGCTCATCTTTCTCCAAGTTAAAACCAAGATAATTATCAACTATAAAGTTTAGACTACTCAGACTTGTTGATGCAATACCCTAGCTTGTTCCAGCAATTTAATCTGTCAAAAAACAACACTCCTGCAATCACACCCACCATTCACACTTTAGGTGTGATTGCTGTCTGTCTCTATATGAATGCTGCCGGATTCGCGGTGTTTGTCCGAGCGGCCGCGTAACTAGAGAGTGGGCCGTTAGGCGGCGCTGAACGGCAACACCTGTATTGATGTATCATAAGTGTTCAGTATCTTTTGTCGCGGACTGATAATTATATAGGTCTGTACCTTATACATACTATTGTCTCACTGCACCTGAATCTGAGGACAGCGGTCATATGCTAGTCTTTTTTTTCTTTTTTTTTTGAGCAAGCTCTTTCTTTATTTCACATCAAATCTTATTTTCTAACATATGGGTTGTCTTACATATATATCTGTGTGGTTTTTCACCATGAAAGTTGTATCCATTACACATAAGTCTTAGAACTGTCATAGGATGGCCCCATTAAATAAACATGGATTATCCTTTCAATGGACAGGGAGAATGATGGAGACTTCGAATGTCCTTGTGTTTAATAAATCTCTCAATGCCAACCTAATTTGCAATAAAAAAAAAGTCCCCCTTAAGGCCACTCAAAAAAAATTATTTCTCATCACCAAGCCATGGAAAATATGATGAGGGCGTTTTGGGGTGGTTTTGGGTTTTTTTTTTGCTGGATCAGAGTTGGCTTTTGGGGTGTTGTAAAATGGACTTCAGACAAACTTATTTAGGTCATATCTTGCATTCTAAGCTCCTAATATCTCACTAATTTTACTGTGTGTAATTGTCTCTGGACACCCCGCGTGGATACCCCACTTTAACGGACAGTTATCTCGTTACAAAAAGCCAGGTAACCCCGTCTGGGTTACATGGCTTATATGGGTTATATGCCTAGGTGGTGTAGGGATAACACTCCAGATTATCTTGATTCTTAGTTTATTGCCTAGTGTATGATTGTCTAGACACCAGTCTATCGGCCTGTGTAGGCTACTGTAGGTGTCAGGTAGGCGTCTGTGGGGTGTTTGTGGGTTATAACAGTTTATCTCACCTCCTGATATTTTTTTCCCCAGAGACTTATCATTAGAAACCTGTATCCAATGCCCGTGGAATATTTAGAAAAAAATACTCAATAGGGGATTGTGTCACAAAGGTTAGTCTACTTGTCAATGTGAAGGGTGAGATAAATTCAGAAACCTATTCAAGTTTAGGGTCAATGCTCTATCCCATCTCGTTTGAATTGGTACATAATTCACGTGGCTTTGCCTTGTTAATCACTATGTGATTCAGACTCAATGGGATACAAGCTCTGACAGTGTACAAATGATCACACCACACATGAGTGAACACAGTGTGTGATCAGAATGTGTAATTGGGTGCAGCACATTTAATCATGCTCTGTTTCTCCCCTACCAACATCACTATCTTTTTTGTCTGTGGTGGTTGGGGGTAGGAGGTGTTGTTCAGCTAACATAATAATCAAATAACTCATGGTTGAAGAAGTGGATGGATCCCCTGCAAGTGTCCTGGAGACTTTAATGAGTTGGCAAGTTCTTACACAGCACAAAAAGTGCAGTTTTCCCCCACTGCCTAAATGCACATATATATATATATATATATATATAAATATGCTGTATATATATATGTTAATATTTCTTTTTGAATAAGATAATATTTGGCACCCATCCATGGATTATATACAACATAGATTTTGTGTGGATTGGCTGTATCTGTCACCCGGCATATATAGATATATAAATGTGAGATATGTATATGTGAGTATATACATATTGTATACATGTTCCTTATATTTGGCATATGCTAACATATACATAAAGATAAAAAATAAAAAAAGTTTACCCACAGTTCCTTATACACAAAACATCATATGTGATTTCAGCTTTATTAGAGACAAATTAGCAGCACATTCGGTGAACACTTAATGATGAATTCACATTAAAATAATTACGTGACAATGTAGTTTTTGAAACTATTGTTTTTTGGAATGTTGGCTTTCAGCAGAGTCTGTGCAAATTAATGCTGATCGTGGCACTCTCTTGACTTTCAAGAAAGTGCTAAAAATGCTTTACTTGATGAAATTTCGTATATATCAATAAACCTCTATGAGAATGTGAGGTGTATCTTTAAACAAAATATGGAGAAGAAAATTTACACATCTGTGCAAGTTATGTTATTAAAATTAACTGAAGTCTTGTTGGACCCAAGCTATTTCAAAAACATTAGGTGTCTTGAATGTGTGGTCAATGTTTTTACTAAATTGTTGATATATATACCAACACAGATCCTTGTGGGACACCAACGGTTAGCGGGAGGATTTTTGACTGTATGTCATCTAACTTAACTTTCTGCTTTCTGTTTGTTAGGTAACTAGAAAACCAAGAACATGTTGTATTGTTTAAGCCAATATCGTATAATTTGAAGAAGAATATTGTGTGATATAGTTTCGAACGCTTTTCGGAAGTCTAAAAATAAAAAGGAAATATCTTTTTCACCCTGATTAATATAGGTAGCTTGTGGTCGCTGAAATAGTTGATATATCTTTCCTAAACCCGTGTTGGACTTCAGTCAATATACTTTGTATCTCTAGGTAGTGCTTTAAACGTTTATTTACAACTTTCCCCAGTAATTTACTGGGGAGGGGGATTAAACTAATTTTAAACAATTTTAAGTGTTCTCATGTTGGCTCTCGAGGGGAACAGGAGTTGCGGTGTATTAGGTACTTGAAATTTTGATGCTAAGTTTTTACCAATGCAAGCAAAGTATTGGTTGATATGGTCCGGTATATTGGGCTTTAGTATCTCGTTATCTGTGTCTTGGTCCAGCATTTTTAGGATAGGGGGTGACAACTTTTGAAGAAGTCAACAATTTCCGTAAATCGGGCCCTGTTTCTTAGAACATCATTATTAACTGTATAAAGGGAGAAGGAATACTGTTATACGCAGACGACACTGTACTATATGCACATGGAAATAGTAATGATATTACTAGAACAAAACTACAAGAGGCTTTTCAACAATTTGCTACATGGTGTGAGATGAATAAACTGACTATTAATATTGGCAAAACAAATAGTATGGTTTTCGGTACACCAGCCCGTTGCAAAAAGATTGGCGATCTGATTTTAAAGCTAGATAATGAATATATACAACGAGTGACATCATATAAGTCTTAAGGAATTTATTTAGAACTAAACCTTTCATACAACATACATATTACACAAACCTTGAATATAATAGCTTTTAGAACTTATCAGTTAGCGAAAATGCGGACATTCTAAGATACAAATGCAGCCTTACAAATTTTAAAAACAATCCTACCCTATTTCGATTATGGTGATATATATTTTCTGATGCCTCAGACAAATTATTAAACAAACTTCAAATTGCCCAAAATAAAAGTCTACGAATCTGTTTAATAACTGATCGTCAATCACATGTCAACCAAATTCATGCACGGGCTGAGATACCATAATTAGTAGATAGAAGGTATTCGCACATATTGAATTTTATGTATCATAGAACAATAAAGGAAGAGTACCTTGATAAAAGAAACCTGTTAACCCGTCAATTTGGAGCACCGGTATTAAGAATATTGACCCCAAACACAACTAAATACATGAAAAGTGTTGAGTATGTGGGGAGTATGATGTGGAATAATTTGTCACCATTAATAAGAACTACTCCTACTTTAAAAGAATTTAAATCCCTAACCAAGAAAAATTTGTTAGAAAAAATACCCATATAATTACTCGAATTGTCTATTATGTAAGTTCAAGGATTATGTTATTCTATTGTATTATAAAAATTAAAGATCTCCTCGAACTGATCGACTATAAAGGTTTATGTAACACGCTGGCAGAAATCAAATATAAACGACTTATATCGAACACCTGAGAAGGTATCATACTATTGTGTATAAATGTAAGATTGGTGTATTGTTTGTCTGGATGTAGAAACCAAATGGTGTGAAACAACGACAAATGCCTTATACGAATTGTATGCAATAAATCCCAATTGTTAACCACGGGATGCCAAAGAAAACCATCTATTGGTAAATTATACTTCAGAATCGTCAAATCAACATGTAAGTTAAAGATGGACCAATAAAGAATATGAAAAAAAAGAAATTGGGGCCCGATTTACAGAATCCCTCGAAGGAGTATCCAACATTCATTGTACAAAAGTTAGCAGGTGGTCTATTTGGGGAGTGTGAGCCTGCAGTCTTCCACGGATTAGATGTATCCAGATACATTTAATTGGCAAGCAAAAATATCATCAGGTGGTGCCACATTGCTTAATGTTACAGAGAGATTTTTTTCATTTATTCAGATCAAAAAGGTAACATTCACCTGCAGTAGGTGTACTTCCATATAGCCAGTTGGTAGATAACTTATAAACTATACAATTAGACATAGTTTGTTAAGTTCTATCTCAGAGTTTTCAGCATTACACATAATCCATATAAAGGGAATATATATTAATATTTACATGTTTGATCAGTAACATGGCAGACCCTTGACAGGGCATCACATGTATAGGACAGTAATTGAAGTGTTAGGTACCCTTCTAAGGATTTCTTATGAAAAAACGCAGGAGACCAGATACATATCATCACCCTTGTCATATGACAGAAGGGAAAAATCCCTATGACATTGAATATCATAGTTTAGATCTGGATACCTTTTGATAACCTGCTTATGATATTTAGTTTCCACTATGGATTGTATGTTGTTTACAAAGACTCCAGAATAAGGCGCTTCGAATTGTACAGGCCAAAAGAATGAGATATCAAAGAAATGTCTCCAAAGAGTACCACATAGTCTTAGTTTCTACACTGTTCAATGTCATACCATTTTTTAAACACCATAGAGAAACCTTTTCCACAGACGATTGAAACATTTCAGAAGCTACCAAAGCATTATTATGGGCACTTTACAGAACTAAATCTTCCGCATATTGTATAGATAACCCCTGATTAACCGTATCACACATGTCATTAACAAAAACATCAAACAACAAAGGCCCCAACTCGCTTCCCTGGGGGACCCCATAAGTAACATTAGACTCAGTGGACAAAACATTGTTAGCAAAAATCTTTTGTTTTTTATTCCCCATATAATCTGTAACGCAACAAATTTGGCGGTAGTTTAACAAGTCCATTTATTTTATCATTCAGTAATTCATGAGGCACCCTTGGGAACTGGTACTATCGTAGCAACCTACCAGGCATCTGGAATTATCCCTCTATCTATAGAGCATTGATATAAGTGAACAAATTTATTACAGGGGATCTCCATTGCGTCCCTCATAACTCTACTAGACACATCAGGGATACCTGAACTCTTGCTTATACATATTTCGCTAATCAATTTATTACATCTGATTTACCAATAAATTGACCATTTCAGTGGATTTGTTTATCCAGCCTTAACAGGATATCCATCTATAACCACTAATTATCATATTTCTTCCCAACCCCTCTAAGTTGCCTGTAAAGTCTTGGAATTAGGTGACCCATGTTCTGTCACACAACTCTGGACACTGTCCTCCCCCCTCCCCTTGATTTCTAGGGTGTGTCACACTTTTCAATCTACCCCCAACCCCCTAGGTGTAACATCATTTATGGGCCTATTCCACCAAAAAGGCCCTGGGTTTTTGCCCTCCAGCCGGCATTTGCCGCCGGGGCCAGCTGCCCGGCCGCCCCTAAACCCCTAAATTCTCCGGGCTGTTCAACCAAAGCCACCCCGAGGTGACCAACAGGCGTACACAAGGCGCCCGGTGAGCGCCCATAGAGCCGGCTGGACCTGGCGCGGCGATACACTCGCAGCGGGTTTGCTATTGCCATCTGGTGGACGTTGGCGGCATTAACGTGCGCAAGCCGAGTTCTCTATTGATCCGATAGGGGGCGCGGCATGCAGCGATACACTATGACGCTCTGAACCCGTGAAAGTCGCGTATCGAGCGGAGCAGTGTGTCAGCGTGTCGGGATTTGTACGGGAACGGTCAGAAAACGTCAAATAACCGCAGAATTACAGGTTAAATCGAACAATGAAGGTAAATAAAGATAAGGATTGATGTTATGAATGTGTATATTTGACTCTGGTGCCTATATTTTGCCCTAACTGCCGCAACTGTCCGAAATTTCGGTGTCCCCATAATGGGATACCATCCGCGGGCCTTCCAGCTCAATATTGACGGTGTATGGCATAGTATATGCGGGCAAGCGGTCAACGTGCGCCCGGGGAACAGTTCTCGGCATGCTCTCGGCGTCACTCTCGATGTAGCTCTTGACATGCCGGCCGGCCTGCCAGGGGCTTAAAATCAAATGAATCAGTTTTCCTCTGGCAGGGCTTGCGGGGGACGTTGCGCTCATAATGCCCGGCTGCCCGCCCGGCTTTCTCTGTGGTTATCACTATATTTTGGTGGAACACCTCCAGAATTGGCTATTGCACCAAGTATTGTCCCCGGCCGGCGGCCGGCGGCCACCAACAGGTCAGCCGATACTGCCCGGCTACGGGGTTTTGGAGGCACGGTGGCCAGCAGGGGCCGGCCGTGAGGGGCCTGTGAGCTCTCATGAGCTGTTCCACCAAGCAGATTATCGCCGCCGGCGGGAGGTTTGGGCCAGCTATTGCCGCCGATCGCCAATAGGTGACCACAAGGGGCTCGGCCTGGGCTTGTACCTCCTTGGTGGAATAGGCCCATTATGAACGGCCCCTAAGACTATCATATGATAGTTCATGGAGAATCCTTTCAGATATCAAACGGCCCCCTGGATCAGAGAGGGAGACTGGTGTGCACCGTGTTTCCAGTGATAATTTATGACATAAAGCCAGCTACTATGGACGATACTACGATGTCTATTTCACGAGTCACTGCATCCTATACTATCATGTGGGCCACTTTGTGCGATTATCTGTCCCCCACGTCTTTTGCCTGGCAACATGCCGTAGGTTAAACACTGCACGCTATGCTCCTAACTTGGGTGTAGTTAACATAATTATAAATGGTCTGTGACAACACCAATATGCTTGTGGTCGGGTCGTGTTACACTGCCTCGTTGACCTAACATTGCAAAAGAAAAACACATTGTTTTGAGGATGTCATCCTACATGAGGTATGAATATTTACCTAACCCCTGGTATTTGTTCTCCATAGACTAACACTGGTGAATTAGGAGCATTTACTAAAACATCAAGTGCTACAAAACATCACTGTTGCTGCTTATTTCAATAAGAGTAACATATTTATGGTAGAGCATTATGAATGAGAAGAACTGAATATTGAGTACTTGAAGGAGTTCAGCGGTTTAAAAAATTAGATTTAGGTGTTCCTTCTGTAGTGCCACACCACGGGTTCATCCACTTATGCCAAGGATCCCACAACCTATGCCAAACTACAACAAATTGCCAGAATATCCTTATTTGCATGCCAATGATACCCATACCAGAAACATTTTAGGTCCTCCAAGGGAGCCTAATGACTACCAACCAAGGGCTTATTTAAAGGCTGTATATTTAAGTGTAAACAACCAAGTCTCAAAAGTGACTTCAGTGAAAAGTACATAGCCATCCATTCATTTTTTTTTTTTTTTTTTAAATGAGCAACGCTCCCTTTATTCAGAAAAAATTCTTCAGTACAATATTAACATGCATTTGGTTGTGGAAATACCTTCCGCTCTCTGCGGATAACACCGTCCACTAAATACAAATTACAGTAAGGGTTCCCTTCTCTAGGCTAATGAGGAATCATACTAGACTTCAAGTATATATTCAGAGTACTTAATTTTCCTCGTTTGGCAAGAGGTGACCATTTCCACATACAGTTTTACTCTTAATGATTAGTATTTCATACAGACACTATTCAGAAACAACGCTGTGTCCCTTCCTTCCTCGTAAGCTTGCTCTCTTTTTTTCCTTTTCCTTCGTTTTCTTTGATTGATGTAAGAACACAAACACCTACACAACATACATGTCTGTAGACGGTACAAGAAAGACATCACAGTTTAGTACAAATAGTACAAATATACAAGGAACCCACACAAGGAACCCACATAAACATGGGGAGGCACGGTGGTGGTGATTTACACAGTATGTCAATAGAGAAAAGAAAGAAAGAAAAAAAAAATAAATAAAGAAAAATGTGGCTCATGATGTAGGTCACGTAGGGTTTGACCCGACCTCAGTCAGCACATCCCGGCAAAACCCGTCGTCCTTACAGTAAACTGACTATCACAGATTCATTATCAAAGCATGGCTTCCAAAATCGTTTCCCATTTCATAAATTTTTCTTTTTTACACAATAACTTACATCCATCCATTCATTTTTTGATTCATTCATTCATTCATTCAACATATATTATTGTATACCAAATATAATTATTGTATACCGAATAGGTGAATTTCGCACATTTACTAATCAGGAGTATAGATCCCTCGATACCACATGCCCACTGTCATTCTGCTATTTAGTGAGTTGCAATGATTAATGATTTCTAGGTATATCATAATGAGAAGACACAGTGAGTGCGACTGAATTATATCTCTGATGATCATTAGCTTATGTTATTTTACCAGGCCGAAATAATCAACCTAACCCGACTTCGGTTAAAAACTACCCTGTGATTTGCCGAACCACAGGTTGGTTCAAGGTTGGAAAGAACCAGAGGACTTCCTACTAATACCAAGACAAGGACACACACAAGTTAAAGGAAACAATAGTTTATTTCATAGAGTGTGATCCCAAATGCTTAGCCGGGAGAGCTGAGGCTCAATCCTGGGAGCTGTTTCAAAAGTCGGGAGGGTGCTAAACGAGAGTACTCACCGCCAAAGCGAGAGCTAACAATGGCACTTGAAGCGTCGCTGTCGAGGTGAAGGTGCCGCTCGCTATTGGGTATTGGTACCGGTTTTGATGCCACTTTGATTCAAAGTGCCGCTCGCTGTTGCGGTCTCTCGCTTTGAAATGCGACGTGCCACTGGCGAAACCTCACTCGACTTTGGAAACAGCTCCCTGGGTTACTGCACCCTAGCCACAGCTATAGGTAACTCAAAGGGGGGGGGGGGGGTCGGGTACAGACAACTGAAGTTGAATAACCCAGATCCAGTCACCGAAAGAGTAAGTTCCACCAAATTCAGTTTTATATTCTTATTGATATACTGCAAAAATGAAGTAAAAAAACAAGATGCATGATTAACCTCGAGATTAAGTTTAGCGATTCGAATTGTTAGAATTAGGGTGCTATACCTATATAGACACATACACATGTATACACACACTTTACAACACCATTACTGCTACAACCCTTATGTTTATGTCGCTGGCCTTTGATGGATCTTCTATTTCATTTAGACTTCTCCAAGGTGTCATGCAGGGTTTGCAGCATTTTCTCCGAGGTTCTTCACGATGTAATTCAGCTCACGAGTAGGATTTCATTGCCAAGTCCTCCAAATGATCGGCGGGATTGTCGACGTCATGTTGTGGGATCGCGATCCTGCCCTTTGGATCCTGACAGATAATTGAGAAATTAATGAGACGCAACATTAAAACCTTTGTAAATGGTGTTGGTGTATGTTGAGAGGTTTGAGACCTCTATACTGAAAAATGAAACAAGGATTTCCTCGGGGGAATATCAAGAGACATCACGAGTTTGAGTCTGAGTTTATTTATGCCACGCATTTTGTTGGCTCCATAATTTCACGAGTCGAAGACGAGTGACATTACGGAGCCAACAAAATGAGTGGCATGAATAAGCTCAAACTCAAACGAGTGGCGGCTAGATTTGATCCTACCCCGTTTCCATATTTTTTCCGTATCAGAAAGTAGTGGCATAAACAACACTTTATGTCACTACCCGTGACATAAAAAAATCCCATGTTAAGCCTATGGCGTTTTTTTTATCAGGGGTAGGACAAAGAAGGAAAACTGCCACCTCTATTAGTATATCAGCCTATAGACGACAGCAGGAATGGCAGCTTTCCTATAGAACTAGTGTGTATAATTTCTTCGTTCCGCTGGACTTTCGTCTGGAGTCCGTGGTTGGAAAAAATTTCTATAGAACTACACTTTTTTATTTTCAGTATGTGAAATTTTTTTATTTTTTTATTTTTTATATTCTTTATTTACCCTGCGAGGGCATCGGTGGATAACCGGTTTGACTTGCCCTCACAGCTATATACAATACAGGTGTTGAGAATTGTTATAAAAATAAAGTTATAAATGATTATGTCCTCTTGCTTGAGGATTTAATAGTGTTCGAGTCTTTCTTTCAAATCATTGCTTGAGATGAGTCTTTAGCTTGATGAAACTTGTGTTGTATCCATCAGATACAGGGTGGAATTTGGGATCCACTTACACAATTTATACCAATTAAATCTATTGGTGATGTTGTCACCTTTTAGGATCTAGAAAGGTGAGTACAAAATACATAAGATTTTTGCTACAGAATAATATCCACTATTGGGTAGACCAGCATTATCTTAGGACAGAGAGTATCACAGATAAGTTTACATATGAACCAGGCTTTTGATACATATTATGAACTATAGGAACCAGACTTTTGATACATATTATGTATTATATAATTTATTTTCCCTGTTTAAAGCAAAAATAATATAATTTAGGTTTATTCTTGCCAATAAACATTTGCTTTGAACCCCTCCCCCGACTATCATGCTGTGGCCTCTATCAACATATTTTCCAAATGTGTCTGTCTTTCTGAAGCAGGAAATAGCACATGGAAAATATTTCCCCTTTTAACCTAATTCCTGATAAAGTCAAAACAAGCATCTGGGATATTGTGTGTTGCTCTTTGTGACTTATCCTAATTCTAGATCAGATATAGATTTAGACAAAGATATATAATATTGTCAAGTTGTCGTTATATACTGGAATCAGATAAACAAAAAAAGTGGCTTTAAGAACTTTCAAGAAACTATTTTGAATAATATTTGGTATGAAATGCTTTTAGGTCATTTTTTTTGGGTTAATTTCAAAAGATATTTTTACGAAGCTGAAAGCCCCATTTTGAGCTATCGTAATGGCTGCCAATATTTCTTAGAAAGTAAAAATCCTCATTACCAAAAGTGTTTTCTTAAGATATTTGTGGTTATGTTTGCCTGCTTGCCGATCTCTGTGGGTTTTATTCACTAACATTTGGATAAACAGTCTTCTTTAGACCTCTTAACAATTCAAAAGGTCTGAGATAATGGGGATTTTACAGAACAATAGATATAGAGATATCTTAAGGATATATAATATCATTATATGAAAAACGTATTTACTCACGGTGTCATTCTCTTGACTCGGCTGTAGACGGTCTTTGAAGAATATCCGCAGATAGTGGACAGGGTAGAATGCCTCTCCATCGGGCGATATTCCATCTTCACTGCATCCAAGATTACACACCTCAGTAAAGGTTTGCATGCTCATCAGCCCAACAGTACCTACCACAAAGTTTACAAATCCCCCTTTTGGCATCTCAGCTACAACATATCGAGTATTAAGATTCCAGACACCTCGCCAGATAAAGGCTAGCACCACATATGTGACTGTGTAAACAGCATCTTCCCAGATAACCTTTAAGCCATTTCGTCCCCTCTGAGCCAGCTTTTTTGAGACTTGACCAAGAGGCCATTGAAGACTAAGCATGATAGTGCATCCAACTAGACCAATGATGGCTGAGACAATGTCCGATTTTAATGCATCCTCAGGAAAAAGAAGTTCGTCAATGACATTGAAGATTGACCTCCAACAGCAGATTGACATACCAATGAGAACAAACTGTGAAAAATAAACATCCGAAAGGTAGTCCTTGAAGTGGCCCCTCTGAAACTGACAAGAGCATTGCAAATTAGCTGGTTTGGTATATATCTTAATAAATATATAACGTAAAGGCCGTCCAGTCTCATGTAATTCACTAGCATTTTTCATTAGGCTGGAAGATGTATTATAAATGTCACAAGGGGGACCGAGCAGAAAATGGTATGATGGGATACAATACAGGTGTTGCCGTACAGCGCCGCCTAACGACCCACTGTCTACTTACGCGGCCGCTCGGACAAACGCGGCCGACTCCAGCCACATGCCCATAGAGCCACACAGTAATCACACCTAAAGTGTGAACGGTGGATTTGATTACAGGAGTGTTGTTTTTCGGCAGATTGAATTGTTAGAGCAAACTAGGGTATTGTATCAACGAGTCTGAGCTGTCTAAACTCTATAGTTTATAATTATCTTGGTTTTAACTAGGAAAAAGATAAGCATATTATAGCTAGGCATGCCAATGTATTAATGTCTATTCAATTTCGGTGTCCCTATGTTATCTATGCTATATCTAAAGTATTATTGAGGCAATATGCATGTACGAGACATCAAATTTGAGCTGGGATACCACAGAATGCGATGCAATCATTATTACTTCTCTGGAAATAATGTACAACAGTATTCTGAACGTATTACGCTCATACATTGCGTGATCCAATGGTAAAGTATACGTTGCCAGGTGAATGTTTGCCTTCAGCTGTGGCGTAACCAAGCAGATAAGGTGCGACACTGGCCTACGGAAAAAGGCCTATACACTTAGCACAAATAGCAGTTCTAGTCATTATAAACTAACTGCAGATAATTTATTCTAGCCTCTATAGACACTACTGAACATAATACATTCATACATCAAAATATACAAAAGC
The DNA here is from genome assembly GCA_950022655.1 of Alentia gelatinosa. Taxonomy (NCBI): domain Eukaryota; kingdom Metazoa; phylum Annelida; class Polychaeta; order Phyllodocida; family Polynoidae; genus Alentia; species Alentia gelatinosa. Next base: position 38,866,131 of record OX465581.1, on the reverse strand, counting down.
TACAAAAATACAAAAAAAAACCTACAAAACAATCCCAGTAATGTATATAAATCTTGGTATACAAGAATCTCAAAGTAACAATTGCATCTATAAGGTTTGGAGAATTCATTAAAGGATTATCCTGGATTCAAAATATCTGAAGAATATTTAAAATATTTACCTTAGATTTGAATCTTCTTACTATGGTGAGAGAATCTGGTTGGTTATCCATTGCTATGAAGAATGGGGGCCACATACATGTTCGGCATGATCCTAGCAGACATAGAACAATCCAGGTAAACACAAGTACTGCTGCTGAGTCCTGCCAAGCAGTTCCCATGTAATGGTTGATCACGAGCCACAGGCCATGCCAATAGAACATGTATGGGATAGTGAACAGGAACATGAATAGACGAGACAGTATCCAAAACTTGACTTTTTTGGATCGGTCCAGGTGGGTGTTAATATAGGGCAGGCATATCAGCCCTATAATCATCAGGTGTGCAATTCCAAGGTTCACAAAATACTGTAGAGGTGCTTTTCCAGGAAGAACATAGTAATCGATGAGATCCCATATTCCTCGAAAAAACATTACTGTGAGTGGAAATACCATGAACAGAGCTATAGCTGTGTCGATAATAGACAGCAGCCTGTACAATATTACAGCAGAGAGACCTACCATGATGAAGGCAGCTCAGATGTGTACTACCAGTCCAGGAGCATTTACATTTGTTTCTATCCCGACCCCAAGCTTGGCCATCATTCTTTGGAATTTGAATAATGAAGTAGGTCATAGTTGGGTCAATGTGTATGTTTCTGCAGCGGAGCATATATGCGCCCATCTATACCTTGCCTCATCTCCACTTCTAACCTGCGGAGAAGTACGGGGACACCAGTTAAAATTTATGTGCGAGAGGGATATGGTTCATTGAACATGAATGCTGAATAAAAAAGAAGAAAGTAAAAAAGAAATTGTACATAATACATTACTTTGGTCCTCCACTTAATTCAGTAATTGAGGTTTTGTTGGCGACGACAAGTTATTGTAATGATAAGACTGTCTACAGGTATATGCAAACGTTTCCTAAATGTTATTCCTGTAGAGTGGAATAAGAGCTCTTATTTATCAACATTGTTCTCAAATAGAGAAGTGTTCTACCACAGATCCGGTTATCAAGAGTTCATTTTGGACCTCCATTCTGGCATATACACTTACTCCTGTACTGACTTTCCTCGAAAACGTAAAATATAAATGACAATAAACAGAATAACGACAGAGTGCATCTGTTGGGCGGAAAATACGTTTACTTGATATGTACAAGGCTAAATGGACATGCATACCGTATATGATTAGACAATTTTAAAATCATGAATATCGCCGTTTTCAAATACTCAGGTTCGTGCAGCCCTTCCAGTACCTATTAGTATGTGGCTAGCCATGCACAATGTCATCTATTATTATATACCTGTGGCTGTATAAGATATGTATACTGCCCGCTCCTACCCATGGCGTATTTATACCCGTACGCCACACTGTGACGTACGGGGTATGTGATCACGTGACCAGGTAAAATTCCGCCATTTTTAGGTATATAATAATACGAAAACAGGCTGACTCTCTTCGTACGTTAAAATACATGGTAAAATTGTTGATCACATACATCCCTCTGCCTACGGCATCGGGATGTATGTGGTCAACAATTTCACCGCGTATTTTTGATGTACGAAGACAGTAAGCCAGTTTCCGTATAATACATCACTCTAGAAAGACCTTCTAATGAGTTGTACTGTTATTGCGTTCGTTGACCATTGTATAAGATATTGCAAAAAGATAATCAGGTGATGATATCACTACGTTAATCTCATAATACAGTGACGGTTACATTACAAGCCAGTTTTTGAGTGTCGACCACACGTCCATATAATCTGCCTAAGGGTTTAAGTGCTACATGTCGTTCGACATGGCTGCGCTGCAGGAGTGACGTGTTCACGTAGCAGAGGGCGAACACCACTATAACAGTGTCAATATCGATAAGTAAGAACCTAAAAAATCGAAGACAAGAAGTCTAATCCATCAGGGAATATGTCGACTCCAACTGCTGAATGCAAACCGCAGAGGGAGACAAGAGAAACCACGAAAAAGTCTCGACATACCAAATCTACCACGAGTACCGATGATCCAACTATGGCTGCCACTACCCCGACTACCAAGTCACCAAACAAGGGTACCGGTAAGAAAGTATCCACACCACTTAAGCCAAACTCCTCTATTAATGCAATAATAGAAAGGATAAATGAGATAGAGAGAAGAGTAGAGGAGCAAGAATCAACAAATGTTTCAACCCTCAACCTGAAAAAGAAACTAGAAGGAAGAATGAGCAAAGCAGAGAAAAACAATAACAAGACGTCAGTACTGCTTGATACCATCAGTAAAAGGCTAAGTGCCACTGAGAACACACTTAGTCAAGTATCCAAGACCCTCAACAACGCAATGAACACAGCCAACGAAACAAAAAAAGACTTGCTGAAGGCGCATCTATCAATGATCAGAAACTCTGAAAAAATAGAGAACTATGAGCAAGAAAAAAGAAAAAAACTGTTGATATTGTCAGGATATCCGGAAAAAGAAAATGAAAGTCCCCGTGACACAATGATACAGCTTCTCAATGATATCCAGATAGTTCCCAACGAAATCCAAGTTGAAAATATATATCGCAGAGGCCGATACAATGCTAATAATAAACGACCCCGCGACATAGTTGTAAAGCTTGCATCGCCTATAAGTAAAGGAAGAATCTATAAGAATCTACATTTACTGAAAGGAAACGATAAATGGGGACGTGTCTCGATACATGATGAACTCAGCAAAACAGACTTTGAAAAACAAAAGGACTTGAGAGCCATAGCAGCCCTAGCAAGGTCGAAAAATCTGAAAGCATCATTAAAAGGGCTCTCTGTAATCGTCGAAGGAAAAGGGTACTCAGCAAGTCAACTTGATGACCTAGACAATGACAATAAACAGAATAACGACAGAGTGCATCTGTTGGGCGGAAAATACGTTTACTTGATATGTACAAGGCTAAATGGACATGCATACCGTATATGATTAGACAATTTTAAAATCATGAATATCGCCGTTTTCAAATACTCAGGTTCGTGCGGCCCTTCCAGTACCTATTAGTATGTGGCTAGCCATGCACAATGTCATCTATTATTATATACCTGTGGCTGTATAAGATATGTATACTGCCCGCTCCTACCCATGGCGTATTTATACCCGTACGCCACACTGTGACGTACGGGGTATGTGATCACGTGACCAGGTAAAATTCCGCCATTTTTAGGTATATAATAATACGAAAACAGGCTGACTCTCTTCGTACGTTAAAATACATGGTAAAATTGTTGATCACATACATCCCTCTGCCTACGGCATCGGGATGTATGTGGTCAACAATTTCACCGCGTATTTTTGATGTACGAAGACAGTAAGCCAGTTTCCGTATAATACATCACTCTAGCAAGACCTTCTAATGAGTTGTACTGTTATTGCATTCGTTGACCATTGTATAAGATATTGCAAAAAGATAATCAGGTGATGATATCACTACGTTAATCTCATAATACAGTGACGGTTACATTACAAGCCAGTTTTTGAGTGTCGACCACACGTCCATATAATCTGCCTAAGGGTTTAAGTGCTACATGTCGTTCGACATGGCTGCGCTGCAGGAGTGACGTGTTCACGTAGCAGAGGGCGAACACCACTATAACAGTGTCAATATCGATAAGTAAGAACCTAAAAAATCGAAGACAAGAAGTCTAATCCATCAGGGAATATGTCGACTCCAACTGCTGAATGCAAACCGCAGAGGGAGACAAGAGAAACCACGAAAAAGTCTCGACATACCAAATCTACCACGAGTACCGATGATCCAACTATGGCTGCCACTACCCCGACTACCAAGTCACCAAACAAGGGTACCGGTAAGAAAGTATCCACACCACTTAAGCCAAACTCCTCTATTAATGCAATAATAGAAAGGATAAATGAGATAGAGAGAAGAGTAGAGGAGCAAGAATCAACAAATGTTTCAACCCTCAACCTGATAAAGAAACTAGAAGGAAGAATGAGCAAAGCAGAGAAAAACAATAACAAGACGTCAGTACTGCTTGATACCATCAGTAAAAGGCTAAGTGCCACTGAGAACACACTTAGTGAAGTATCCAAGACCCTCAACAACGCAATGAACACAGCCAACGAAACAAAAAAAGACTTGCTGAAGGCGCATCTATCAATGATCAGAAACTCTGAAAAAATAGAGAACTATGAGCAAGAAAAAAGAAAAAAACTGTTGATATTGTCAGGATATCCGGAAAAAGAAAATGAAAGTCCCCGTGACACAATGATACAGCTTCTCAATGATATCCAGATAGTTCCCAACGAAATCCAAGTTGAAAATATATATCGCAGAGGCCGATACAATGCTAATAATAAACGACCCCGCGACATAGTTGTAACGCTTGCATCGCCTATAAGTAAAGGAAGAATCTATAAGAATCTACATTTACTGAAAGGAAACGATAAATGGGGACGTGTCTCGATACATGATGAACTCAGCAAAACAGACTTTGAAAAACAAAAGGACTTGAGAGCCATAGCAGCCCTAGCAAGGTCGAAAAATCTGAAAGCATCATTAAAAGGGCTCTCTGTAATCGTCGAAGGAAAAGGGTACTCAGCAAGTCAACTTGATGACCTAGACAATGACCACCCAGGTATAAATATAACTGAAGCAAAAACACAGAGGACCGCCGATGGATGGGCCTTTCAGGGAAGGCATGCTAGACTGTCTAACCTATATACCTGCACAATCCGTTATAACGGCATGGACTTTGACTCGGTTGAAAGGGCCTATCAAACCGCAATGACCTATCATTGTAACGACGACAAAGCCCTGACCAGAATAAACGCAGCCGAGGATGTTAGTGAAGTTATGGCCATAGCTAGAGGTGTCAAAAAAACCAAAGAATGGGGGCAAAAAAAAGAAAAAATTATGGAAGAAATACTCCTAAACAAATTCCAGCAAAATCCCCACCTGAAACAGAACTTACAGGAAACGGGTGAGGCAAATCTGTACGAGGCCACTACCGATCTGGAGTGGGGCTGTGGCAAGCATATGGGAGAGATCGCAGAAATAAACCTTAACTCATGCACAGGGAAGAACAAGTTGGGAAAACTACTTCAACAAGTACGAACTCAACTAAACCTTGAAGACAAAGCAGATAACACAGAACCGGAAGATCGGGACTATGATGTAGATACGGAAATTGATCCGGAAGAACATCAAAGTACAAGCGAAGACGACGACGAAACTGAGGGATCTAAATAATTAGCACCGACAAAAAGAACTCACTGACACCGTTGTGTATGCAATCAAAGCCAACCACCCGGAACAGCTTTACGTAACCCAATAATACACCTGAACAACACGGGAAGTAGGACACAGCTGACCGCTCAAAAGGATTATAAAATGAAGAAACATATAGTGATCACAGACTCACGGGGTAAATACCTGTACCAACAATTAGCCCAACTCCAAGACCAAGACACCATAACCGAAGTTAGAGCCTTCAGTGGAAGAAAAATCCAGGACTTAATTGTTATCTGTGAATACTATGTTTCATGTCACCCTGAACATGTATACTACATAGCAGGTGGAACCTGTAACATTACCAAAAAAACAGGCAATAACATAAGTTTTAACTGGGCGAGTGCTGATGATCTGGATAACAATGTATGGCCATATATAAATGTGGGTATAAGGTGGATCTACGATAATAATCCTGAATGTAGTGTAATTATGTGTCCACTTGTAGGTACACATATTGGTAAAGCAACCGATGATAGTGACGAATCTAAGCAAACAGTAGTTAATAACTTCATTGAACAAATTAATCCCAAAATCATAGATCTGAATGTAAAACTAAACCCAGGGAAATCTATTCCATGGATTCAAAAACGAGTACACAAAAGAAAGAACAACAAAGTAATACACAATTATGATCTTCTGGCCAATGACGGAATTCACCTATCTTTTCAACTATTAAAAATCTGGGCCCATGAAATGAACAAAGCAATAAAACAAAATTGATATTGCATATTATAAATACCTGTACGATAATTACAGATATTGTTATAGGTATACTAGTAAGTAATCACCTGGAGATAAAAAAAAAAAAAAAATGGTATTATACCCGACAATGCCTGTCTAAGACCAATGATCTATAACAACACTTATATGGTTATTAAAACCAAGAGTATCTGGTTTTGATTAGTAAGAAATTAAATTTAAAAAAAAAATGATACTAAACATTGATTCGGAATATTTTATAAACCTCAAAATGGAGGATAAATGTAATGGGTTGGGTCGCTGAAACAACCCAATACAATGATAGACATAAAAAAACAATAACTGGAGTAAATGGACGTATTACCATAAATATAAAATTTAGAATGGTATATATAGATTATGTTAGAAAACAAAATCAATGCTGTATTGTGGGAAATCAGATGGGTCGCTGAACCATGTGATTTACTCAAAATACACCAGCTATAATAATACAATGGAATGACGATTAATGAAACTTATGTGAACATTGCGAATAAACTCAAAATGGAGTAAATTGTGTTGGGCTGGGTCGCTGAACCACCCCAAGACAAAGTCAAAATTACAAATATAAATCTGGAAAGGGGAACGTGTTTAGCCCAGGATGCGTGAATAGGTCTCTGAACGCAGCCTTAGTAATTAAGAAAACAAAATCTCAATGAGCAATGGCCATAGTAGCCGATGTTGCTCATATATGAGTAGACCTTTTAAACTACTCTATTGTTTCGTTTATAATGAAATATCCTGTATGTATTGTTTGACTTTTCCCCCGTTTAGCCTTATGTATGTGTTACAAACCGCTGAATATATCTGTGTAAACCTCAACCTACCACATGTACTATCGAACCCTGAAGATAAGACTGTTATTATTGCTTTATACAAATTAATAATGAAGGTGCCCATAAATGATGAATTTTAAAAAGATAAGCTATTTTAATGACTTAAGAAACCTGCGAGGACTCAAAATCGTCCTTCTAAATATATGGAGCTATAAAGCCAAATACGAAAGACTAAGAGCTGAACTCATAGATACAACCCTGGATGTGATAACATTGTCAGAAACCTGGATGACTGGAAAAGACACTCACAACACATTTCTATTCCCTGGATATAATATTCTGCGCCTGGACTGGATGTGGAAAGAAAACACCACTGACGAAGAACCCAAAAAAGGTGGAGGACTGTTGATAATGGTTAAAGAAAATCTGGACTATGATGACAAAAAATATTGTACATGGAATGTTAGTACCAAAGACATTGAAATGCAAATAATCTGTCTAAACCATGTCCACATGAAACCGATTGTGATTATGAATGTGTAAAGACCACCAAAAGGGAACAAAACTAACTTTATTGAAGCACTAAAGACAACCGTTGATGATATAAGAAGTGAAAACCAGGAATTATATATACTGGGGGATATGAACATAGATAAAACAAGGGGTAGAGATCCGCAATATGCGACACTTGAAAACGCCTTATTGCAGAGAGGATTAACACAATGTATTAATGAAATAACACATTACTCAAAAATAGATACAACAATTGACCTTATATTTACAAACACAAATTGTATAAATAAAGTAGGAGTATTAGACAATAATATAAGTGACCATCAACCTTTATATATAGTTAGAAAAAAAAACCCAGAAAAGGAAATAAAACTTCAATTTAGAGGGCGCTCATATAAGAATCACAGTGTGGAAAAACTAAAAAAACATGTAAATGATACTAAATGGGAAAATTTCGAGAGGCGCACGACAACATCAGAAAAATGGGACTTTCTTATTGAACAATTAAATATATATTTGAATGTAAATTGCCCGATTAAGGAATTTCAAATTAAAACCAAAAATGAACCATGGTTAACTGGAGATATTGCAATACTACTTAAAGAAAAAAATAAACTACTAACCAAGGCTAAAAGGAAAAAGACCAAGGTGGCATGGGATACTGCAAGGGAAGCACGAAACTTAGCAAACACAACAATTAAAAGAGCACGCCAAGAATACATATTAGAGCAAATAAACCAACAACATGATAATCCAAAAAAATTCTGGAGGCAAGTAAATGATATCTTACCTGGTGCTAAGGAAAATAAAACCCCGACAATAACCTTAATTGATCAAGACTCTAAAACACACATACCATATAAGGATACCCCGGACTACATAAATAAATTTTTTACAGATATTGGGCCAAAATTAGCAAGTGATAAATTTCAACCAAGAAGACTATATGATAAAAAAGTATATAGAACACAAGCTGACTACTGCACTAACCAAACGGAATTAATAGAACTTATAAAAAAACTGAATATGTACAAACCTTCTGGAATAGAAAACATTAAAACTGAAATTCTCAAAGAATACTTACTTGCAACAGTAAAATATTTTAACATACTTTGTAATCAAATCTTTGTAGATTCAGATATCCCGACATCATGGAAAAAATCAACAGTGACGCCAATATCAAAAGGAGGGGACACTAATAATTGCACAAATTATCGCCCCATCTCAATCTTACCAATACAAGCCAAAATTCTGGAAAAAATCGTAAACAAAAGATTGACTGAATTCATTGATATTAACAAGATACTGACAACTAACCAGGGAGGTTTTAGAAAAGGGTTTTCAACAACATCTACTCTTGCCGATTTTACGGATGATATTGCTCGCGCAGCAAACGTGGGGAAAATTACTGGAACCATATTTATAGACCTTAAAAAGGCGTTTGACACCGTAGACCACTCCATCCTCCTTGACAAGCTGCAAAACTATGGGATTAGAAATAGAAACTTAGCTTTCTTCGAAAATTATCTAAAAGACAGGGTACAACATACCAAAACTAACAATAAGGTGTCTGGGGGATTGGGAGTGGTCTGCGGTGTCCCACAAGGGTCCAACTTGGGGCCAACGCTTTTTTTACTTTATATTAATGATGTTATCACCTGTATGGAAGGAATTAATATTAAATTATATGCAGACGACACTATTTTATACACCAGTGGAAGTACAAACCAAGAGATAAAAGATAAACTCCAAGAGGCGGTAGATAAATTTAGCTTATGGGCCAGTCAAAACAAATTAACTGTAAATGTACTAAAAACAAAGTACATGTCGTTTGGTTCAACACATGGATGTAAAAGAATCGGACATGTTGAAATCTCGATGGACAATATGCCTTTAAAAAATGTCAAATCGTATAAATATTTAGGACTAATTCTGGATCCTAGCTTAAATTATTCACAATATTTCAAAGATATAATTGGAAAAGTAAATCATAAGTTATATAAACTGGCCAAAATGCGTCAATACATAGATCGAGATACGGCACTTTTGGTATATAAAACTTGTGTGATGCCATACTTCGACTATGGAGGGATATTTATCAAAAACAGCCATATATACCAAATTGATAGACTTCAAAAATTACAAAACCAAGGACTCCGAATTAGCCTAAAAGCGAGACCAAGAACTAGAATAAGACTCCTTCATAAGAAAGCAAAACTCCCGTATATAATGAACAGATGGAAGATGCAAATGCTTAACTTTATGTATCTTAGATCAAAGAACGATAAATATGTAGACCATAGAAATGTACCAACAAGACGATTTGCAGCAACCACCTTAGTAATACACCAACCAAATTGTGAAATGTACAAGCGATGTATTGAGTATGCTGGAAGTGTAATGTGGAATGACTTACCAAACAATATGCGAAATATAGATGAATATAAAGAATTTAAATCGATTACCAAGAAAATGATGTTAGAGAGTATACCAATGTAATATGACAATGTACTGTAAAACAGGTTTCCATTAAAACGAACAGGATAGGGATACATGTGCATGTGCTATGGATAGGGTAATTGGTTACAAAGTAAGATATGTGACTCTGTATGGCAGGAATGGGACGATGGTCAAACAATCATGTAACAAACGGATATATTGGCACCTGCTGAAAACCAGCAACGGCTACATGCCAAAGCTGACAGGATGCCAGCTTTGTTGACAGAATATATTCTATGTAAAGTAACATACATGTAAACAAAGATTAATATGTCAATAAAGAAAATGTATCAAAAAAAAAAAAACCATGCGATACTTGGAAAACCCCCAGTCACGTATGACCAATCACTAGAGACCGAAGTACCCCATTGACCCACTGGTCCACTCTCCTAAGGGCTCGGGAAACAGCTGGATTGTCTGTGAAGCTCAGTTAATAATTACAGTATTTTCCTATTTTTAATGTATGAGTTGTTTGAGTGTCATGACTTCGACAGGAACCCTGTTTTGAATCCAAAATGTAGGCTAGTTCCCCTGGTTTGGTGGACCCCTGGGACCTGTTTTACTATTTTTGTGACATGTCTAGATCATAGATGGCGTCTAGATGGTGTGTCCGGTTTCATAAGAACTAGACATTAGACTTTGTTTTGTTCGTTCTTGCTTGAACTGTTGGTGCCGCTTTTCATGTCTGTCTAACACTTTTGTCACAAAACTAGTGAAACAGGGAGCTGTTTCAAAACCATAGACTTAACCCACGTTTTGAAACAGCTCCCAGGTCCATGACGTGAAGATTTGTCTAATTCTTATGTTTGGGGTCTGTCTTTACCTGAGGGCAGCTACTTGTGTTGTTACGAAACTAGACAACTCCAATGTCTGTATGGTGTCACAGACATGTCACGAAACTATTGAAACAGGTCGATTGGTGATCAGTTCTCAATCTCCAGTATGGAGCACCACTAGGAGTTTGAGCACCGACCGTCGGGGGGGAAGGGGGGGGGGGGGATCGGGACTCTTGCTCCACCACTGCTCCACTATAGCTCCACTATCGGCGACTGGAAGCCGATCGGTCGACAACTAAATCAATCTCCAGTGGATCGGCGCAATGGAGCACGGCCTTTATGATGAATGTTTTTAGTGGTAAACCAGCAATTATAAAGTAAGTTAAGAACATATTTTACAGGAAATATATTTTAGAACTGATCTGTGAATGGAAGATTGATTTGATTGCTGGCAGGACTAAAGCCAGACTCAAATTTTGTTTCATAACATTGGTGCCAAGCTTGCAATCCAATCTCAATAGCTTTGTAAAGTTGTTCTTCGAATATTTGAAAGTGTGACAACAGTAATGGTACAGGCAGGAGAAAGTTATTGTGTTGATAACCCTATTTGAATATCAAACTACAGTTAGATATACGCAGAACTAGATGATTCATTCACAATACCACGCTCATTCATCAATGATGAACATATCATTTGATCCTAGTGTATAGATACGCCATCATGTCAACTGTAAATTTCATGGTCATCTTTGGGCAAATTGTCTAGGTAACAAGTAAAGGGATATCTTGAAATTTAAGGGAAAACAGAATATAAGTCAGAGTATGGTCGTGTGACTGAAATTAAATTAATGAGAGAGGTATTGGACCTTGTAAGATGTATGTATGAATGGAAAAGAAAAGTCGTGCGACCTATACTGCAATATAACACAGAATAGGATAAAGCTATTCGCTAAGAAGAAGTAAATACTGGATAAGTCTGAAACTAGATGAATGCCAAATATGACATGTAATGGAAATTTTCATACCTGATTGAGAGTTATGAAAGTTACAACTAAGATGAAAATGGAATCAATACCTGTAGACTGCAAAATTGTTAACCTGGACTTGACTGTAACTGAAAAACATCGCTACAAGTCAATAACAATTTATTGAAGAAAAAAAAAATCATGTGTCTTATTTTCAGGCCAGTTTGTCGCAAGGGTATATATATTGGCAGTGGTAAACTCTGAAAGAAATGGTGCATAACATCGGCATGACACAAACCTTTAGAAAAGCTGCTCAACAAAGGGATGAAATATTGGAAACGCCCCTTTTCCTCAAAGTAGATAAATAAACAGGCGAGAAGGTAAATTAAGGCAGACGACCTTTAACGTATAAATTCTTATTGATATACTGCACATAATCAAAATAAAGGTATCCTGTGGCCTCAGTAAAGCAAGATAAGTCACAACACGATATCTTTACGGATCTTTTATTTATGACGGGCCTCACTTTGTCATAGAGAATTATCGGTTTTCGAGATTGTGAAAACAATTATTAGTAGAATAAAATCAAGTTTTTCACATGTCTAGCTCTCCAAAGTAAGACAGTGCTATAAATCTGCTAACACACTATCCTACAGTTGGTGATTTTCTATGTGCGTCGAGCTGAACTCTGCACCACTTTTTATGATCGGTTTGGCTGGTATTCTATACTGGTGGACCCATCAATAGCCTAAGTAAAATGACTGAAATATGAATCACATTTAGTTTTTATAGTCGTATGACTGGAAAAAAAATAGGGAACAGAGCAATATCAAACCAAAGTTTACAGTTGTCATTCATTAACAACAACTTAAATTTGCCTGGATATATATATATATACCGAGTGGTACCAAAAGCGGGGTGGCCCCCTTAAGCGGGGTTTTCAGACTGTTGATTGTTATATCATAAGGTTTACTTATTTAAAAGCAGGAAACGCCAGCCATTACATGAAACATCTATTGAATAACCAATTCTAAGCATATACATGAAAAATGGATACAAAATAAATACAAAATAGGTAAATAATATCAATACCTGATGAAGGATTGCAAATAAATCCGAAACGTTGTATTCTAACAGCAAATAAATATTACCTGTTACTCTTACTTCATTTCTTTGTCTCTGGTTGTGCCTTCTCTCAAACTAGAAGATAAATAATATCATCACAAGATATATCTATAGAGAATCAAGTCAAGATAGTATCGTAAGATATATATCATACCTTCAATGCCCCAAGCCCATCCTGCGCCAGCCATCGCTTACCTATTTGCGGGTCTCTTAATCATTTGTGCACCCTTAAGCGGGGTGTCCCAGTATCGGGGTTCTACTGTATTTAATATCTGGAGGCATCAGAAATGATAAATTTATGGTCTGCACACAAATAACTCAAAAATGTAAAGTCAACACTGCCATAGGATCCAAACTGAATCGTGTTTATTCTGCTCCCCACAGCCACTCACTTCATTACATATTCAAGAGACTCCTCTTGCCAACAGGTGCATGATGGGACACCAAATAAGGCAGTCATAAGATGCTTACTCGTCATCACCCTCGTTACCAGGTTCTCGTTTTGACCTCGAGTATCACTTTGAGCTCCTACATGAGAGTGTGTTGTCACAACTATTCCTGGGGTGTCTTTCAGTCGTAATAGTTTTTTTTGTTTTTTTTATTATCAATTTTTATTAGGGAAATGTATCATACATTTTGACGTCAGCGGATTCGGCAACACTGCCGTTCTTCCATCCGGGCCCTCTTGTAGCATTATATTCACATAATAAATTTTTGCTTGAGTAGAACAGTCAATTTCATTCTCATTTTTACCTATAATTAACACCCTTTTTGATGAGATGTGTGATATGAAATGAAATATACCATTACTTCCATATGTTACATTTGATGGTCTCACAACTATGTAATATAAGATATCAATCAGTCACTTAGGTATACTTGGTATATGTTATGTGTACAAGTCACGGGTTACTTTTATCCCCTGTTGACTAGTTGAACACTTCCGTACAGATTAGCTACTGTATGGTTATAAATATGGGCGAGCGAGTGAGTGCATGGGTTATGATTATCTACGATAATGTCCATCCCTCAATCTAGAGACATCCTCCACATTATACAAGTGGATTTGTGAGTGATAATGGTCAAACTCTAATTATTGCTAAGGGCCTCGCAAAGTCAGCCACCAGGGGCTTGCCAGCTATGGGTATTTATCACTGTAATATTACAAATATTGAATGATACCTTTTGCTGGCATTCCAAAATTGCGATGATTACAACTGAAAAACACCCCCAGCTGTTGTTAAGATGAGGACATTTCCCTTTTACTTCAGCGGGTGTGTGTGCAGTCACAGATGTCCAGTTAGAAAACATTGTGGGTCAACAATAGGGGTACGCGAAGTTGCTATTTACCAAACTACATCAATTAATAGGACATTAATAAATGACAAAAATGACAAAAATAAATCGGTAAACTATCAATATACATGCCTTGATCATAATTGAATGAGGGAAATATGTATAAAATATGAAGTTGGTATACAAGATCATGTGATATTTGATAGATATTGATAAGGGTATTGTAACTATAGACCAGTTTATAATCTTCCTCAGTCTACAATTATCTTATACAATAAACAAAACTGAAAATGTTAATTAAGTTACGTTTTACAAAAACAATTACCACAACCCGGTTCATCTTGTTATGATGCTCTCTATTAATCTGACAACATTGTGACATTTTAAGAATGCTTTGAGAATTATGCCTTGTTTCTAACCATTGTGTGCATATTTTTGAATGACATAGAAATCTGATGTTCCTACGTCATCATACCTGTAAGAGTTACATGAACTTTATTGTATCTTATTGTGCTTGTTACAACCATATTCATAAGTCTAATCAGTATCTATATTACACAGAAATTGATGTTCCCATCATAAATTAGCTTTCACTAATACCTTCAGGAAAATATCAGGAATAAAAGACTGATTGACTGTTAGCATCACACCTGCAGAGAACAGTGTTTATTTCTACAGAGAACATGAACTTGAATCTAATCCTTGTTAAAGTATGCAAGCTCTTATCATGAATTGTAGACGGTTTCCAAACCAGAAGTGAATCAATTTACCATATTATGCGAAAATACATAATATGCAAGAGTATATTCTTCGCTTCATTGTGTTGGTAATTCCATATGTATGTTTTACCAAGTTCTGACGGTATTGGTTATTTCAAAGTTGAATATTTGTTCAAACCTTTTCCCTCATCGACACCTGTGCAATAGAGCTGATACCTGGTAGGGATATACAATGAAGTGGAATTCACACGATGAGATTCATGTGCCGCATAGGGTTCAAAATCTCATGAGGTTCTGTTCCTTTTTAGAGGTAAATATCGCCAATAATTGCAGGAGGGAAAACATGTGTCAGGAAAATGGAACCCTATAATTTAGACGAAGAAATTGTGTTCTAGTAGAGAATCTCAGCAGGATTGTCTCAGATTAAAAAAAACACCCTGTAAGGTACATGAATCCCATCCTGTGAATCGCACTTTAGACAAAGTAGTAGTAACCGTATGATAGGTGTCTAGGCGCATTGTACTAGACGACCCCAGCCTTTAGCCCTGATGTGGCGGATACAGTACTCGGTGTTTCCACTGAGGAAGTTCCCGTCATTTTGCTCTCGGAGGTATTGTTTGTCTTATCTGAGGATGCTCTGCCTTTTACCATACAAGGAATTAATTTTGCAACCTCCTTCCTGAACTTTGGAATCACAGCACAGTACAGTAGGAAATTTATACAATGGTTCATTTTAGACAGAAAAATCAATGCATATAGAATGGCATATATGAATTTCCTCTCTTGTTCGGGTTTGTCATACACCTCATAGGGAGAAGCGTAGAGCCCATAGATTACCAGTGGGGACACCAGAACCAGAAATAATAAACTCACGACCAGTAACATCCATGTCAAACTGGAAGTCTTTCGGTTCACAGTTGATCTTGTTAGCTTTCCTAGTTTATATTTCCTTATGGTGATCTTGATGATTATAGAGACATTACTAAACAGGAGAACAACAAATGGGATCATGAAATATAAGAGTAAATCTATCCAAATGTAATAGTGGTCCATAATGAAGCTGAAACCATCAGTACCAACAAAACAGTCCTTTCCGTCTGGGGTTTCAATCACACTGATACCAACAAGTATAAATATGTTAAGCACAGTCAAGAAAAAGGTTATGGCAGCAACAATAACCTTTGCAATTTTACGAGTGAAAACCATCTTGACCTTCAAGGGAAAATAAACGGCTGTGAATCTTTCTAATGATATGGGTATGAGAGCACAAGAGGAGAGTTGACTAGTCAAGAACAATAAATAATTAAAGACTCGACAGAAGAACTCAATTTCCAATAGTCTAAAGTAGATGACGAAAATAGGGTTATCAAATAGCAAATTGTTGAGTAGATGGAGCAGATCGGCAGTGGCGAGGAACCGTAGGAAGATGCTTGTCACAGTGTGATTTAGTGCTGGTTGAGACAGAACATACAAGGTCAGAATGTTGGCGACGACTCCGAAGACTGCAAAGATGTCAGTAGCCCACTTTGCTATTCCCATGATTACTTCATACGTATCCGTACTACCCGAGAGGCCCTGAGAGAGCATCTCAAAAAGTGACAAGTAGTCATAATAGTCGAAGGCATGGCTTCCATTGGCCAATGGTGGTATGATAGTAGAACCATTGGGAGTGAGATCCGAACTGTTTAACATGATCACTTTCTTGTACCCTAGGAATGAAATGCAGAAATCATTATCTAAAATTCCAGCTAATGTTACACTTCATGTGAAAATTATTGTAGAGGTATGTCAAAGGTTCGTAAAGTATAGCATTATAGCACTTTCGCAAATCACGGTTGGTACATCTGAATTTCTAAAGTAAGGAATATAGGGAAATATTCTCATTGATCTACAGAAATTCTTTTTTAACGGAAAAAAAGATCCAACGATACCGAGGAAGATAGGTACATGTATATTTCATTCCTGAATGACGAACTCCACAGACTTGAATTACTATAAAAGGCAAACACTGATGATACATGTGTGCGGTCCATAACTATCAAAAATGTCCATAACTATCAAAAATGACTTGGTTTGAGACTTATGGACATTCGTCATGTCCATAACTATCAAAATGTACATAAGTATAAAAAAATGTCCATAACTATCAAAACCTGCTTTTTTTAAAACAAACCCATTCGCGTTACATTGAGTTACTCAAACCGCATTACACTACTCAAGAAAACGTTACCATTCTAACCCAGTTACAGCGCTAGCATACCGCATTACCATTCTAACCCTGTTACCGCGTTGACGCTCTAACCGCGTTACATCTTCATCTTGTAACCTCACTACCATATTAGAGTTACTGTTCTAACCCTGTTACTGCGTTACCATTCTAACCCCGTTACCGCATTACTGTTCTAACCGCGTTACATCTTAATCCTGTAAACCAGGTTTTTATTCTAACCCCGTTAACGCGTTACTGTTCTAATAACGTTACCCCCGAATTCTGTAACCTCATTACCCCGTTAGAGTTACCATTCTTACCCCGTTACTGCGTTACCATTTCTAACTGCATTACCATTCTATGAGTGAGTGAGGACTGATGAGTGCGGACTGGTGAGTGCGGACTGGTGAGTGAAGACTGGTGAGTGATTACTCATGAGTGAGGACTGATGAGGGAAGGCTGGTGAGTGAGGACTGGTGAGTGAGGACTGGTGAGTCAGGACTAGTGAGTCAGGACTGGAGATTACTGTTGAATGAGGACTGGTGAGTGAGGACTGGTGAGTGAGGACTGTTCAGTGTGGACTGGCGAGTGAGGACTGTTGACTGAGGACTATTGACTGAGGACTGTTGACTGAGGACTGTTGAATGAGGACTGATGAGTGAGGACTGGTGAGTGCGGACTGGTGAGTGAAGACTGGTGAGTGTGGACTGGTGAGTGTGGACTGATGAGTGAGGACTGGTGAGTGTGGACTGGTGAGTGAAGACTGGTGAGTGAAGACTGGTGAGGTAGAATGGGTAGAATGGTAACATGGTAATGGTAACATTGGAATGCAGTAACAAGGTTAGGAAGGTAATGCGGTAAGAATAGTAACACGGCAAGGGTAAGATTGTAACGGTAATGCGTTGACTAGTTAAGGATGATTGTGCAGGAAGGGTAAGACGGTAAGAAAGGTAAGGTGGTAATGGTAACGTAGTTATAGGGTTAGGATGATAAAACAGTAACGCAGTAACATTGTAATGCAGTAAAATGGTTGGAATGGTAACGCAATAACAGTATCAGAATGGTAAGGCGGTAACGGGGTTAGAATGGTAGCGCAGCAACAAGGCTATAGTGGTAATGTGATAATGGTAATGGTAACGCAATGAAAGCGTTAGGATGTTAGCACAGTTAATGCAAAAATGAGGTTAAAATGGTAACACGGTAACGGTAACGGTATCGAGATTAGAATGGTAACATTGTAACGGTAACGAGGTCAGAATGTGGTTTCTGTAACACGATAACCGGGTTAGAAGGGGATAACACAGAAACAGGGTTAGGATACTAATGCACGGTAGCATGGTTAGAATGGTAGAATGCAGTAATGAGGTTAGAACGGTAACATGGTAATGTTAACGAGGTTAGAATGGTAACAGTAACGAGGTTAGAATGTAAATGTGGTAACGGTAACATGGTAAACGGGTTCAAATCGTTATGCGATACTGGGGATAGAATGGTAACACAGTTAGAACGGTAATGACCTTAACGAGTTAGAATGGTAATGTGGTAATGTAGTAATGGTAACAAGATTAAGATGTAATGCAGATAGAAAGATAACACGGTAATGGGCTTTACCATGGTAACATGGTAAGGCCACCTGCTGCAGGGGGCCGTTGAACAAAAAATGATCGTACGTAATAACGCACTTACGAATACGTACGTGCATTAGGGTCGCACAAATCCCATCGTACGCTTAAGAGAAAAGCCCTACGTACGTTAATAGGTGTACCTACGATAAACCGTTGCACAAATCCATCGCACGTAGGTGTTGCACAAAACCAGTACGTACGATATTCGATTAACGCACGTGGTTCTGCGTGAGTTAGCGTTGCACGAATGGCCCACTACGTACGATAAACGTACCTCCGAGCATTTTATCGCACATACTGCTACGACAACCCATGTAGGTCTCGTAGGGTTTGCAAATTGACTAAGTTATCGCGTTATCGTTACCGCTGTGCGGCCCATCCGCCACCTATGCTGTCCCTCCACCATACTGTCCCTCAACAATACTGTCCCTCCACCATACTACCCCTCCACCATACTGTCACTCAGCTATACTGCCCCTCCACTATACTTACCCTCCACCATACTGTCCCTCCACCATACTGTCTCTCCACCATACTAACCCTCTACCAAACGACCCCTCCACCATACTGCCCCTCCACCATACTGTCCCTCAACCATACTGCCCCTCCACCATACTGTCCCTTAACCATACTGCCCCTCCACCATACTGTCCCTCAACCATACTGTCCTCTACCATACTGCCCCTCTACTATACTGCCCATCCACCATACTACCCCTCCACCATACTGCCCCTCCACCATACTGTCCCTCAAACATACTTCCCCTCCACCATACTGTCCCTTAACCATACTGCCCCTCCACCATACTGTCCCTCAACCATACTGTCCTCTACCATACTGCCCCTCTACTATATTGCCCCTCTACTACACTGCCCCTCCACCATACTACCCCTCCACCATACTGCCCCTCCACCATACTGTCCCTCAACCATACTGCCCCTCCACCATACTGTCCCTTAACCATACTGCCCCTCCACCATACTGCCCCTCCACCATACTGCCCCTCTATCATACTGCCCCTCCACCATACTGCCCCTCTATCATACTGCCCCTCCACCATACTGCCCCTCTATCATACTGCCCTCCACCATACTACCCCTTTCCCATACTGCCCTTCTTCTACACCGCCCCTCCACTATACTGCCCCTCCACCATACTGCTCCTCTCCCATACTGCCCCCCTACCATACTGCCCCTTTCCCATACTGCCCCTCCATTATACTGCCCCTTCGCCATACCGCCCCTCTACCATACTGCACCTCCACTATACTACCCTACATCCTACATCCCTACATCCCTACATCCCCACATCTCCACATTCATACATCCTACATCCCTACAGCCTACATCCCCACATCTCCACATCCATTTATCCTACATCCCTACATCCTACTTCCCCACATCCCTACATCCCTACATCATTACATCCCTACATCCTACTTCCCACATCCTACATCCCCACATCCCTACATCCTACATCCCCTCATTTCCTCATCTATACATCCTACATCCCCACATCTCCACATGCTAACATCCTACATCCCTACATCCTACATCTCCACATGCATATATACATATATATATATATATATATATATATATATATATATATATATATATATATATATCTATACATCCCCACATTATGTGGAGATGTGGGGATGTATAGATGTGGAGATGTGGG
The DNA here is from genome assembly GCA_950022655.1 of Alentia gelatinosa. NCBI lineage: Eukaryota > Metazoa > Annelida > Polychaeta > Phyllodocida > Polynoidae > Alentia > Alentia gelatinosa. Next base: position 38,845,796 of record OX465581.1, on the reverse strand, counting down.
GATGTGGGATGTTGGGAAGTCGGATGTGGGGATGTATGGATATAATGATGTAGGGATGTGGGGATGTGGGAAGTAGGATGTGGGGATGTATGGATGTAATGATGTAGGGATGTTGGGATGTAGTGATTTAGGGATGTGCAGATGTAGGGATGTGGGAAAGTAGGATGTAGGGATGTAGGATGTATGGATGTGGAGATGTAGGATGTGGGGATGTAGGATGTGGGGATGTAGGATGTGGAGATGTGGGGATGTAGGATGTCGGGATGTGGGGATGTGGGGATGTAGGGATGTGGGGATGTAGGGATGTAGGGATGTGGGAAAGTAGGATGTAGGGATGTAGGAAAAATGGATGTGGAGATGTGGGAATGTAGGATGTAGGATGTATGGATGTGGAGATGTAGGATGTAGGGTAGTATAGTGGAGGGGCAGTATGGTAGAGGGGCAGTATGGTGAAGGGGCAGTATAGTGGAGGGGCAGTGTAGTACTTAGAGGGGCAATATGGGAAAGGGGCAGTATTGTGTAGGGGCAGTATGGGAGAGGGGCAGTATGCTGGAGGGGCAGTATAGTGGAGGGGCAGTGTAGTAGAGGGGCAGTATGGGAAAGGGGCAGTATGGTGGAGGGACAGTATGATAGAGGGGCAGTATGGTGGAGGGACAGTATGGTGGAGGGGCAGTATGATAGAGGGGCAGTACGGTGGAGGGGCAGTATGATAGAGGGGCAGCATGGTGGAGGGGCAGCTTGGTGGAGGGGCAGTATGATGGAGGGGCAGCATGGTGGAGGGGCAGTATGGTGGAGGGGCAATATAGTAGAGGGGCAGTATGGGAGAGGGGCAGTATGGTGGAGGGGCAGTATGATAGAGGGGCAGTATTGTGGAGGGGCAGTGTAGTAGAAGGGCAGTATGGTGGAGAGGCAGTATGGTGGAGGGACAGTATAGTGGAGGGACAGTATGGTGGAGGGGCAGCATGGTGGAGAGGCAGTATGGTTGAGGGACAGTATGGTGGAGGGGCAGTGTAGTAGAGGGGCAGTATTGGAGAGGGGCAGTATGGTGGAGGGACAGTATGGTGGAGGGGCAGTATGGTGAAGGGGCAGTGCAGTAGGGGGGCAATATGGGAGAGGGGCAGTATGGTGGAGGGGCAGTGTAGTAGAGGGGCAGTGTAGTAGAGGGGCAGTAATGTGGTCATAAATATAGCGCATTCTTAGGTAGTGTAACGCAATTAGAATGTAACACGATTTGATCGGTAATCTTTTCTTAGGTAGCGTAACGCGGTTGAATGGTAACGGGAAGTAACGCTATGTAACGCAAATGCGGTAACACGTTTTTTAACCAGGGTTTGATAGTTATGGACATTTTATGACAGTTATGGACATTTTGATAGTTATGGACATGGCGAATGTCCATAAGTCTCAAACGTAGTCATTTTTGATAGTTATGGACATTTTTGATAGTTATGGACCGCACAACCTGTACTGTATAAGGGAAATGTACAGGAATGAAATTGCACATTTATCTGAAATAAAAGAGAGCATTGCTCGAATTTGGTTGTTTAAAAAACACATAAAATCTACACACCTGGGGTTTCTTGACGGAATTCTGCATCCAGTTCCTGTACGTTCTTGACATGGACAGCAGCAGGATGAGATGGAGAGAGCCCGCTGTATGTGTGGACTTATATAGCGTGTCGGGCGTAATGTAAATTATCAAGCAGTGGAAGATGCTCAACTGTTACCAGCGACAACGGAATTCAACCATAAAATTACCCGATGAATGCAGGTAAACATGATCAGCAAGAACAACTTAGTTTGACAAAACCTAATGAACCAGAAAGCAACCTGCCAGCTTTCCATGCCAATTATAGCGTACGCTTCACAAAACAAGATTTTGATTGCATTACCGGAAAGCTGGAATAGAAGTGTTGTGCGGGTGAGTAAATAATTTTGTGTATGGCCCTCCTTTGTTCTATTGCGTAAAGGATTGGGAGCGGGTGTTGGGGGGCCGGATCTAAAATATCGGGAATTCTGCGTACATGTATACTGTATGGATGGCTCCTTACTGCTTAAAATTAAATCCTCAAATTTATTTGGCCATTGTAAGATCTTTATTAAGAAGTTAATTAAGTACTCATTAACAAAAAGGTTATTCAGCTTTTAATGCTTTTATGGCTCGATTTGTAGGTTTCTTATTTTAGTAATTTTAAAGCTAATTATTGATATGTAGGTTCAAGGTCCAGCATAAAGACTGCATGAGTTGTTGTAACGTTTGGTGTGCAGAGACACTGTCATAAATTCAAAGATTTTCATTGCACTACAGGATACAATATTTTCACTAAAAAGTGATAATACAATAACTTGGCTGGCAATCTATCAAATTGTGTACGTATGATAAGTGGACAGCATTTAAACCGTTCTCTCTTCGAAGCCAACCCCAACACTTACCACCAATACATGCCACAATTGGCGATTCTGCCCCTTGCGAGACAAAAATCGCAGACAAAGTGTCCTTGTGATCTTGTACCACAATATCGTGTGCTTGTAACACTGTGTTTGTACCAACCTTTCGCGCCCTATTCAGACTGTTTACAGAACTCCCACCTGTTGTATGTTCATTGCAAGACGATTCAAACGACTAATGATATTTACAGAGACTGATTGAGAACAAATATTGATTTTACAGTTAGATGAACACAAAGAAAGATTGCATGACTGCAGGGCATCGGACCCAAAGGGAATAACACACGCTTTGGCATAGAACCCTCTGTATAGGCCATAGATGTGTGTTATGTCATACTTTATAATAATCTCTATCACCTACATCAATGGTTGATATTCGCTATCGCAATATTGTCCTCGTGTAAGTATGTCCATGTTCATGACCTGCCATGAAATATTAACTATCACATTTTATCAAGAAAAATATAGTTAAAATTCCTATTAACATATTTATCAAATTTATTCGACATCAACTTTATCAGGTCCCTTATAGTGAATCATTGATTGGGACACTCTACCAGAAAATGTCATTTCTGTATTGTGGAGGGACGGAAACAAAAGTTCCTGAAATTCGCCAAACCTGCCACAGTCCCTGTTTAAGAGAAATTGTTTTTACAAAGGTTCACGCCAAATGACAGACAAATTAGGTCATAATGGCGTCGAATATCAGTCGGTGCAGTTAAGCACACCCTTGTGAAAGGAAGGATGGAACAACGAACTAAAAGAAGGAAAGGAAGCCCACTCAAGCAAATCTCTGAAATGTTCTGAAAGGAGAAATTTGGCATTATGTGATAGCTGAGGTATCAGGTTATCGCTCTAAATCACGGTTTGATAGTCTGTCCTTATTAGGTGAAACATCGAGGCATCTCTGGTTGATGGTAAGGTGTTTTCATTTTGTGAACATGTACATAGTTATATAGTGCACTGGAACAGTGCTTGGAGAGTGTGAATATGACTGGAGATTGTGGAATTTGCCTCCGATATAGGGGACAGAGCCATTGCTATTTCATAAAACAGTCACTAGGTGGCCAGTAGTATGGCAGGCCCCTTTGGGGGGGGGGGGGGGGGGACAGAACCTGTATCATGGTTCTTTGTTCTTATGAAATTCAACTGCCTTTCAATGTTTTACAATTCTTCCCATGACTCTCTACACCCATTCCAGAGCAGGATGAGATAATGATTAAACCCAAGACATGATGTTTTTCACATGGAACACTTTATATACATATGTGAGCAAAGCTAGAGTTGTGACACTTCCCAATTATCACTCATTTCTTTCACACCTCCTTCGGTGAAGAACACCTACTTTTTCACCTCCTTTAGTGAAGAACACCTACTGGGGGGGGGGGGGGGGGGCGTCATGGCGGCCCCCATGGATCATAGGCTATATGCCGTATAGAGAGCCGCATCCGGTCTCCAGCAGGGAGTTTGATACCAGCTGGCCACAGGGTAGGAACAGGCTGGGCACTATTAGCTGCCCGGTGCTGCCTGCCCGTCACGACAGTAGAATATGATACAACCCAGGAAGGAAGAACATCTGTAACACACAACAAAGAAGTACTAAGATTAAAATTTCAAAATGAACCTGGATCTTGGAGGTACTTTATTACACTGTCAATGATATAATTGGGGAATAATGTTTAAATATCCTTAAGGTAGCATGGCCTTTTCATTGTTTCAACGTTCATACCTATTCATTGGCTCAATTGCTGGGCAAAATCTATTGAAAGCATTGACTGATGAAACATGATTCACAAGTAAAACCTGTGATATATATAACAGGGACCTACCCAGGATTTTGTTTCGGGGGGGGGGGGGGATACCTTGGAAGATTGACAAGAAGCAGTTAAGAAGCTCCTCTTGTGGGGTATCGGGGCAAAGCCAGACCCACTTGGATTTTATAGATTGTATAAGCTGTATCCAGGAATCTGTTTCAGGGGAAATGTGGCCAGGGATTTAGCTCCTCTTGGGGGTCCAGGGGGAAAAGCCCCCAGAGGAACTTGAATTTTATGGATTATACAACCTGTACCCAGAATTTTTTTAGGGACAGGGGTTACACATCTTAGTCTATCTGGGCTTATTACCAAGAGTCTGGATGCAAAACCCAGGGGGCAAAGCCCCTGAAAACATTTGGATTTTGTAGATTCATATCAAAATATCAAAACTTCATATCAAAAACATTCTACATACTATTCCCAGGATTTTGTTGTAGGCCATAGGGGTTACATATGCTAAGCTATCTGGGAATATTGTCAGAGGTCTCCCAGCAAGGCCTCTCCTGCTGGATCAAATGGGAATATTGTCAGAGGTTTAGGAAAGCCCCTAATGGGGTCCAGGGGGAAAGCATTTAGATTTCATAGATTACACAAGCTGTCCCCAGATTCTTGTCTCAGGGAGGGGGAGATGCATATCTAAGACCAGGTACCAGGGGTCCAGCAGGAAAGTTATCATGGGGGTCAAGGGGGTGAAGCCCCTTGGGAATACATGGATCATACACTTATAAAAGGTATACCCAGGGTTATGCCTTGGGGAGATTTACACACCTGAGACTACCTGGGGAGATTGATCGGAGTCCAGTGGCAAAATCCACCTGGGGGTCCAGTGGGAAAAACCCCAGAAGCACTTGGATTTTATACATTATAGAAGCTGTTCCTAGGATTTTGTTTCAGGGAGAGGGGAGGTGCATACCTCAGGGGCTGGGACTACCTAGGAAGATCAGTGTGGGTCCTTAGAGCAAAGCCCTTAGAAGGACTTTTATACATAATGCAAGGGGGTGAAGCCAGGGGAGGCTGTTCCCAGGATATTGGTTTCGGCAGGGGATTTGCACACCTGAGACAATGTGAGAAGGCCTGTGGTGGTCTAGAAGACCCTCCTGGGGGCCCAGGGGGCACAGCCAATGGTATCATTATGATAACATACATTATACAAGCTGTTCCAAGGAATTTGCTTCAGGTTGGGGTGGCTACACACTTGGCAGGGGTTCAAGCAACAAAGCTCCTCCTGGGAGTTCAGGGGGTGAAGTCCCTGGAAGCAGTTGGAATTCTATATTGCTAGGGGTCCTATGGCATATCCTCTTCTTGTGGTGCACTGATGAAGCCCCAGGATCTAATTTCAATGAGGGGGTTGACACACCTGAGGCTATATGGGAAAATACCCAGGGGTCTAACAGCAAATCCAATCCTGGGGCTCCAGTGGACAAAGCCCCTAGAAGTACTCACATTTTACCAATTCTATTTGGGAGAAGGGTCTTTACACACCTGGAACTACATGGGAAGATTGCCAAGGGTCCAGTTGCAAAAACCCATCTGGGAGGTCCAATTGGTGAATCCCCATGTATGTTGTATGTTAGAAGTTATTCAAGCTATATCCAAGATTTAATTCCAAGGAGGGGGGGGGGGGGGGGGTCACACAGCTAAGGCTATCTCGGAACATTACAAGAAGTCCAACATGGCGTATTGAAGGGAGAACATCTCATATGGCGTGGTTATGCCAAAGACCTCGTGGGGAGGGCTTATGAACAAGCTCTCAAGCACACGAGACAGAGACTGCTGGACTCAGCTCACAATCCCACAGAGACAGATGTACATCCTCGTCACAACCTACACCCCTGGCTTCAGGGGTCTAGAGCTAATTGTACGCAAAAACTAGGACCTTCTTGACAAACCCTGCAACACCAGGGAATTGCACAAGAAAGACCTGATAGTGGCTCACAGAAAACCCTAAAATCTGCGATCACTACTGGTCAGAGCATGCCTCCCACCGGTACAATGTGAACCGGCACCAGCAATACAGAGTGGAAATATCTGCCATACTAGAAATATGCTGCTGCTCTAAACTCCAAACCACCGGCAGAGTGCTTTGCTCTGCAAGTGGTCGGACCTACAACTGCAAATCCAATGTGAGCTGCAAAAGCTCCAACCTAATTTACAGTAGATTGTTTCCAGGGACATTTTTACATCTCCAAAAACAACCTTGGTTCTGAAGTGGGGAACCACTTAAACAGAAAAAGCCACAAAGGCCTACAAGACGTGGAGATTCATATCTTGGTCTTCACCCATGCACACCCACAAGGACAAAAATCCAAGAACCTAAGAGACTTAATTAAATTCAATTGGATCCAGCACCTACACACTAACACCCCCATGGGCCTTCATTACCCCTTAATCCCGCAACGAGCGCGAGTAGAGAGGGAGTGCGCTAGGTGGAGCAATGACCGCCCCTGACCCTACGGCCATGGGCTACCAATGTGACGGACCCACATTAGGCCTGGGCACTGACCAGCTGGAGTCTCAGAGGGCAAACAGCTACCTAGCCATATCAAAATATTTTTACCATCACGTAAACTGCTTTCCCGCCCTGACCCGGACATACCGACAACCCGCTATCACCAGGAAAGCTGGCGAAACACATACAAAATAAACTTTATTTCTAATGTGGTTTCCAAAAAATTCATTACAGAAATCACTGGTTGTCAGGGGTTTGGATTTGATTTTCCGTAATATCTTTCCCGCTCATACCGGCTTTTATATTTTCAATATGGCCGACGGGGTAGAGGAATCTTCGGGTGACGCACTCAAGACTGCAAGGTTTGCGCGGCTGGGGGAAGGGGGGGCGGGGTGGAAACATACCCCTCCAAATGGCAAGTTCTGTAAAAATCCTCCTGTGGCAAGCGGCAACAAAATGGATTCCGATAGCGAATACTAACCTGTTACGGACAATCCGGATTCGCACGCTTTGACTAAGAAAGAAAAGCTACTTCCACGCATTGCGGAGACGAAACGGCTGAAGGCGAGGGGAGGAAGGAGACCAGCTGGTTCAACTAGAGTCTGTCTGTATAGTTATATCAGTGCCTCTTTATCATAGTGCTACCTGTATGCACATTGGTAATATATCAATCAATAGACTGAAAACCCTGCTTAAGGGGGACACCTAGTTTAAGGGGACACCTTGCTTGGAACCAAGGGTGCCCCCTTAAGAGCGATTTTACTGTATCTCATCTCGTATCTGAAAAAGACAGCGACTTAAAGAGAAGCCCAATTTTAGTCAAGATAAAAGTGTACACTTGGAACATATTGATTGTGTAGGGGTCGTGTCTGTCTAGCAGTGGTGTGTTCGCTCTTAAAAAGAGGGCGTGGGATGTCAGTCCCTGCTGTGTAGTGATTCAGGTGAGCCCGTGCACGTAGGTGTTATGGGGTTGCCCGGATTACGTAACTCGGCTTATATATAAACTGGGTTCGCAGTAGGTCGGCAGGCATTCTCGTGCGTTCTCTCTGAGAGGAGTTGATCCTTGGAGCCTCATTTGCAAAGTTTTTATGAACCCTCTTGGTGGTTAGGTCAGTCTATGTGATCTGGCATCTACTGATCTAGATAAACCTCCCCGGCTTTACTTGGCACTCTGGTGCCAAGGTACTGTATTCTGTGGCAATTCAAACCGAATCGCTTAGAATGTAAACCTTATAAACATCGATTGTTTATCAATCTTGAAGAGTCTGGTTTCATGTGACTAAGTCTTTGGAGCCATCTACTTGCAGAAAACATTGAACCGACCTACATGATTCCACATAGGGTGGCAAATCGCTGGGAAATCTAGTACAATTTCTGAGGGTGGGCTATCCTCAGTAAGGCCAAAGCCGGCGACCGCTACAATTGCAACAAGGCTGCTTAATTTGGGTCAATTTTGGAGGGGAAAATGTGGTTTGTGTTGAAGACGTGTGATCTGCTTTAGCTTCTGCTGGTATGTCACTGGTGAAAGGTTATAGGAGACCTAAGAATCTTAAAGACCACCTGGTACGAGCACGAATCTCGTACCAAAAGGGCAAGGACGAACCAAAGAAGAAAAACAAAAACGAGTGCAACAAAAGAAATTGCAACTACTGCAAAATTCTGAGCACCGAAACCATCACCAGCAAAACGACTGGGAAAAAAGCAACCACCAAACACAGTGCAACATGCAATAGCTCCAATGTGATCTATTGCATTACGTGCAAAACGTGCCAATCCCAATATATTGGCCAAACAAAACGGAAGTTGAAGAACCGGATGAGGGAACACATGAGGTCTGTAGAAACAAATAGCAACATCAGTGATGTCCCCAAACACTTCAACAAAACAAACCACCACGGCAAACATGACATGGAGTTCACAGTATTGGACTACATCTATCAACACCCTGATAGCAAAAAAGCCAAAGACCTGCCACTAAAAGTGGAATACAATTGGATCCACCGAATGAAGACGCAGGCGCCATTGGGTCTGAACACAATGGACAGTAGATACGGATGATGGGAACCACATAATGCCACGTCAAAATTTTTTTCTAAAATTAATTGGGCCCCACACACCTCCATGGGGAAGGGGAGCACAATAAATCGAAGAAGGAATTTGTTCACCAGAAAATGTGGTTTGTATTTCTTTTTTTGTGTGTACATGTTTCCGACAAAAAAACCCAGTGAAGAATGGGTGTTTTTCATTGTTATCATCTTTTCTTATATATAGTGAAACCCTGCTTAAGGAGACTTCCTCCCCTTCCGAGCAAAGTGTTCCCTTTAGCGGAGTTTTTAAAATAAACTAAAGATTTCTGTTACAAGCAAATTGTACCTTTAAGCGAAGTGTCCCAGAAGCGGGGTTTTACCGTACATATACCCAGGTAAAACTACATATGGCATTGTAGCTCTCAGTAGGATCTATATCATGAAAAAAGAAATGAGTGAATAACCCAAAAATTGAATGTGTTATAAGATGTTGAACCTGAAAATCCCCTCTCCTCCCGATTCATAATATAGTATTGTAAAGGACAGTCATCTTAAATTGCATATACATGCTCATATTCAATATATGGGTAGATGAATCAATGCTAACATCCTGGTATATAATTATTGTTTATTCCATTTTTTTAACACCTTGAGTCAAATACAGCTATTCCCTTGTGTTAAATGAAGGACTAAAAGCACGCTTCAAAAATGATCTTAGGAGATAATTCCACGATAGTGAAGTTGTGCTGAAGCAACTGTGGCATATTCATATGACGGAATAGCATATAACGTAATAATGTACTTTAGCACCGCTACACAGTGTATCATTTTGAATGGATATTGACATTCAGAATGCGCATATATATATATATATATATATATATATATATATATATATATATATATATATATATATATATATATATATATATATACATATATATATATATATATACATATATATATATATATATACATATATATATATATATATACATATATATATATATATATATATATATATATATATATATATATATATATAAACAGATAACCAACGAGTAAACACTGACTGCATAATCACTCATTATCATAATCGAGTCCCCCTTTTGGCTCAAGTGTCTGTCACAGCCACGCGATTTTGTCCACCTTATCTAACATATTTGTGGATAATACATGTATCAAATAAATGAGAAAAACATTAACAGGGAAATAAATGAGAAGATTTTAACCGACTTGTATGTCCAATATATATTTCGTGAAGCACACTAGTAACATTTACTCACGTATGGAACGAGGTACTCTGAATGAGCAGCGGAATGATATTTGACTAACATCTTTTATTGTCAACGGTATACATTATTTAATCAGTAAACTCTGTATGATCTTTCACCCGTAAACTTACAAGTATCCACATGGCCATCTAATCATGCGGGAGAATTGTCAGTACCACTTCAATGCCAAATATAATGGATACAAGTTTTAACAATAATCACAACTTGCACGTTTTATGATTCAATCACAAAGTTTGGTAATGGAAATAGAATTAATCATTGTGACACCCTACAGCGTAGCCAGCGATAACCGAGCCTTCAACAGAAGGACGTGGAAAGGTTTCCAGTGTGTGGTAACAGAATACAACCGCCACGAATGTGTGATAACAAGTGCATAATTACCTTAAAAACAAATCGCCAGGGTTTACAGATGAGGGAGGGCAAACGTGTTGAAAGCTGCCAAGCCCCCTAGCGGACTATTTCCCCATTCTTGCCAATCATATGGATAGAAATATCCAGTACGATGAGCGAATTTACTGAGATATGCACATTTTAAACCTATTACATGAAAGTTAAGGCTGAACTCTGCAGGTCTCTACTGAAACTCAACAACCCACAACCTGTGAATTTATGGCTATTTAAGTTGACATGAACGTTTCTGAAGTATATAATTGTAAGGTGGTTTATTCATAAAATCTGCCTTTAATTCTATAAAGTTTCTCAATTTGTTGAAAGGGTTGAGGATATGCCCTTGCCACAGGTTGAATATTAATTATTAACTGAAAGGTGGAAGTCTGTAAACCTTAATCGCCATTGTAAAGCTGTACAAAAGATAGAAAGCTCATGGGAAGCTTTTGGTATTTAACATGCCCTAGCCATAATTTGACAACCACATGAACACAAAATCATCTGAAAGACCCAGACAACATCATCATCGCATGTATACGTCATCGTTATAATACATGATGAAGCAGGTTAATCACACATTTTATTTGTTGCTAACATGTGTTTTGTTGTTCTTCATGACAGTTCCATCTCAGCACTATCGTCGTCACTCAGTTCCCAAACCTGCGTAAAAAAAAACATATTTTCAGAATATTTATGGCAAGTTCATCAATTTTTAATATAACTGAAAATAACTGATCTGAATAGATGAATAACATTCCTTTTTTAATTGAGTATCAGATTTACGATGGAAGTATTTGCCTAGAGTGCTTTCTCCCATACATGAGCCATAATTGGTACAGGACAAGTACTCAAGAAGAAACCAACAAGTTTTGGTCAAAGTCATCGTCCTCCTTGAGTTTGATGCAGAGCGATATGAACGAGGTGAAGCTCAGTGAATATCACATAGCATTCAAACAAATTGGAGAAGGATGATTTTGCCCATAACGAGATGCTCTCTCTCTATTCATCTAACCCCTGTACACACTAAACGAATGGACAACACACAGGATATATAGACCATGGAGAACAGACAGCAATACTGGTAGGGGCATGGAGAACAAGTTCCTAATGTTAAACCTATGGGGCAAAATACCAGGGATGAGCTAAATCACAATGACATAATACAGGATATACAACATAGCGATACCATTGATCATCAATTCTTTTTCATGTAGGTTATACATTTCTGCATTTATTCTTAGCAATTGATTATTGTCTTCACTTACTTCTGCGTCTAACGTATCCGTGTGTAGTTTTGACAGACCAGTGACGTCTTCCAGATAAGACGGTTTGTTGAACACATCCAACAGGAATCGGAATCCTTCCTTCACGTATATTTCCTTCACCTTTATGAGAAAATATGGTTTCATTATTCTGACGCAAAATCCTGTTCAAAAACATAGCGCAATGAGATATAATTTGGGTAAAATCCAACCACTGAAACCAATATTGCGTAGTATGAAAATTAATTAATAGTCGTTTAATTGGATTTTTGATAAAAACAATGGGTTCTCCTCTCGTTCTTTTATAGCCTCGTAAAATAATATCCGCAATAAAACTTAGGTTCTGGCTGAAGATTTGACTGAAGGCAAGGCGTGATAAAGGAATTCCTACCACAGGGGAGCAGGCAGTGCATTGGCTGAAGGCACTGTTTGCAGGTAACATCTGATGGTAGCGTGACAGGAATCCGCGAATCTGAAGCAGGAAAAAAGTTCAAACTGCTATAACTTACTTGAAACACCAGCGCCTTGTTAAGTACAGTCGTCTATTGAGACATCTGAGACCGACAAGTTGGATTTGATAGTCGCACCGCATAAGACTCATTTAAGACCATCAACTTCCATTGTGATAGACCAACATTGTCGTGTAAGGGACAGATCAATTTGATCAATTTCTATGCTATATGAGAAAACATAGTTACCTAGCCCGTAGGGATGGTCGTTCGAGGTCTTTTGACCAGAGCAAATCTGGATTTTGTGCAGTAATTTGACCCCCAAAAGACACCCGCACGCTCTCACTAGGAGTAAATGGTAAGGGAGATATTTCGGTCTCTGGGGATTTGTCATGGTCAGGTGGACACGCCTCTAAGATCCTGAGATACTGGCCGTCTGCTCCTCTCCTAATGTCACAGTGCTAGCTCGCCAATGGTGAAGGGTTAGTTTGTTGCAGCATGCTGAAAGTCTATGTAACCACTCTAACCTTGAGGCAGAGTATATAGAATGAAGGCTAAAAACCAACAACAAAACTAAACTTAGTTGTGATCTAACCTGATGTGGAACAAGTCCCAGTGGTGACTCCACGTCCTTGGTCAGGTGGTCGTCGCGTACACTCGTGTCGGCTGGAGCATAGGCCCTGAAATTATATTTATCAAATAAAATATTGATCTGTTTTGCATTTCATTGATAATCCCAAACGGAATGCAATAAACACTAACCCTACTAGCTCGAGTTCAGTACCGTGTTTATCTTACCCTGTCTCCATGACTTTAGAATAATAATTAGCCATTTCAGTTCTTTCAAGTTGCTCCAGCGAGTGAAGTTTGCCATGTTAGGCCAAAGGTCGTAGACTGCATAAGTATCACATGCCTCACGTTCTGGCTGCTGATTGGTCCATTGTTGTATTACCCTAGCGCAATAAATAACACTTTACTGCACGCTCGCCCGAATACAGTGACCCAACGGTAAGCCTATGGCGGTTTTTTTTATTTATTAGGGATAGGGTAAAGACTAACCAGGTTAAATAAATGTCTTAAGTAATATTACACAGGGGAAGTGCTCCTTACCCGTTTGGACGAAAAACTACAAATATTTTGACACTATTTGTAAAATTATAAAATGGTTAAATTATCAAAGAATTGTGGTTAAAATGGTAATGTTGATATATCACTAGAAATCACTAGAAAAAAGGCATGTGTTGTACCATTGGCAGCATGTCCATAGACAATAATCGATGGTTTAGTGGACAGGCGGCCGTAAACCACGAGAGTTTGATAGGTAGTAATACACGAGCACTAGCGATTGCATCAGGATGTCAACTTCAAGTGGTTTACCACTGTCCAAAAAAACCATCGTTTGTTGTATCTATTTTCCATCTTCTCGATTAAATAATACCCAGTAATTGCCATATCAAAGGGTATAACAATAGGGACTATTTCTTTGCACTATAGTACATACAAAGGGACTATTTTCCCGTATATCATGGGTTTCAGGCCGTATACTACAAGTTTGAATGCGTATACTACAGTTGTGGTATATGACAGGTTTAATTAAAATAATTCCGGGAAAATCGGTGAAATCGGCGATAATCGGAGGGGCTCGATTTTCTGGTTGGGAAAGGTTTTTTCCACATAGGTTTCATATAATGGGTCATGGTTTACTGAGTCCCCATACATTTTCAATGGGGTCTTTGTATACGGTGGATAAAAAATATCTTAATAATACATAGGGGGAATGCTCCTTACCCGTCCGGGTGCTGTAGGAGAGACACGAGCAGCTCGACGGCCAGCGCGGCGGTGATCATCGACATGCCGGGCCGGGACACGGTGCACTGCTGGTCCAGGGTCCGGTCACGGGTCGACTACATGCGGGCAAACAGGTCAGAGCTCTACAGGTCACACAAACCAGGGGCAAGGAAAGTTCTCATGTAAGACAACCCGCCAAAGGTTTATTTTCTGGTCCTCAATCAATCAAAATAATTGTCTTTGGAGTAAAAGATAATGTTATACTTGTTTTTTTTTAATTTGAATTGTTTTGTAAGCTTATCAAAGACACAAAGTCCGTATTGAAATAGATTAAGAAGACGTGGGAATAACACCTCTATGATGAGCCCAAAATTTATCTTAAAAAGGATATTGAAATAGGAGTGACATTCATATATACAACATGTACACTAAACGCTAAAATGTTAAGCATGTTATAAAGATAACACACACGTCTGGATGGAGACCGAAGTACTAAGCGAGGATCTATTATTTCAGTTCAGTTGAAACCCTAGTGCTACGGTTTATATAAGATGGCACTTCGAAAAAAATCAAACATGGACTACATTTCCAAATCTCGGTTTAAAGTCTCTAGAAGAAATCAGACGAAAGCTAAGCCACATAACCCTACCCTTTTAACGCAAGCAGAAACGGCACATAGAAGCTTTTTCAGATAGGTGACTAACTCAAGCTTCGTTATACCTTATTCATATTTTTTCAAGAAACGTTTTTTAAACTCACATAGATTTAGTTGTATTGTCGTGTCAGAATTTACTCGAAGGAAGAACATATTCAGCTCCGTACAGACTGTTGTCTAGAAATGATCATTTCAATAATGCTTCTGATCAAAATACATCAATTCACGAGGAGTTCTCAATATCTATCTGACGCTTTTATGAGAAGGTATTTCAATCTTTACCGATGAAGGTGAATTAACATTAAAAAAAAACATAAATGGAAAAACGTTCATTTTTGAATGTGACGAGGTGCATACTCACATTGCCAGGAGCCACGACATCGTTACAGAAATAGCATCCGAGTTTGTCACCGCTGATGGCGCCCTCTAGCTGCGACTGGGACACGTTAGTGACGTCACCGGTTGCCATGGCAGCAGGACGCTGAACCCCGTGCCGCACGACGAGGAATGTGTCGAATCCTAACGCAGCATTGATTACTATCTGCAAGAGTCGTGCTGAGATTTAACCGAAATGCCACAAAATGGCAGAAATAGGATATGATAAGGATCAAAACGTTGAATGGACTTTCATAGGTTCTGCATTTTATCGATTTTTTAGCATGGTAAAATCACCTAATCCATACATAATTCTCAATTCGGCTATGGAAGTCTTCATCCTGGTCAATCATATAATAGTTTAACCAAACATGAAACGTAACTATGCCGATGGTAGAGCGTAACTGCAATATTGTTGTAAAAATATTATACATTCTTTATGATTTCTCACCGTGTTTTGTATTTGTCCTTATCAGCCTGATAACTAACAAATTTGTTGCAATGTATTTCACGTTCATTCAATGCCATCTCAGAAGTTCCGGTTCGGTCTGTTAGTTTATTTGACGTCACAAGGGACCCTGATGATATATAAGGACTAACTCATGGTTCAGATTTTCTCATTAGTTTTACACCACAGGGGTGGTGATCGAATCTATTAGATGACTTTAGGTAGTAATCTCACCCCTACATATTTACCGTGGTGAGAGTTCTTTTACTTCCCACACCACATAGACATGGTATCTCAGAGGTATAGCCAGCGCTATTCTGTGGATAGGTCATGGTAATCTATAAGTTGTTTTAACCCCAGTGCACTGGGTGTCCGTGGCAAAGACATGGGCATAATGCCAGTGAATATTGCTAGAGGTCAGGTTCTAGAGGCCGATTGTCATCATGTGACATGACATGTGATTCTTAATTTTTATTTTTTATTTCACCTAAAATATTAAATATGATGTTATTATATAAAAATGTCTTTGACTCTGTATGGCTAGTGTACCTCACTCTCCTGGTGGGGAGTCATTGGCAACTAGTCATTTCATGAGAAGAGAGTGAGGTACACTAGCCATACAGAGTCAAAGAAATTTTTATATAACAATTACAACAGGGCCTCTATCCATAGCGACACACAGGTGACTGATCTTACCAAAACAGATTTTCCTAAAAACAATCCTGCCTATCCCACAGGATAAGCAGAATAAATATTATCCATTCAATTATGAAGGGATAACATACTATACCAAAACACGGCCAAGTTATTCGCCTGAAGAGACAAGTAATGTCGAAACTATCGAGTAAGGAAGAGATAGATCAAGAAAGATCCATCCCTCACCACATACAGAGAGAATGGTACCCCATATGCCCACTAGATGGCAATACAGGACACTACCATAGTGGTTACAATACAAACCACAAGGGGGCCTCAACCCTCACTTGGCTGGGTTCCGCCTGTGATCGCCGCTTGCTCCTTACATGTATATCTCCGCCGAGACCCCTAGCGGATACCCCGGGAACCAGCGTAAACCCTCACCTCACCACTGAGGTAAGGAGGAGCCACCAGTATGGTATCCCCGAGTTGGGGTAGCAACACCATTCATCATTGGCTAAACAAAATTCGCGCGTTTTGACAAGGCCCACAGGCCAATAAAATACAGCGAAAGTGATCACATGATCACCAACCGCCAATGACGGTCATCCTCTGTATAAGGATATTAACATAATCTAGGCACCCTCCACACACAGGGGGGTAAGATCGGTCACTTACTCGATGGTCGCGAGGCCGCCACGTACAGCATAAATATGATGTTATACCTACATTTTAAAAGGTTTCATGTATTCAATTATTTTTTTCAATGATGCCTCAAGGCATCACTTGCTCAGACCTGGTTGATGCCTCAAGGCATCACAAGGCAAGAATGGGTTAAACCATAATATGATCTAAGGAAAATATCCCCATTAACTCGGTGTTGGGCTCGGCCTACCTAGTGAACGACAAGGCGGTTATGAGACTTATTTTACCGACATGTTTCGGGCTTTTTAAGTCATTCATCAGGGCAACTATAATAGTTAATTACTCGAGAAACTTACCTATTAATATACACCAGGGGCTGTATGAACTACGTATACTACCCGCTCCTACCCATGGCGTATTTATACCTGTACATCACACTGTGATGTACGGGGTATCCTTCTGCCTATGGCATCGGGATGTATGTGATCAATAAATTTACCCCTTATTTTTGACGTACAAAGACAGTAAGCCAGTTTCCGTATAGTACTGAAGGGGAATTGATGTTCCTACGAGCCTAGGGCACTACGTTCGTTACCTAGGCTAATAGATGTGTTTATTAAATTATAAGACGCGGAACTGACCTTGCCATGGACGTGGGCGAGCAGTGAAGGCAGCCAGCGGCTCTCTCTGGTGTCCATGAGCAGGAAGACCACGTCGTGTTCTGTGATGAGCGACTCGAGTCTGCGCACATCCTCCTCGGTCTGCGCGACCAGACTCTCTGTATGTATAGAGTGCAGGTCACGAACTACAACCAGTCTGCTATCAGCATGTGACACAAATACTCTTAATGATCACTATATTATTATATTATTATATACCTAAAGCCGTATGACCTACATATACTGCCCCTTGCTACACATGACGTATATATGGCCGTACGTCACACTGTGACGTACAGGGTATGACATCATGTGACTAGCTAAAATTTCGCCATGTTTAGGTATATAATAATACGAAAAGGAGCTAGCTTTCTTCATAGGTGAAATTAAGTGGTAAAATTATTGATCAGATACATCTCTCTGCCTTCGGCATAGGGATGTGTCTGATCAATAATTTTACCACATATTTTTGACATACGAAGAGGTAGCCAATTTTCGTATATTATCTTAGCTTGGTATAAACGTCCATAGGCTTAACATTAAGAACTTGTACTAAACAGGCTTGTAAGTATGTTATTTCATACTCAATGGGCGATAAACAGATAAATATTTGCAGGCTAAGATAAAATCAGAAACATATTCGTGTTTGGTCTGTGTCTCCATTCACCATCCTCTTTGGAGTGCTTAGAAATATTCAATCGGCTGCAGCCTCGTTCCTATTACTGCACGCTCCAAACTCGATGGTGAACAAGAACATCGACCAAACACTCATCAATCTCCTTCTTATTATCAACATAGGCCACTGTTTCCAGGTGCTTTGGTGCCACCGTAGATATGCAACAGTCATATGCAACAGTCATATGCGATTCATTTGCTATTTAAATGGTTGTTTTTTTTTGTTCTTTTAAATGTTATTTTAAATGTTGTTGTATTCAAATGTTATTAACATATTTTTGACTTCCATAAATCTGCGCTCTGCTTCAGATCTCACTTGGTGAATCGTGGCTGGTTTATGTAACCTGGTAAGTAAAGTTACAAATGAAAAGATCATGATTCCTACCTGCAACAGAGTGGCCAGGCATGGGTATGGAGAGCGACACTCCAGTAGCATTCTGTAAAAGAAAACATGTTTGATAAGCGAGGCCGTTCCGCCGCAATATCTCAATCTGTCAACACGTAAGATCTGTGATGTGTTCATATTAAAGTAGATGTGGGATTAACGAGAGTGGCTGTGAGCCGGACCCAACTGGACCCCGGGCTGGGTGATAGGCCTTAATAGACAATAATCCGAAGTTTAATAACTTCTGTTCTAATTAAGATATCGGAAAACTGTTTTTAGACCTATAACTGCCTGCCCCCCCCCCCCCCCCCTACAAATCGGTATATGATACTTGTATATAGAACAGGGGGATACATATCATCGCTATTTAAACGGCTTACTCAGAATCGGGAACTGTCGGGGAAGTACATACAATGACAATCTAAGGTCAGGATGAGTCGGTCATTACCCCCATGCTGGTAATGCCCAACCTGATTATAATCGGTTCTGTGAGTGTGCACAGCAACATAAAGTTCACTGATTCTTTCCGAGCCGACAGATCCATCAGGCTAAGGTGTGGCCAGGAAGAATTGGCGTGTCACTGTCCTATAGGCTTTAGACAGCCACACCATTGTTCCTTATCATCATCGTCGATCGGAGCGATGAGAATCGGTGGTTGATGTCGCTGTCTTATGGGCTTTAATTCGGGTGAATTTCTTATGGCTGTACCACAGAACCTTCTACATTAGGGATATCAGTTAGGGTCAAGAAAAAAGAGAGAAAATATTTTTCTTCAAGTGGAATTTACTGCCTCAGAGAGACTTAGAAATTATTAAAAACCATCAATATTGACCATGGAATAGGGCTGAGGTGTGTGGGGGAGGTTTGAACGACTGTTTATTGGTGTGAATGAGGCCCAGTTTAATGTCTCTTTGTTTTAGACAAGAATACAGAATTTTATAAACTGAAAATGAAAGCGAAGATATCCTTGGAAAAGAGGAGAACTGCCACCTCTGTCTACTTACTACACCAGGGAAGATGCGTTTCAGGGCTTCTGCCGCCGCCTCAGCTTTAGGCCGGCCACCATTGAGAGAATCTTCAAAGGTGAAGAGTGACTGGCGGACTGGGTTGGAGTAGGACACAGTGCCGTAGTCTACCATAGTGAGTGTGCGCACGCCCCAGCCCAGCAGGTTGCGGGCCACGTTACAGCCGAGCGTGCCCGAGCCGAGCAGCAGGCAGCGCGTGCCCGACACCCGCTCCAGGTCCAGGTCGGGCAGCAGGCGCCACCGCATCAACTTGAGGTTCAGGTCCACCGCCGCCTCAGCCAGCCTACAACAGGGATGTGAGTTGGGGTCAGGGGAAAAAGTGGGAATATTTCCATGTGGATTTTTCTGCCTCAAAAATATCAAGAAAACTTGGATATTTGTTGAAATAAAAAGAATTGTTGTGGGTTTTTTTTTTATATAAAGGACACATGTATGCGGGAATATATGGTAGTTATGGTAGCTTTCCATTAAAAATTGGTGGAGGTACTTAAATATACCCCCAGCGTTTACCAGTAGTGAATTCTAATTAAAAACAAGTGGAGCACTTCTCACTTGGCGGGATCCATAGAGGCGCTCAGGTTCACTTTCCGCGGCGCCATTTTTTGCTTCTCGTTCTTCTCCCAACCGACAACTCGCGGACATTCTGGGAAATATAACAGAAAGAACTACCTTTATGATGTGTGAAAAGTGTCTGGAAGAATTCAAATGAAATGTTCTTTTTTTAAGAATCGCTTTTCCATAGAGCTGTTATTGCCACGTCTTCATAATCTTCAAATGAAATGTTGTGGAACAGAGTTGTGAGAGTGAAAAACTGAAATAGGAAATTGCTCTAGTATAATTTAAATGTCAAATTATCAATTATATTCATCTCCTATGACTCAGTATGGCATGCAGTTATATGGGTCAGCCCCCTGTCATTTCTCAGCAATTCTAGATGGCATGACGAAAATCTATGTGCAAAAGGAGGCGCCATCTCCAATTTAATCGGGGTGTGTTATAGTATCTGCAGTTTCAGCCTCAGCATCTATATAAACAATGATTCAACAGTTAAAAAACTCACTTGGTTATGAAGTCAGTTTGTGAATGGTTATAGATATATATTTATTACCTTTGACATCTGCGATCGAGGGGAGCTTGACCTTCATTACAATACTATGACCAAGTTCTCTCTGGCCGTCTTTTGTACGATCCCGCAAGCAGAGAAATTCTACTTCTTCACCTAGTTTTTCTGACCTAAATGGAAAAAGGAAGTACAAAAACGTGTTTTTGTATCTATTTTTCAAATACTGAGCCATGGGCCGTGCGTCCTGAAAATACTCTTCAATGAACACAAAATGAAACAACTACAAAGTTGCCAGGAAAGTTCACCAGAAGATAACCAAATTGACTTTGAGGCATTTTATAAATTATAAAATGATATAAATCATAATAATGGGACTTGGCTGTAATCCTTGTTGAATTATCGAACCCAGAAAATAAGCCTCTACATACATGTATTTCCAAGCAAACTTACAAAGAAGGATTTGCCGTCAGGTGGCACCTTTGCTGTTGATAGATATACAGTACAATCAATGTTGATGGTGTTTTAACTACACAGCTCGTTTTAAACAGTTATATACCCATGCCGAATATACTGTAAATTCTCACCGTTTTAGCATACAACGTAAAAATATTGTACGGACCGCTGGTCCGTACACTAAAATACGGACCACCTTGCCATACACGTTTACTAACATATCGGTTGTTAGATTAAATTAATGATTTTTTTTAAATTTGTGGGTATATAGTAAATATATAACATCCAACCATGCTTGTACAAGTCACAGAACTCGATGATAATTTACGGTTTGTACGGAACTCGGCATAAATGCCTCGGTCCGTACAAACCGTAAATTACCATCTCGTTCTGTGAATTGTACAGCATGGTCAGGACGTTCTATATAAATACTCGATGGTCCAAAAAGATATGACATAAAAAACCATATAGATACTACTTACCAATGGTAAGCAGCAAGTGTGAGCAGCGCTCTCAGCGGCCAGCCTGGATGCGCGTCAAGTGTACACGGATCGCATACACAAAGGATGCACTGAAAGTATACGAGTAGCAGTGTGAAAACACACGAGAAGAGTAGCCAGGGGTCAAGGGCACTATAGAGGAAACCTATGACAGTTTACAGTCAGAGCTCATATCCCATAGAGTTTGAATAGCATAGTAATTCACAAGGAGAAGTTATGCAAATTATGTAGCGATTCAAACGAGATGACATCGAGCTCTGACCGTAAACTTTAATAGTTTCAGAATTCATCTCACCCTTCACGTTGACTAATGGGCTAACATTTGTGACATAATCCCCCATTGAGTTTCTTTTTTCTAAATACTCCATGGGTGTGGAGTACAAGATCCCAATGTTAAGTCTACAGGAAAAAAATACCAGGGTTGAGATAAATCGCTATAGCTGTAGTCAGGATCATGCCAAAAATATTTGACTACTTAAATTCTTGATTGGCTCTTAAGTTATTACACTTATAATTGTATGGTTTCTTCAAATACAAATAAAGCAGCTGTGTCGTCACCGAAGCTGGTTTTCATTGACCGTTGTTAAACAAGTATACAAAAGCAATATGAAATAAGCACAACCTATATCCTTTGCTTTACGAGCCATTTTTAGTTTATCTCTAAAAACATAATATTTCTTGGGCGGCCATCTATAAAGTACGAATACACTTAGGCGGGTGGGGAATTTCGGAAATTTTGCGTATGCTCCTTCTTTGATCAATTGCGTACAAGATCGGGAGGGGGTGAGGGTGGAGTCAAAATTTCGAAAATTTTGCGTACACACTTAATGGATGGCCCCTTTGTGCTATAGAAATGTGAATTTATTTCACCTTTCCCTTCTGTGTGACGTCATCAAATTCAGACAGTGGCGCCACCTGCAGGTCTGTGCCGTCATCACAGGCCAGGAAGAACGCTGTGTGGTTTGACAGAAACCGTTCGCTGTAAGACTTGACTAGTTGCTCCACCTGGTAAGGTACATTCAAGACATTGGTAGCGTATCTGACATCAAAAGTTTGTTTTTTCATTTGATAGAGCCTAGGACAGACGGAGTGGAATTTTCTAGTTACAGCTCACAAACGAAGTTTCATAGGATATCATAATGTCTGAATTCGTGGCTAGGGTTTAATACGAGTTCCAAATGCTAAGAATATAAAGAAAAAAGATACCAGGGGTGAGATAAACATGTGTAACCCACCAAAATTGAGCTGGAATACCATAAGATACGATGGCATAGCTGTTCTTTCTGTGGAAATGAATCTAAACATGTATCATAAACATATTAAGCTCATACACTCAGTTATACAATGCTCAAGAATATGTTGCCAAGTTTTGTTTGGCTGCAAGCGTTACGTAACCAATTAGATAAGGTGCGCCTGGGTCCACAATTGTCTATAATTTAGGTCCTTCTCTTGGCGATTACATCGCGAAGCAATGGCGCATCTCTGCGAATTTGTTATTTTTATTTAAGTTTCTTTATTGGTCGTTTGCATTCCATAATACAGTTAACATCTTGATTCTCTACAAAGAGTTTCTTGATTAATAGGTCGGACAGATATCAACCCTGTGTGGGCTGGTTTCAATTACCTGGCCAGTAGATATTTATATAGTAAAGATGTAGTTATAACAAGGAAGAACAAAGTTTCCACTATAGGAGTAATGCATGTTTACCTGATGAGATGTAAATCTTGTTCCCAGAGGCTGTGGTTCTGATACTATCGGTATGACTTCTGGAGCACATAGTGCAGGGAAGGCGAACCAGTAGTAGTAATGGTACTTTTTTAAATCCTAATTTGAAAAAAAAGACAAGCACGTTTAGTGTTCCTCGTAATCACCAGACGGTATCACGCAAAGACTATTTAATGGGAACTTCAATCTAACATATATGTATATCCATATATATCCATATATGTCTCAATCCTATTTTAATCCCAAATCCTTTCTCTCAAGGTCAAAGCATTATGCATAATCTAGTCGTGTTGTTTTGAGTTGGCTGCCGTTTCCTGTAATGCGTAATTTGTTCAAATTGTCATCAGATCAATAACCCTAAGAAAATAGCGCAATAATAATAATATGGATCATTTTGAACCTAACTGCAAATGTTAACAGCATGAATCTCGAGAGTAAAGTAGGGTCTTGAATTGCACGTCCCGATATGATATCATCCCACATCTGCAACCAAAACAGAAGATTCATTCAGTACATGTTAACATTTTAAATCTGATATAAATTGTCAAATATATGAGTACTTGCTATTTGTTTTTCTCTCAATAATACGTTCTACAAGAATTCTGGATATTTACCTGGGCTCCATAATCGTCAAGCATCACTTTCTTATCACAGTCTTTAAAGTCGTCTATTGTGTTGGTATTTTTCAGAAGTCCACGACTTATAAAGTGTCTTGGCGGAGTGCGTGGTAACCTGCGAATTATACACCATAAGACTCTAAATAACGATGCACTTTGAACTGAAACTTGCAATGGAAATCATAATCAAAATAATAACAGCATTTATCAGGCTTTTCTATGCACACTTATATACATCTATTGTTCTTCAGTAACAAACAATAGGGGTTTTATGAATCTTTACAATATTTCGAAAGCTTTTTCTTGTATTTCTGCCGAGCGATATATCAGTCTAGCATTATATCAATTACAGTCTTAAAAGAGAAATTGTATATCAAAAAAGGAATTGTCAATCAAACAATAGTTAACTGGACGTTGCCTCATTTTCTCTGAAAAATATATATTCACTTTACGATCAGTAAAAACCTACTCATCGAATGAGGTATAGTCGACATTCAGTGTACTGGGTAGTCCTTGTGCAGCCCCTTTAAAATGAATATGATTCAGTTAATTCCATAAATCAAAGGCAAAGTTTTCACATAGGTTTATAAAGTACAAGGGAAATGAATGCAAATAAGATTATCGCAGCAATTCGATACATGTAATGAAATTGGAAACATGGATAAGTCTTCTATAATGTGAAAGAAATAAAAGTATCATAAGTCGATCTAGAAATAGTACAATCACTAGCATATTTTTTTATATTTCTTTATTGTAATCTCTCACATTTAGCGAGTTTTCAGATACAACAGTATAGATACATAGATAAGTTCATGACTATTAAAGACGAGTTCTATTTAATTTCAAAGTTATAAGAGAGTTCTTTATGAGAGGATGGGAATGTTTTATGAGATTATTGGCACGCACCATTACAACTTGTTTATCAGATTTTTAAACTCATTCTTATCGGGACACATTTGGACTCTCGAAGATAGCTTTTCCCATGCTCTCACTCCCCGCCAGTAAGTTATATTGATAGTAGGCTTTATCAAGACCGACATTTCAGCTATTAGTCTTTTTCAATGTATTTAAGAAAATTCAAATTTAAATTATCAATATGATAAATATATAACGTATATAGCGTGCATGTGTTATGATTTAATATAAACGAAGAGGAGGCATTGAACTCACCATTGAAAAAGAAGCCATGTATAGGTTTTGCTTTGTCATCTAATCCGTAGACATCAAGCTTCAGTTGAGACAACTTGTGCCAAAATCCACTATCAAGCGCACTGCTGAATGGTGCAAATTTCAGCTGTGTATTCATTATGGCTTGAGGGTAGCTGCCACAAACATGTGTGGATCACCTTAAACTAATAAAAAAGGTATATTAGAGTGGAAGTATAATAGAATAGAACACGTCCAATGAAAGTGTGATATAACAGCATTTGGTAACTCAGCCACCCTCTTCAGGTTACAAACGAACACTGATATTCCAACAAATAAGTTGAGGAAATAAAAAAGTATCAAGAAGTAGGTGGTAGTATACAACTAAAAAGACGTATCATCAGCGGTAAAATGTGTATGGTATGGCATCAATTAGACAAAGCATGAAGCATAGCAGACACTCCGCTGGCAACTTGATAAAAAGATAATTGTAAGGACACTTTCATTGGGATGAAATTGCAGTAATGACTCATTTTGAAGTCATAGAAGATTCAACCTCACTCTATCTAGATGCACTGGCCTACGTGTCCGTATACTGGTACCAAGAACCACTTTACCAGACCCAAATGAGATACATTTTAAAGCTTTCCCAGAAGTCTAACATGCTTGGCCCCTGTAAAAGGGGCAGCAGGTCGACAAAAACGGAAATGATTTCGTAAAAAAAATACCAATTCAAATGTATGTAAATAAAAATAGAATCACCGGGAGCTAGCCCCTGCTGTGACCTGAATGGTCGTCGCAGCAGATTTTTTGTGTCACCGGCGACAAACTGCTTGGTGGAAGAGCGGCGAAGGTGTCCCCGTTGGTGCCGGGTTGTCATCCTAGGTAGAATATAGCCCCGCTGGTTGGCCGACAGCAGTATGAAGAGCACCGGCCTTCCCCTAAAGCCCATTTAACCCACTCCTTCACCAACTCGACCAGCTAAAGTTCTGAGTGCCTGTCCACACAAAGCTATATGGACATAGTTATTGATAATAACCTTAAAGTCTCCAATTTCATTGAGAACCAGATCCAGCCAAACCTCCGATATAGGACCACCCTGTGACAATGAAGGCCCATCCCAAATGACCGTCTATGAAAAATTGAGAAATGACCCGCCTGCACGCCCCAGAGAAGCTGGAAGTGTTAAAGCTCTGCCTAGAGATGGCCCTTGGCACCAAAGACTGAAAATTATTGATTAAATCTTCATGTTGTTGATGAACCATAGAACTGTTTCACTTTCTTGCACTTTTGCCGGATTTCACTTTACTGACTTGTAACTGTGTTACATGGTTTAAAGAAAATCCCAATGAGTTATCAATGCTGTACATAATTCGAATATTTGTGATTTGGTTTGTCCTAACTGTATAATTCACGACTGCTTTATTACGGCCACCAATCTTATATTGTACTTATATAAGTCTTAAGTTATGGGCTACTTTTCTATTTCACAATACACCTATTTGGGTCACCCTGTTAGAATGACCAGAAATTTACTATTTAAGAGGTTCGATTTTGTCAATTATTCATTCAACAATTCCTGTCATGAAGAAGGCTGAAGAGGCCGAAATGTTAACATTAGGAATAAAAAGTGTTCATTTGTCAAAAAACTGGAGTGGACATTCGTCAATACAATGCCTAAGAGTTCGACAGGCCTTCTCTTCAATTCTAAATTATGTAATGCTGCCTGCGAAGCATCACTAGCTATTGCCTGCAAAAGGCTGATCCAAAAGCTTTATACCACATGGCTGACTGGCCGGGTACGCCACTGCAAGCCTCGCTGTTATCCATTTTGACCACTCCTGACCTCTACCACAACGCATGTGGGCAGGGATCCTGAGCGATACCCAAGGGCCATTAACCCGTGGGTGTAGACCGAAAGTGTGTACAGTTTGGCAGAAATTTAGTATCAGAGTGTGATATATATACGCATTCATAACATCACCACATTTCTTTATTTACCTTCATTATTTGGGTAAACGCAGTATTCTCTGGAAATATTTTGAGCTGTCATCTTTCCCATACAAACCTCAACATGGCGGCACACTGCCTTGCTTGCACACTGGGTTTTGTGCAGCCGGAGCTGTGCAGTGTGTGGAGGCACATTTCACATACCTACTATCAAATGAAAGGGAAACAATAATGCCTCCAACATCCACCAGACGGCATGGCGAAACCATGGCCCCACCAGCACGGTTTGACTGCCCAGCTCAGTGGAAGCAGTCACTGGGTGCCCGCCGGCTAGAATAAGGTGGGTTGGTGGAAGAGCTCATAGAATCTGCACATTTCCAGTTGCCTGGCGGCAACCACTGGCGGGAGGGCTACTTACACACCTGCAGAATGTCTAGCTGGTGGAACACTTTTTTAACACACAAAGAAAGCCAAGACACAAACAGGCAAGACCAACAAACAACCAAGACCAATAGCCCACACTGTAAAAAATTTCCCGTGAATTTTATGGTATTTCCCAGGCAACTGGGGTGCCAGGGAAATACCGTAAATTGTATGGGTGACCGTAATATATTTTTGACAGTAAATTATAACTGTCCTAGACTGTATTTTCCTAACGGTTTAAACCTGTAATATATTTCAGACCATGAATTTTCACTGTAATAAACTGTATTTTGAAAACGGTTCAGACCTGTAAATACAGAGGAGCAAAGCTGTATGAAATATACTATATGCACAGCCCTTCGTTATACATATACCAGAAATCTTGTTATTGAGGTTCTTGAGAATTGTTATATGTAGAGGGCCACCTATAGAGTATGTATACAGAATTTCTGAAATTTCAAACCTCCAACCCCTCCTCCCAAACTTTTATGCAATTGATCAAAGAAAGAGCATATGCAGAATTTCCTAAATCCTTGACCCTCCAATCCCCCCCACCTCAGTGCACATGGCATTTTATGAATGGCCCCTAGGAGATTATGAATATAAAAGTGAATATTTTGTATTGGCTACCATCATATATTCTCTATCAGCCTATTGGATTATCAGTATCATTAATAATTATTATCAATAATATTTCAACATTTAAGTTTTTCAACTCTAATGTTATTAGTTCAAACTATTTTACAGGAATACTCATCAGAATCCGACAGTACAAGGCTGCATTTGATATAGTAGGATGAAGTCAATCCTATATATGTTTTAGAAATGTCCTATGAAAGTGGTGTCTAATCCCCTTTATGATATTGATGTCATGACCACTTGAGAATAAATGTGCTCTTAAATGGCAGGAATTTCACAGGAGATGGATGAATATCTATTCCACATTTTGGTGAAGTTAACTCTTGCATTTTATTCTCCACTTTGATTTGTTGCTGATATTGGAGTTAATCTAAGTGTATCTAATATGTCCATATTTACAGATTTATACTGTAAACTGACCGTAGATTGGGTGGATTAGTCCTGAATATTTTTACAGTTGAATACCGTTTTTTGGTATCAAATATACGGTATAGAACTGTGGATAAGATTACAGTGATATACCGTCCATGTTTACGGTAGTATCGTGTATATTTTACGGAAATTTTTTACAGTGCAAACCAACCCCAAAAAAAATCCACCAATAAATACAGAACTAATTTACCACAGCTTGCACAGTTAACATGTATAGGCTTGAGTGATATCTGGACACTACGCTTCGTTGCCAGCAAGCTCCAGTTTCCGGGGAGTGACTGAAGGACACTACACTTTGTCATGCCACCCCTTTAGTTTTACATCAGAACTGTATTTAGAATTGATTTTAGACATTTCATATAACAACTGTTATGCAGCTATGAAAATGGGCAATTACTAGATTGGGTTTATACAGGCTGGTTTGATTGTCAAAAAACATAAACACACAGCGTAAAGCGGCTATTCAACCAAAAAGTCTCTCAGCAGGCATGTTTTCACCCTCCAGCCAACGTTTGCTGCTGGGGCCGGCCGCCCGGCTGCCCCAAATCTTCTATTCTCCAATCCGGCTGGACACTTCCGGTTCAAAATACCCTCCAAATTATGCAAATTTACCTGACAACGGATCGATCCACCATATTGGCTGGTGAATACAAAGCGCTGTCATAGTCTAAAAGGCCATAAAACCTATATTAATGGACCTTCAACCATGCATTCTGTACATGTTATAGTTGAAATAGGATTATTTACATCATTCAAACATCATTTAGACGTGCCAACTCATAGAAAATCGGTTGTTTCGACGATATGTTGACATCGCGTTTATAGTCAAAACTGGGGCTTTCACATGATCATTTGATCTCAAGTTACCAGGGAAGTCTAACTTTGTCAGGGGAATTGCTTTGGAACTACTTAAAACATCCTCACACTTTAAAAAGTATCATAAATGGACGTCTAAACGGCTCATAGGATTAGCATTGCGGAGGTGTGTCTCCAAAATGGCCGCCAAGGCCGTCCGTAGCGCCACCTACTTCCAGGCCGGATCGGAGAACCGCCTGTCGGGGGCTGAAAATCAAATGAAACAGTTTTTCTGCTGCCGGTGCTTTGTGGGGGTGGGGGGTTGCGGTCATAACGCCTTCTGTTGTTCTCACAACATTTTGGTGGAACAGCTCCAAAATAGGCTATTGGCCATGGCTGGCGACCACCAACAGGCCAACTGATTCTGACCGGCGACAGGGCTTTGCAGGCACGGGGAGGGGACAGCGTGAAGGGTCTATGAGCTGTCATGAGCTGTTCCACCAAGCAGATTATCGCCGCCGGCGGGAGATTTGGGCCGGCAATTTTCAACAAATCGTCGAAACAACCGATTTTCTTCGAGTTGGCACGTTTAACTTATGTCTGAATAATGTAAATAATACTATTTCAACCATTACATGTACAGAATGCAATGGAGAAGGTAGATTATTATAGTTTTTCGCTATTTTAAACTCTGACAGTGCTTTGTATTCACCAGCAAAGATGGTGGATCGATCCGTTGTCAGGCGAATTTGCATAATTTAGAGGGTATTTTGAACCGGAAGTGTCCAGCTGGATTGGAGAATAAGATCTACCACTAGAAGGACAACATCTAGCAACCTAAAGACTAATTAAGGGGCCTAATTAACACCCCGACAACGGTGCAGTGAGCCATAAGCAACTAGGTAACCCAGAGGCGGGTAGTCAGACGAGTACGACCCTATACATTAGTATTATACGGGACCTTACTGTTTGGGTCGCCCAAGACTAGGGGGCGGGGAAGTGCACGACAGAAATAAAATGTCTGTAGCCGTAGGCCTAGATCTAGACGATGCAAGAAACCGTACAGATCTAGTAGACGTATCCGACCCTCACTTCCCCATATTCTAATCGTTGATGAAGCAGTGGAACCCAAGCAGTGCGGGTTTAATAGTAATACTAGAATCTAGATCTAGATGGTCTCGAGTCTAGACAGTTTAGAGTCTAGATTGATTCCACTTCCAGACTGTCGATGTCACTGTCGATAAACACCGTAGCTTCAATGGCCTAGCGGATTCATAAGAAATAGAAGCACTAAAGTACAAATGAAACTACGACTGTAGAAATTCACAGAATCATGTGGGCCTAAATGGTCGTTCTGTCACACAGTAGAAAACGTATAATCAGAATTATAACTAACTTGAAAGATCCTGTTCGAAACTTGCCATCATATCACATGCAGTTTGTTGACTTCCGGCAACTGGAGAAAGGGGAAATATTGAATCCTGATTGGTTGAAATTCACTGTGATAACTGAGCTGGTACTTGGTGTGTCAGGGTGACATGTCTTCTGTTTTGCACACCAGCGTATCCGCACAGGATGGCGGTCTAGACCCTTTAATTCGAAAGATCATCCACAGAGGAGCACAGGAAAATCAAGACAAAGGACGTCACAACACTCTCAAAAACACTTCGAAAGCCAAAGGACGATTGATGGAAGCACATAGAAGAAATAAGATGAACACATATTGCATAATGGAATCTCTGTTAGCCTATTTATTTCTTTTTTATATTATTGCCAATGTTGGTAACACAAGTGCTGCTTTCTTCGACCAGGGAAGCGACTCAGAAGTCGCAAGCAAGGAAAGATATGAACGTGGTAAAGCTCAATATCAGATCCTAAAGGCCGAGTCTAAGATGCCAAAATATAGCAAGTGTTGGACAGGTGCTTTAGAGATCCTTGTAATGGGCTGCAAAAAGCTGGACGATGAAATGCAGCACAGACTTGCTGTGGCCTTCACAAACTGCTTTCTTGAGAAAACAGGTCGAGAAACGTATCCTTGTGATCAAGGAACCCCCATCTCTGACTGTGTCTCACCCATGAAATCTGAAGCATATAACACATACACTGAGTTTTTCACACATACACAGAATATATGTTTTTTTCTTGAGTCGCAAGTTTGGCAGGCAGAGACACAGCGGACAGTGACACGCCTGACAGAGAACTCTGATGTGGTTGCACAACAGTTGGAAGACTCCGGAATTTTACAGCAAGAAATTTTGGAAAAACAAAATGACTCTTTAGCAAACCAAGATATTCTTTTGGCAAGGGGTAAAGAATTGCGAAATGCCCTTGAAGATTCCGCGATCGATGTACACCACATGATGAAAGGTGATTATATAGATTGCTACACTAACTAACACAATTACAATCATATATACTGGACGAGATTTTTTAGTTTACTGACAACTATACTATGACGCATCTATATTCAATTATCCTACCCCTAATATAAAATCCCATAGATCAGTCTATGTATGTAAAGCTAGGCAAACCACAGTTATCAAAATCAGGCTCAAGAAGGTTATGTCCCTATGGTGGAGGTACACACATTAAGGTGTTAGGTACATGTAAACTCACTGTGGAGACCAGGTCCAACCTCCAGGTACATGAGTTTCAGGTGGTCGCTGGCAGTTTTGGTACATTGATAGGTTATAGTTCAGCTTCTGAACTTGGTTTGGTAAAGGTAAACCTGAATAACATCAAAGATAGTTCTGACCGCCTTAAGTACAAATTCCCCAAGCTGTACAAAGGGATTGGTAAGTTGACAGGTTCTCAAGTGAAACTTCACAAAGATAAGAAAATCAAACCTGTGGTACAGCGTTCTAGAAGGACACCCTTCCACTTGAGGGAAAAGGTAGGGAAAGAGTTAGATAAATTACTCTCTGACAACATTATTGAAAGAGTAGATGGGGAACCTACTCCTTGGGTAAGCCCTATTGTTGTTGTGCCTAAGAAGAACAAAGATGAGGTTAGGATATGTATTGATATGCGGGAAGCTAACAAAGATATTTCCCGTGAAAGACATTTGTTACCCACAACAGAGGAGTTGATAAGTGACCTGAATGGTGCTTCCTGTTTTTCAAAGATTGACCTCCGGGCTGGCTACCACCAGCTGGAGCTCAATCCAGAGTCAAGATATATAACAACTTTTTCTACACACAAAGGTCTGTTTCGGTACAAAAGATTGTTCTTTGGAATTTCCTCTGCTTCTAAAATCTTCAATGAGCATATTCGCTATGTGATCCAGCATATCCCACATGTTAAGAATATCAGTGATGACATTCTGGTATATGGTAAGGGTGAAAATGCCACACAAATGCATGACCAAGCCTTAAATGCCACTTTAACAGCTCTACAGGAGGCAGGACTGACAGTAAATGGCACTAAGAATGAGTACTATAAAGATGACGTCATCTTCTATGTTCTTAAGTTTAGTGCACAAGGTATATCCCCTGACCCTACCAAGGTCAGTGCTGTTCGAAATATTTCTGCACCAACAAATGTCTCTGAGGTACGTAGCCTCATTGGTATGCTAACATACTGCTCACAATTCATTCCTAATTACGCAACAGTTAGTGAACCAATTCGGAAATTGTTGCGTAATAACACAGAGTTTGTGTGGTCTAGTGAACAGGACCAATCGCTTCAGTCTTTAAAAGACAGTTTGTCTAATGAGAGTGTGCTGCAGTATTTTGACACAAACAAAAAGTCAGAAATTATTGTTGATGCAAGCCCTGTTGGTTTGGGGGCAATCTTCTGTCAGGATAATGATGTAATTGAGTATGCGAGCCATGCACTATCCCCAACAGAATCTCGCTATAGCCAAACTGAGCGCGAAGCTTTTGCAATTGTGTGGGCCTGTGAACACTTTGATATGTATTTACGAGGGGCTCCACATTTTGTGGTCTGGTCAGATCACAAACCTCTAGAAAAGATTTGGAAAAAGGCAAAAGCCCCGTCACTGAGAATTGAGAGGTTGGGACTCCGCTTACAATCATATGATTTTACAATTAGACATTTGCCTGGATCGCAGAATCCAGCAGACTGGATGTCTCGCCATCCTGCACCAAGTCATAAAAGTTCTCAGGAAGAATACATTGCTGAATTATATGTTAATTTTGTTGCAGAATCCTGTGCCTTTGCTGCTTTGACTTTGTCTGATATTTGTGATGCTGTTACAAACGATGCTACATATGGCAAGGCCATTGAACTCACAAATTCTGGAAATTGGCATTTGTTAAGAAAATTGACTGATCCTGATCTTGATCCTGATCCTGATCAGTGCAGTTCGCGAAGAACTAACATTACACCCATTAGGCATATTACTGAAAGGTAACAAAATTGTCTTACCCAAAAGCCTATATGAAAGAGCTATAGCTATTGCCCATGAAGGTCACCAAGGAATGACCAGAACAAAAATCCTTTATAAGATCAAAGGTTTGGTTTCCAGGTATCAATAACCTGGTAGAATAGCGAATAAGAAATTGCACTGCATGTCAACTTGTACAAAATGACCCTGTACGGTTAGAACCATTGTGCATGTCTGATTTACCAGATGGTCCATGGGAAAATCTGAGTGCTGATTTCTGTGGTCCGTTACCATCAGGTGACTATCTGTTTGTCATCACGGATGAATACTCCCGCGGTATCCTATAGTAGAGATTGTCAAGTCTGTTTCTGCAAATACAGTTATTCCTGTTTTGGACAAAATTTTGTCAGATTGGGGGGGGGGGGGGGAGTCAAACAAATCAAGACTGATAATGGTAGTCCATTTAACTCGCATGCATTTGCTGAGTTTGTGAAATATTCTGGTTTTCATCACCGTAAAATTACACCAAGATGGCCTCGTGCAAATGCACAAGCAGAAGCATTCAATAAGCCGCTCATGAAATCTATTCGTACTTCAAAAATTGAGGGTAAAAACTGGAAACAACAAATGTACAAATTCCTGAGACAATACCGTGCAACCCCACATCCATCAACTGGGTTTACACCATATTTTCTACTCTTAAGGCGAGAACCTTTGACAAAATTAGCCCAGTTAGGTATCAAGTCAGATGACCTCATTCATCTGAAAGCAAAACAAAATGATGAAGAAGCAAAAGCAAAAATGAAAAGGTATGCTGATTCTAGAAATCATGCAACTGAGTCAAAGATTAATGTCGGTGATCAGGTCCTTGTCAGAACAGAAACGAAGCATAGTAAGTTAACACCTGCATACGTCTCACAACAATATAAGGTAACAAGAAAGAAGGGTAATATGCTAACTGCAACATCTGAAGACCCTAAAATCACAAGAAACCGTTCTTGTTTCAAGCCAACAACGGTAAAACCTGAGGTGATTGATATTACTGAAGAAGATGTACTAGATGAAACAGCAATCAGTAACACTAGCACAGCACCTGATGTACCTGAGCCTAACACACCTAGTCCTAGTAAACCTGTATCACCTCAGCACATACTTTCGCAACGTGCTAGGCGCAGACCAAAGTATTTAGAAGATTATGTATCTAAGTAGATTACATTAATAGGTAACTGTATTTTATTAATGTTCATTTACCATTTCAGTTTTGTATAATCTTGCATGCATGTGACTCAGATATTGTTTGTGAACATAGGGTCTGA
Source organism: Alentia gelatinosa (assembly GCA_950022655.1). Classification (NCBI taxonomy): domain Eukaryota; kingdom Metazoa; phylum Annelida; class Polychaeta; order Phyllodocida; family Polynoidae; genus Alentia; species Alentia gelatinosa. Next base: position 38,810,966 of record OX465581.1, on the reverse strand, counting down.
TGTATTTTCTTTCCAAGAAGAGGAGGGATGTAGTATCCTTGTATACTATTGCATCTAATGTCTAATGTTTGGTCTCTATATTTGTGTTACTGTTAACATGACACACTTACTGTAAGCTGCTGCCATCTGTGAGCAACTCTAACAACTACTCATGTATGACCTCTATGTGGTATTTCTAGGAACAGGGGATTGTGACATACTTCTCTCTCTTTCTGTCCATAGCCTTGGTACCATGAAGACATAGGAATAAATGCTGCCATAATAATCCACCATCATCCTGCCTTAGTTCCCATATTTCACATAATCACACACTACAGGCTTAACATTGAGTTTCTGTATGCCACGCTGACTGGCATACAGAATTGTTATCACATAATATTCCAGAATCGAGGAGACAGGGTAGGATAAAATCAAAACCTGATTCATTTTAATCCTGGCCGCCACATACCACTCCTGGAGTTTTGGTTTCAGACTTCACTTGGCTTCGCTCAACTGTATACCATTACATTACAATGGTAGATGCTGAACAACAATGTAGCAAAATATAATGAAAAAACTATTGGTGTATAATAAATCTGTCTCTTATCTATACAGAATTGAAAGCATCAACTGCGGAGCAAAAAGCAAGTTTAGCCGACGTGTTTGACCGGATTCAATCCTTGCAGTCGCTCGTAATGGGCGAATTCACGGGGTTTTACTCCATGGTCTTCTACACCTCGTCCTTGATTGTGAGCTACCTGCTAACATCCACACCAAGGACGAGTGGAGCCCGCTTCTGGCTCTTCCTTCTAATGACGCTGAACGTCGTCTCAGAGCGGCTGTTGGTGTCGTTCGGCGCGAGCGACTATTTAACGAACGATGGAGAACTCGTCAGTGGGAATGTAAGTTTCTTTTTTGTTATATATATATATTTATGTAGCATAATCTGTCTTTTTTTCCAACTGCAGAACCCTTACTGGCTCCTTTGGAACGAAAAAAATTAGATACATCATCTGTCTGGCGTGTTTTACTTAATAAAACAAATTTAAGTGTGTAGCCAGCATGCGATTAAATTCAGGGATGCCAGTCTTCAATGTTCCCATTGAAATTCATGTTTTCAAAATCAGAATAATTTGTTCTTGTGTGATATTGTCATTTCAACTGCTAAATAACCCAACTCAGCCACAGCCCATGACCCCCACGGACCCATGTAAAAACTTTAGCTTCTCCTTGATCCCTTGATTCCCCACTGTAATGTATGTATAATGCGTAAAATCTGTATTGCAATGAAAAATATTTCAATGTTGTCTTTTTTGAAAATTGTATCCCCATATTGATTTAATAGATATGATAATACAAAAATATATATGAATAAAAAGTAATACCACGCCACTTTATACCTGATGATATTATCATTCCTGTGTAAAACAAATATATACATGTTGCATACATTGAGCCTCATTCAGACCAACAAACAGTGGCTTGAACATCCTCCACACCCCTCTGACCAAGACGCACATTAATCCCACTTGAAATTTTTTTCCCTGACCCCAACTGACATGCCTGAATACACGTAAATGTCACCACCCAACACTTTCTACACATTCTAATCAGTTCAGTACATTATCTCACCCCGGTATTTTTCTCCATGGGCTTAACCCTAGGAACCCATACTCCACGGCAGTTATTTTCATCTCGTGAGTTTTTTCTCTAATTATTTGTGGTTCTTTGTTAAAGGAGGTGGTATACGCGCGACTGTCTGTGTGTCGGAAGACCTTCTGTGTATTTGGGATGTTAACACTCCTTGTGATAGCTATGCTGTTCGAGGATATCAATCGAGTAAACCACCAGCTACTGCAGACGATAACCGAGCAAAATCACCAGATCAAACATCTTCTACAAAGCAGTAAGTGTCAATATCCTTATACGGTTGGTAATTAGTATGAGGTAAACAAAATTGTAACCCATTTTTACCATTTTGAGAAGTATGCTCTAAGACCAATGACGCATGGAATCTTGGCGTGGACGCGACACAACCATATTAGTTACTCTTTGCTGCTTTAGTCATGTTAGGTATGAAACCTGGGTATGGTCCAGATTAGTCATTATCATATGGAGATATGGTTAGTGTACCTGAATGAAATCTGTTCAAAGATCTGTTTAATCGAAATATCGAAGAACATTTTTTTTTATTATTATTTTATTTTTTTATCGAAGAACAGATAGAATATTTATTGGCAATTATTCAAGTTTTTTTAAGACTAATCATTTACGGTATTTCCGTCAAGACCATTTCTTTTCGTTCCATACGCTCATCTGCATTAAACTAATCATAAATTCAAATTAACTATAGTCTTATTTCGACAATACCTATTCCCATTTCATATTGAGGCAACCTAGGTAAATGGTGAATGCCTGAAACAGTGTGATAAGTTAGCACATATTTTTTATCTTGTAACTGCAGGTGCAGTAGGTCCTGATACCAGACTGGATGAGTCACAGAAATATGACTCTACACCGGTTCATGTCAAGGGGCACCACTCAGACCAGGTGGACTCGGCTATAGGTATGTATGTCTGTATGGCAATTAACAACATGAAGAAACAACAGCACATTTATAAATGTTTGAACGAGAAGTGTGATTTCTTTCATGGGGTTTCTATATAGAACTCCACCGAGAATCGCATAAATAGACAATGGTCCATGGCTATGGATGCTCCACAATCATCATCGACACGAAACCGAGTGACGATTAAGACACATCCAAATGAATGGAGTATTGTTTATTTTACGATTTGAGTGCAATTCTGGATTTATCCCCACCTTTCCTGGGCAATAGAATAGCATCACAATATCAGAATTATTCAAATTACTTTGCAAATCCAGTTAGGAACGTTTAAATCTCCATGTTGATGTCTTGTGTGCTCTCTGAGATCCTGGGTTTTTTCTCCATAGACTTAACTTACAGAACTCCTATCTTGTTTGAATGTGAATTACTACATGATTCAAACTCAATGGGGATACGAGCTCTGACCCTAAACTTTCATGGGTTTCCTCTATAATCTCGCATTTACTCCGCCATGGCCATGGCATAGTATAGTCATTTTACCAGGGTGATCGTTGAGTATTTTTCTTAAATGTTATTGGCTAAACTTGTACCAGGGATGAGATAAAAGTTAATCACCACTCATTATTATCATGATACCATTTTCGGAACTTCATCTAAACGGTTTGAATTGTTGTTACCATCACAGTTACCTCTTTAGCGCATACATGTGATCATATATAAAATCTGAGTAAGGATAAATATATACTTATATAGTCTATATGATGATAATATCCTTTATAGGTTACGAATCGGATTCGGAATCAGATGCTACCAGTTTCGATTCGGGAACAACGGACCATACATACAAGGTACGTGGGCGTTAGCCGTATTCATACAAGCAGAATGTGCAGTTGGTATTTACTTTAAGTTGATATCATTGGGTCTTTCAGCGTTCAGCATAATGGGAAACCTCATAAATGGGGAAACCTGGTGAATGTCACCAGTATCTTTATCATTCTGTAAATGTCGTACATCTAGATATACTTGTTCTAAGTTGTAGACATATAAGTATTAAATACGTATGGATGACCATTTGTGAAAAAAATAAAACTTGATACATCTCGGAGTCAAAATCCTAATTGCGGCTGGTTTTATGGGCACTGAGAAAAGTACTTTTAAGAACAGTTCTTAGGAAGGTAAGTAACAGACTTTTAGAAATATTCTTAGACATTTTGGTTTGGTTTCATGGCAGTTATCATTTCACACAACAATTATTTAGAGGTTTTTGTGGGGGTTTTTTCGAGGGGGAGAAGCTAGGTTAGATGTGTTGCTACGTCTTAACATATCATAACACATTTTTAGAGGACAAGAGACCCATGGACAAGGTGTCTGATATTGATATGAAATCCTAACCAAAGAAAAGAAAGAAAAATTGTCGAATGCCACCATACAGGCAAGGGAATAGCAAAACCTTCAATCAGCCTAATAATATAAAGCCTAAGTCTGCGTCTCTATTCGACAACAATGCAGATGATATTGGGGTAGCTGTGATAGCCTCAACTATTTACGTGCTCCTTATTTAATCTATTTTGAAACCTTACAACTCCCAAGTCATTGTGAATTTGGTGACGAAAATCACATCTTTGAAAAATTGCCATCTCTATTATCTACACTAATCTTAGAAATGACAAGGATCAGACCCAAACTCAATTCTGATCTCACTTCGTCAAACTTGTATCCTATGCCTAAGATCCCTCTGTATATCGATGTATCAGGTGTGTAGGGCTTTACATCGTTTTATTACTGTATTAGAAAGCCCTCTCATCTTTTCTTGCTCCAATTGGTTAGTATAAAGGAAACCTATGACAGTTTACGGTAAGAGCTTGTACCCCATCGAGTTTGAATAGCGTAGTAATTCACAAGGTGGGATCGAACTCTGTCCGTAAACTTGAATAGGTCTCTTAATTTATCCCATCCCTCATGCTGACTAATTGGCTAACATTTGTGACATAATCCCCCATTGAGTATTTTTTCTAGATACGGTACTCCATAGGCATTGAATATGAGTTCCCAATATTAAGTCTATGAGGAAAAATACCATGGGTGGGATAAATGTTCATATCTTGTATGTATCCTATGCCAGATATTTTCGCTGGCATTTCTACTTACAGCTGTGAGTATGTTCTACGTGGGAATGTATTCAGAACGGAATCTATTTTTTCTCTACAGGTGGATGATGAGGATTCAGGGAGCGAGGCCGAGAGTTTCCTCACATCTTTTTCTTGCCGTTCAAGTCGGTTTGGTACACCCACACTACTGGAGGAATTACGAGGGCTTCGAGACGCAACTCCACAACGAACCATCACTGATATTCCCACAGACATCTCAACGGGCACCTTTATCCCACGTAAGTATCATACAAGTTCTGTATATTAGAAGTTCTGTATAATAAAAGTTCTGTATAATTAATATTATTTTTCTTTTGATCTACCTATCAGAAGTTAACCTATAATCAGAAATGGCAGCTTTTCTCCTCTCCAAGGAAATCCTTTTTTTTTTTTTTTTTTTTCATTTTAACTTCATAAAGTTGGGAAGAAAATATTCCCAGAAACTCGGGGATGGGCTAGATCCGTATGCAGTAATAATTCACTCATTCACCGACATGTTTCGGACCGTATTTCAGTCCTTCATCGGGCTGTCAGAATTCTAAAATTCGTTTTCCTTTTAGACAATTAGAATTGATTGAGCCACATTAATAACAATAAAACAGTGGTTTAATCCTCCCCACACACCCTAGTCCCATTCCATGGCCTATAACGATGTGTTTTCCGTGCTTTTTATCAGTCTCTCTTGAGGTAGTAAATTCCCCGTGCAAAATGTTCTGACATCCTTGTATCATTAGAGATATCAGTTTTCCAATTTGTCACAGAAATCCTTGCTTTCAATTTCCTGTTTAGATTTTTTTTTTTTTATGCTTGTAATGAATTTCATAATGAAGACAACTTTTTTCAAAAACATGACTATGTTTCTGTGATGGTTGATTATGATTGGTTTTCCATGCTGAAGCTGAAGTGGGAGCTGGAGATGCACTGACAAGCACGCCCCAGAAACGACGGGGACGGACACCCGGTCGGCGCACACCTCTCAACATCTCTGTAAGTACATCATTCAGATTTACTTTTAAAAAATATATATAAAAAAATCATTCAGATTTACAGGGATGGCAGTTTTCCACCTTTCCATGGAAATCCGTTTTCATTTCCTGTTAAGATTTTTTTTAAAAATTTTTACGGTTGGGAATAAAAGTGAATTTCGCTTTGTCATTTGAATCATCATTTCCAGTTTATGAAATTATTTTTAACGCCAAAATAACAGTGGTTTGAACCTCCCTACACACCCGCAGCTCTTTTCCATGGCCAACATTGACATGTTTTCCATCATTTCTCTGTGTCTTTGAGGCAGCAATTTCCACATGAAAAAGATTTCGACTAGTTTTTCCTGAACCCCAACTGACAACCCTGAATTCATATACTTTAATATCTATATATGTAGTGCATGATAAGCATAGACTGTGCCTTCTAATATTGTAGGCCAGGAACATTAACATCATTTTGCAGAATTTTCATTTTTCAAATGGAGGGTCGAACAATACAAAAACTTAAAATTGTTCAAAGCTTCTGACTTCATGTTACAATTCCTTATCTATGTATTTCTCTACATGTAATTACCAGTTTTTCTAACGTTTTTATCTAAATAGATAATTCGGTTTCTAATTAGTCATGCCATAGGATTTATCATACTTATGTACTTTCTAATTTTAAGGTGAATCTTGTTCGTGCATTTTTTTGATTTTGTGAAAGTATTATGACATAGACCAGATGCATATATTATCATATACCTATTGGCGAATGTCTTACTTTTACTGACCAGGACGACATCGTTCGTCTATGAGTGATGATATACTATTCATAGGTCCTTCCTTACCACGTCATTCTGCTATTTAGTGAGTTGTGGAATGACATTCTTAACCCTTTCAAGGCGGATAATGCCTTGAGGCATTCCCCAGCATAGACCGGATAATGCCTTGAGGCATTCTCCCGCGGAGACCGGATAAAGCCTCGAGGCATTATTTATGAAATTTAGTAATATTTACCATTTCATTGTTTTATGAAGAAATGATTGATCAATATATCTGAAACTTTCAGAGAATATACCTATGATATAGTATTTGATATTATTTGGTAAACCAAATAATATAAATAAGAATGATGTGTCATATCATGTGATCAAATAATGGAATATGGGTTTAGAAAAATTTGGCCCGTCCCTTGGAGTTATGCGAATCCAAAGTACCCGCCCCAACCAACAGGGCTCTGCCACAGACCCCCATCTTTAACGGGTTAATGATTTCTATGTATATAATGATAAAGAGACACAGTGAGTGTGACTGAATTTCATCTGTTCCTCGATATTTTGGTCAGAAATATCTGAACAGATTCCATTCAGTCACACTAACTATGTCTCTATATATTACGTCATATATCTGAAAAACACCTTTGGTTCTGCCCCGCAGGATGTGCCGTCACCGCAGACGAGGTACAACCTGAGGACTCGGCAGGGCACGCCGCCCGTCAACCCCGTGGTGAAGGCGGAGACGGAGAAGGACTTCGGTCGTGTCGTCCAACACCTGGCCAAGGTGTCTGCGAGAAACGGTCTGAAAACCAAATACACACTCGATAGACTCCGACGAAACGAAAGGCGCGAGGATTCTTACTCCACTGACGATTTGTGAAATATTCATCACCTGGCTTTGCGAAAGGAAAATTAGTATAAGAAATAATCATATCAGCGGCCTTGGTACTTAGGTGTTACGGATACTGATACAAAACCCCCAAAAAGCCTCACGATTTGTGTTCAAATGCATATAATGCCTGCTGTGTTCACTGTAATACCAATAATCCTAGCACTCATATTTCTAGGATAAATGTTTATGCCCCGAAAGTAACATCTTGTTTTAATGAATTTATGTAAGCTATCGACTTCTGCATTTTATTGAAGACCTACGTCAAATATAACTTTTTGAAGTGAGTGTAAATCACAAAAAAAACCAACAGACCCAACGATTCTTTATTATTGAACCAAGCTGTACATTTGATTGGTGATGGTATCAAAATATCTGTTATAATGTTTCGCTAATATTTAACTAGCTTCGTCAAGTGATGATAGAATATAAAATGCAGCTTAGGTTGAGTGCCTTTTAGGATTCTTTTTTAATTACTTCCTGTGTTATTATGACATCAGTCCAGGTCAATCTGTTGCTATAAATAGATTTCTCTGGATATACAGCTGTCTATTGATATTTCTATTTCAAGTTTATTTGGCTTACCGGGATTTCAAACTTGTATAGTTGATGTGGATTCTAATTATTGGTTGTAAGATTCATTCTAGGGTTTAACCATATTTGAATATTTAAACTTTGTTAAACATTGAACATTGTACATTTCTTCATACATGATAATGATGAATATATTTTTTTCAAGGACTTTACTTTTCATATATTCAAATATACATAATGTATTAAATACATGTGTTAAATTTTATAATTGTATCATAATGTATCTACTTGTGAATATGTATATTGATTAGTTTTAGATTCAGAATATGAATTGACTCAGTTTTAATGAAAGATGCTGCCTTCTATGGGGCTTTGGACATCTGAGTTTACATTTGCATTTCCCAAGGAATACCATCTCATGGTCATAAGTCTAGTGGGAAAATGTGGCACCCCAGGGGAACTCACCAAGCGAATATATTATAATTTAAGTATATGCTACGTTAACTCATTTTACCTGAAGGACTGAAATGGTCCGAAATATTATTGTAAAGAAGGCCTTAAAATTCATATACTATTCAAAAACTGATCCCACCCAACTCAGAATCAGTGGAAGGTTTTTCCTGCCCCATCATTTTACATATTTTATATATATATACATGTGTATATGCATTGAAGTGTTTTGGTGATGTATGAACAGTTCTCCGAGATTCAACGGAAGACTATTTTTCTATGACGCTACATATTGATTGTATATAGAAATTGAAAAACACTGAGGAATTGTTAATAAACTAACATGTATATATACCTTTAAAATGGTTATAGTGTTACATTGTTAAATCAGTTCCATATATTGTGAGAGGATGAATAATGTTTTGAATGAATGGGAAATAAGAGTCGGTTAATGTTTTTCATAATTTACAACAGCACGTTTAAGGTGCATATATCAGCGATACCAGATCTTATATTTCTTTATTACCGATAATATCAAGAGATGTCAAGGGTTTGAGTCTTGAGTTTATTTATGTCACACATTTTGTTGGCTCCGTGATTTCACATGTCGAAGACGAGTGACATTACAGAGCCACAATATGAGTGACATAGGTAAACTCAAACTCAAATGAGTGGCGTCTAGATTTTATCCTACCCCGCTTCCTCATTTTTTTCAGTATTAGAAAGTAGTGACATAAACAACACTGAATGTCACACCTGTGACATAAACAAATCCCATGTTAAGCCTATGGCGTTTTTTATTAGGGGTAGGATAAGTATATGATTCCTGGTTAGGGCAGAAGGTTTTATGGCTATACCGTGACTTAGTTTTTAATATTTTGATATTGATCTGAATGAAACAGATTTCAGATGGCGGTGGGTGAACTTTTCGAGTCAGAGGTCCATTTTTACGAACTCCTTTATGGACCAATTTCTACCCCTGGTTGCATTTTGATATAATATGCCTCATTTAAAAGAGAATAAGAAAAAATAGTAGTTATTAGGAAGTGAAATTCTTTGGGTAGGTTCTATATTTACTGAGATATTCATATATTCGTTAAAAGTGTGTGTGTGTCGGGGGAGGGGGGGGGGTGAAATTAGCATACTAATACAAATGTTCATACAATATTGATTTACATGGAGCATTGTTTTTTCATTTACCATCTTCATAAATGGCACTGACAGTTACTTACATGCTAGGAAGTACCAGTTTTTAGGTGAGATATTTGGCATGATACTCGTGTACTTTGCGTAATTTCCTAAAAGGTGGGGGGGGGGGGGGGGGGCTGCCATCTTTAAAAGCATATGGCACAGTACTCTGGCCACCAGAGCTACACTGATGTGAGCTTTGGTGGAATCCGATCTGAACAACCTTGACTTTCACTTGCCTAGCTGATCTTCTTACTACCAGGGTCAGAATATCTGCTGGAAGAGTGAATCGTTCTTCAAGCAAATCTTTTGTCTAGGTAGTCTCTGTTACAACAGGCTATTTTGGTCGGAGATTGTAGTACTCTCGAAACCCCTTTAATATCCATATTATTATATTCTTTTTTTTTGCGTATTTTGATAGATTTCAAGAACATGAAATTTATAGCATCGTAGCATCATAGACTTAAGGTCAAACATCACCTTTTACCAAGGTAAGTCTCATTTAACCTATGAAGTCTAATTCTTGTCACTGGTCGGTCGGAGGTCAACAGAGATTTTATTCATATTTTGCAAAGTTGTTGGCGTTAGTCCACCTTGCCTTCCTCAGGATGTTTTCTATGGGTAAATCCCTGAGGGCGGCCTTTGATGTGTCCACACCCCTGGTCAAGTGAGCATTAAACACTTGTGTGCTAATGCCCGCCTCTGCCATGCTCATTGAAGAATGCCGCCATCATTCCCCGGAATCAGTCCATTTGTACTGTGTTTAGGCCTCGGACAGTCGGTTCTAGCTGGTGTAACACTGCACCCGACAACTCCCTTCTCGAGGGAGGTTTTGGCTTCTCAGCCCCGGTCTTAGGCAGGCCATATTTGCCTTTGACCTTGTCCCCCTGCTCATCCGCCATGTTGGTGAGCTGCTTGACCTGATTAACACAGGCCGAATCAAAGTTTGGTAAATGCGGTGCAAACCCAGTGTGTCAATACTTCAAAAGCTACTCAATTAGGGACGGAGTATAATGCTTTTAGGGGGACCGATGACTTGCTTCTCAACTAGTATAATCCTCCTGATTTTTTGGTTAAACAGCAGGACTGAGGTGAGTCACTGCCGAGTGGTTTTACTGCGAGAAAGCCAATGCTGGTACCCGTTGAGAACCATATCTCCTTTGACCTCCGACTGACCAGTAAGGCCACTAAAAAAAACCAACTTGTTTCTCATCACCGCGCGCATCAGAAAAAAAAGATTTTGGAAGATTTTTTTTTTTTAAATAGGTGAACCTTAAGAAATTATGAAAGGTATGTGTATTTAGTATCAGATTAAAGCTCCTGATGTCAAGGATGCATTAAATGTATAGCCAATAAAGATCTCGAAACCCTTTGTAAGCAGACACCCTGCGTAAGGGGACACTTTGGCCCAGATCGGTGGGTGTCTGCTTATGCGGGGTTTTACTGTATGTCTGAAGCCCATTTTATGGCACTTCAAAAGCCATCTTTAATATAGCAAAAAAAAAAAAAAAAAAAAAAGCGCCCTCGTCATATTTTTCATGGCTTGGTGATGAGAAACAAGTTGGTTTTTTTGAGTGGCCTAACATGGATAAATAGCTGTTATGGCATTGCATAATTTCGGTTTTAGCAAGTAATGTCTATATGTTTTCAGAAATCAAGAAAAAATAAATTTTTAAAACAGTCCAAATAAGATATATGTATTATTAAATCATGAATAATTATACCCCTTCCTGACACTGGTCTCAGTTCCCCCTCCTACCCAACGTGTCCAGGCTGCGTGTGGCGCCGTGGGGTGTGCTATTTTTGTATTGGGCAAGATTCTGTCTCCCAAGTGCGGTGGCTGCGGCGGTAGAGTAATCGTTTTTACATGTTATTTATAGTCCTTGTTGCCGACGTAACTCCCACGTGTGCCGGGGTTAATATGTGATAGCCTCAGTATCCAGTATAATCAAATATTCAGGAATCATGAATAATTGTCCGCGGCCAGTTAGTTCTCACGTTTTGTACGGAGCGCCCCACCCGCGAATAGGCGTTCCTTGAACCGTAACGGGTGCGGACACGCAAAATACTGAGGTTTTCACACGTCCACGCGGCCAGACACGATCAACGATTCCTGTACCCCCCCTCTTCCCATAAGTATTTCAGTCTTTGACCTAAAAGGTCAAACCGAAATAACAAGAAGACGACATAGATTTTGTTATCGATTAGGTAAGTTAATAACGCTTTGTAGTAAGTATTCATAGATTTTATTCCACTAGGTCCCAAAATGTCTACCCTGGTTTGAGATATTTGTCTCGAGCTCTCTAGCTAGAAATCGATCGGACCAGGCCAACCCCTATGTCGGAGACAGGGGTTGGTTGCCAATCTAATGGCACAGTAAATACAGCCAACTTCCACCGGTGGGCTCTGTGGTTCCAACTAACACCAGATGGCACGATAACTTAGGCTTAGATTTGCGCTTCAGTTTTAAATGTGTTCAGTTATATACCTATGGTGGTAATTCCTAGGCTTACAAACATATGCCATACAAGTGGCAATTGTAAATTATACGGAGTGCCCATCCCACACAAGGTGCATTTTCGTAAATTACTTCACTAGTTGTTGTAAAGCATGGTGGTTTAACCGGCGATCCCTTGTTTGATTACTCAATTCGTATGAAACTCGCATTACAGCTCCTTCATCTCACCACACTAGACTAGTTTTGCTTAATTATTTCATACAAACGACTGACATGGGCCTACTGCAGGTTAAATTAGCTAAATACAATTAGCAACACAGATCATGGAAAACATTAAAAATGTCAGCTTTTTTTATTCAGTGAACACAAAATACAACAAGGGCAACAGATGCAGTATAATCTATGTATGGGTTGGGTGAAAAAAATATTATGGATACTACAAGAGGTCCAATTGAGGAGCATATCAACGTATTTATTGATGAGCCCATCAGCGTTATCCGTTTAGTGTTAACTTGCACCTGAAAAATTGAAACTATCATTTCGCCATCTTTGTACAATATTGAGAACCTTCCCGTTACAATATAGAACAAAACGTTAGGAGTCACTGAAAATGAAATCATACGATTTACAATTATTACAGGAATGCAGTATGTGAGACAACAGGAATGGGAAAACTAAAGTACTTTCACAGATTCCATATAAAATCATCTTGGAATGGCCATAAGCTTTACATAAGAGTATCATAAATATTTATTCATTTATATGGGATACTTACACGCTTAAAAGGTTTGATTCGGCGTATTCCTTCATAGAGACCCGAGAGAACTTCCAAAAAGATAGGCAGTGAATGACCAGTTTGACAATTTACGTACACCAAACAATTGTACAGTATTTAAATTATTGTAGCTATTTTAAACGTAAGTTTGACACAATATACCCGCGAACGTCCTCTATACCAAATATCACATAGCACTGTTAAATAATATCCTCATAACCTGACACCGTGTAAACAAAGATAGGATTTTTGTTCAGTGTTTTGGTAAGTATGTTGTAGAGTTGTGACACAGGTTCGTTTACATCGTATTTATATATATTGACAAGACGTGTAACTGAATATAGATGTGTGACGTTCATTAAGCATATATTCAGGTACTCTCAATCTGAGCGTTAAGGCAAGGAATTACTGTTCGCGACTCGTGTCAACAAGTATACATGTATATCACGTATGGTAACATTAAAAGAGTCCATTCGCCTTAAAAGCGCCCCTTTTTAATCCTGAATAATAATATAGTATCGGTATTCATATTACATCACTTTGAGACTAGTTTGATGCAAGTCACAGAGTTCAAGCAACAAACACGTACACGGTACAAATATGTCTGCTTCACAATATATTTCAACCAATAAAAATCAATCCCGCTAACCTGGATACTGGGGCAATCGACTGATTATGTTTCCATGCAATGTATTTTGTGACACCAAATTTCTATTTTTTTTAAGGAGGAATCATTACATGGATATCGATGGACGAAGTACTATTTTTAGCATCCACGATTTTGTATTGGTGACTAGGTTAATCTCGGTAAATTCAAGAACAAATAATTACAAGGTGATTTCACTTCTAACGCCATGTAGCAATTCCAGCCACATTATCATGGTTATTCTATTATGCCAAATTTATATACTCATATAAATCTTTCCCCTGAATTAAACGCATATCTAACAACTGAAGAGGTCGTTAACAATTCCATGACATGCACAAAATCAGCCCAGAGTCCATATAAATGACACTACATCCAATAACCCAACTGACACAATGGAAATAATCATGGCACAAAAATGAAACTTCAGGTAACTACATGACTGGTGATCATATAGATATTTACATAAGTCATTTTTAGAAGTTGTTTATACCAAACGAAGTGATAGTGGTGGTGGTCATACTCGCAAAATCCTAATCTTATTTATCCAACACTGTGCCACAGTCAGGTAGCGAGATCCTACAAGTCATTTACATCAGGGAAATTTGTCATGGTTATCTGTTACAACACTCACAAAATTATACCCTTCCTTTTCCCCGAAAATAACGATGTTGCAAGATAAAACAGAATACACAGCAGTTAACTGGAGACATGGTACACTATGCTTTTGCAAGACCCGTGTTCATGTTACAATGCAAGACCCGTGCGTCGCATTCTCTGAAGATATCTGAACGAATACAACATGAACGACTTAATAGGTGTATACATATACATATAGGAACTTCAGTATAAAGCCTCAATACGCGTTTACTTAGCTTGTGCCACTGAAATAGGCAACATGTATTGTGCCACCAACCACTGGAATATACCATTGGAATTCAAGACTTTTACAATCCATGACTGAAGCATTATCATTATGTATGATTTAAACTACTCTTTTGATGTAAGTTATGCTTTAATATTCCTCCTGTTTCGGCAGCACCGTGACATGAATAAAGAATGCTTAGGGAGTAAGTTCAAGCGATGACTACTGTATATACAGTTGGAAGGAACTTCAAGTACGAATGTGTAAGTGGAGAAGGAATGATGTCATGTATCGACTAGGTTCATACAAGTGTGTGTATAGTCTAAGGATACAAAATGGAATGTATTATAGGAGTACAAATAGTTTCCATTTGTGTATGCATTACATGCTGTGATTTTGATATAAAAATGGGATCTTATTGTCTGTTGAGTTAGCAGTTATGCCAATTCGAAGTTTTTTCTTGTACATCCTAGAGATTACATCACTGTACATAGATGTGTGTGACATGTCTTTACAGGAATTGTGTCAATATCACCTGCAATGATACACAAGAGTAACTCTAAAAGATAATCCTGATTATTCGAACACATATAACAATAGTCCATATAAATAAAAGATAAAATTTTCATTCTCCAAATAAAATATCTTTTTTAGGGAAACCCCAATATCATTCCTTAGTTCAATTATGTCTTATATTCGGAAAATACACCCACAAAAATAATAAAAATCAAGAAAGAACAAACATTCCTTCTATACAAGGTTATGGTCAATGACCGACTTAAGTATAAAAAGAAAAAAAAGAAAACATAGTTCCTCTTCATGTTTCTACAATTCAAAATCGTTAAACTCTTACTTGGCATGTCATGGTAGGCAGTTATAATATATAAATATCTCATATACTCAGAGCTTCGGAGTCTCCACTTCTTAATATGTTGTTTTCTATCAATATCCTGTTTTTAGTTACACGATTCTAGTTCTCTGCAATTACTAAATAAATAGAAAATCTTTACAGAATTCATCGCAATGAATGAAAAATAAACCATGGCATTGTATTAAATCCTGATACATTTCTTTCCTAGAAAATATATCATTACCACATTGCCCATAAGAGACCAAGGTTCGACAACAATCAAGGTATGGTGGGCCTTACTATATAGCTATGGTCATTACTGATAAACAAGACTAGATCCTTCCCCACCATCTGGCCTGATCGTCTTCATTGTAGTTACTGGGGGAACTCTACCCACCAGTTTCTGTGAAATCCCAACAATGATCATCTAATTACAGGGATGCCAGTTGGGGTCAGAAAAAACATTGACGCATTTTCCATTGAAATACAGGGTTTACGCGTTATAGAGGGAAATCAAGGGATCGAGGGAGAGCTCAAGTTTTTACATGGGTAAGTTGGGAGGTTCTGTTGGGGATTAGGGACTGTGGCTGAGTTGCGTTATTTAGCGGTTGTTATGTCAATATGATATTAGAAAAATAGTCTTTTATTCTGAAAATGAAAACATGAATTTAAATGGAACAATTGAAAACTGGCATCCCTGCTTGATAGTCTTATAACTCTTATTGAAAATGACCAAAACTGCCCACTAAATTCTTATTGCAGGACATGCTAAGCTGACATGCTCTACCAGCTGCTGTACGGTCGTATTGTCCATCAGCAGCTATGTAGCCGACTTGTTCAGATCCTCTGAAAACTAGGAATCAGTGACAAAAGGTCAATATCCATAAGGCCTTAAATCTAAAGAGTCAAAATATTAAAAGACCATTTAAAATGCACATTTGGGCACAGACAAAATTAAAGCTGTATGTTATACATATAGACGCTCTATCCCATTTCCTACCAATGAAACTCAAAAATTGCCGATGAAAAATAACGTTTATCACGGAGGTGTCGTGGTTTTTGCCTGTGCCCAAAGATGGATGGGAAAAAAATCCGCTTTCACAGCAACTTGTCAAGTTTTAGCTGAATCACCTAGGCTCTCCTCTTAGGACTCCCGCACCCGATGTGGCCGTGTGCATGGAGCTTCTTAGTGGTTGATCATCTTGGATTTAGATCCTCGGAACTGGAGCGCTTTCCGCTGTAGCCTTTCTGGGCGACTATCAAAGTAGCCAGGGACGCAAGGACGAACGACCACACTTGAGAAAATTCAATCAACACTCAAGCCTGCCAGCGGCGACGCCGGGCAGGCA
Source organism: Alentia gelatinosa (assembly GCA_950022655.1). NCBI lineage: Eukaryota > Metazoa > Annelida > Polychaeta > Phyllodocida > Polynoidae > Alentia > Alentia gelatinosa. The sequence goes on along the minus strand of OX465581.1, from coordinate 38,794,523 downwards.
TACGGCGTGCAGCAGTATGTAGAAGAACAGTGGTAGGCTTGAGACCGACACGTCTTAGGTCAGTAAGTTGTCCTTCATCGTTAGCTGAATGCTCTCAAAAGGGTTGTCCGCATCCTGCAACAGAAACGGGTCGCATCTGTACAAACCACTCCCGTCATGATACAACATCACGATTTATTTTTAGTCATAATGAAAGACGTTTAGGTTAGTTCAGGGACAATCGCTATATAATTCTTCCTCCCCAATTTTCATCATTTGTAGATATTGTACACTAGCATGACCAGAATACCTGCCATGGCACAGGTCATTTTTGTACTTTTGTTGTGCAAAAAAAAAAAAAAAAAGTTTCCATGCGATACATTAATACTTAGTAACATGTGATCCTTATATTGTGCTCAATTTTACTCTTCTGCAGTTTTAACAGAGCATCAACATGGCATCTCAAAAGGACTTAAACCGATTAAATAGTTTACATAATCTACCGCCGTTACATGGGTGTTACGTCGACCATGGTCTAATCTATAGAGCCTGCTAAATTAATAGCAACAAGTGTATACCTTAGCATTGGCAACCTAATCCCGGAAAAGAGCGAGAGGGTGAGAGAAAGGAGAAAGAGACAGAAACCTTAAGTTTGGTGAGCTAGAATATAGAAATTAGAGAATGTACCATCCGCAATATTTTCTACACGGAAGTACATATTTATAGGAGGTGCATGTATGGTCAGACCGACAGGTTTTACAACAGATTTGTCTGGATTGGTTTATTGCATTTGATTCAAATGTAACCACTATGTACTTCAGCTATACGTTCAACATCCCTAATTCCTGTTAATATCTTTAGTCTTATCAGTAAATACAAGTAAAGCGATCAATGAGAAACAGAAAACATCGAAAATAGTTGTAGCTACAGGCCAGAACTCCGATTTCAGAAACATCCGGAGAGCCCTAAATTCTCCTCGATGGGATATTTCCAAGCTAAGATGATTTTCAACAGTGAATAGTGAAATATGCAAAACGGTGATGCAAATAAAAACATCAAACTCTAAAAAAAAGTAATAGCCGGCAATTACAGGAAAACGGCAAGGTCTACAACTGATTTAGGGATCAACTCGACGTTCCCTTCGAGATAGCTTTACAATTTTCATTTGATTTTGGAAAAGGTGCTGTGAATTATTCTTTTTTCTTAACTTGCCTTCACGAAGAATGCTACTGCACGACACATAGTCATAAAACTATAAAACCTAACGAGTGCAAATCTTCTTGGTAAACAAAAAATATAGTTCACTGAATTCTATAAGGCTATCACGATTGTGAGATTTTGTTTTAAAAATACATCCTTGTTTATTTGTATAGTTTAGCGTCCAATATGCTCTATTAGACTACAAAATGCCTATATTTATCCCTCCATGCACCGCCAACTAAGGAGGGAAGGTTGAAGAAAAGCTTCCATTTACTTGGTCAAAATCTTTATGGTTTAACATGTGCCTCTAACAAGACTTTCGAGCCACTACATATTGCTTATGAAGCATAACATTCCTTTAAGAAACTAAACAACAGTAAAGGGGCATTTAATGCAGTAGTACACAGAGATGTAGGCAATATGATAAGACATACACAGAAAAGGAGAGGGTTTTTTTTCTCTGATCGCCATAGAGGTACGTTGAACATGATTTAATATTTGTTTCGTCTGGACGTGCAAGTAAAATGAATATAGCGATGTGTATTCATATATTAACAAATGTTTTATAATGATGCGAGTGAATAGGTTGTAGATTTAGATTGTGATTAAGAGGCATGCGTGACCCATAAGGACTGCATTCACGAAAGTTAAGAAATTAAATCATAACCATTGAACCGCATTGTGTAATCTGCATTCTATGAGAAGAGGTCAACCTCTCAATAGATAAGGTATCCATCTCTCTAATTATCTGATGAAATTCTCTTTTTACACTTATGGAGATTCTGATCTGCTAACATGGCATCCAGCCAGAATAGACAATTCCAATTATACTAACGCATTAGATACTAAGAAAGAAATAGAGGAGTGTTTGGTCTGTGTCACCATTCACCGTTGAGTTTCAAGCGCACAGTAATATGATTGAGGTAATAGCCGAGTGAATATTCTGGAGCGCTCCAAATGAGGTGGTCTATGAGGACTGAGATCACACATAAATATGATTCTGATTTTTCATCTTAGCCTGGTATAAACGCCCATAGGCTTAGCATTACGAACTCGTTCTCAACAGGATTGCGAGAACGGTAACTCGTTCTCAACAGTGATAAAGAGATAAATATTTACAGGCTAAGATAAAATCAAAAACATATTCATGTTTGGTCCGAGTCCCTGTTCACTATCTCGTTTGGAGTGCTTCAGAATATTCACTCGGCTATCGCCTCGTTCATATTACTGCACACTCCAAACTCGATGGCGAACGAAGACACAGACCAAACACTCATCGATTTCCTTCTTAATCTCAGCCTGGAAATATCTATTTGTTTATCACCCATTGAGTGTGAGTTCCCGTACCTGCAAGCCCTTTGAGTATGAGTTTCTAATGTTAAGCCCATGGACGTTTATACCCGGCTAAGATAAAAGGTAGTGTTTAAGTCTTGGCCTTATCTGCACCTGATGTAGCGGCAGTATTCTCATGACAATGTGTGTGACTCTTACTGGCTAGAGTTTATGAATTAATTTGCTTACGGATAGTGTGCATCATGAGCAGGTTACGGCCATTTATTTAAGGAACACGCTCGTTTCGTTACTCATGTCAAAATCAGCAAGCTCTTCCTACAACACATACATGCAAAAAATCATTAATAACACAATCAAAGGGACTGTTCGCGCCGAAAGAAAGATAATGCTGATTCGCTTCATCAAACTGATATTCATTAACAGAGATGCCAGTGGGGTCTAGAATGTAAGCCGGAAATGTTCCGAATATTGTTTTTCTCCACTGTGTGTCTGTAACATGATGATTCAGTTTATCGTAGAAAAAAATTCAGATATTCGGAAATAACGGGAAAACTGGCGTCTCTGTTATCTTTTTGAGACTAACTTTTTTTGTTTTGTTTCAATGAGACATAGGTTTGTTACATAGCTGTATTTTCACAATAGATCTGTATTATGTATTCCAAGATTTTTAGACACACATACATACATATATTAGCGAAATACTATTAAAAGTTGAACTTAATCAGAAACATAAGGGTTTGGGTATGTGCATTGAAAAATGAAAAAGTGGAATAATGTACGAAATCGACATAAGTAACATTCAGGTATAGGAATTTAGCGTTCTTGTCAGACATTCATAATATAGTATATTTACAAGAACACAGGGTCATCAAATAATGCAAGTAATCAGTTCACATCAAATCAGATAAACAGGAGTGTTAGTGTTATTTTAAAACAATCAGTTTGTTCTAAACTATCAAACATCAATTAGGGGGAGATGGAACTAGCTGGAATGAAGCCATACCTTTTTAGCCATAAATTTAATTTTCTTAAATAGTTGTTTTCCTTTACTCTCTTTAAAGGCTACTGCGTCGTAGTGCTCGTCATCCTCTTCCTCGTCCAGTCCGCACGAGTCGGCGCCCGGGAGCTCGCCGTCCTTCCCGTCTCTACTCTCAATCAACTTGCAGTACTTGTACTCTAACCTGAAGGGGACGATAGCCGTTAGCGGGCACCGTTTAATTACAGTAGAACCCCGCGTAAGCGGTCACCTTCCGTTCCTGGCCAAAGTGGCCGCTTACGCTGGGTGACCGCTTACACAGGGTTGTCAAGTTTCACCCAGATTGGCGTATAAGTGTTATATACAGTAGAACCCCGCGTAAGCGGCACCCTCCGTTCCGGGCAAAAGTTCCGCTTACGCGGAGTGTCCGCTTACGCGGGGTTCCCGCTTACGCGGGGTTAAATAAACATCTAATATAGGGAACCGTTCCGACCTAAGGTGTCCGTTAACGCGGGATGACCGCTTACGCAGGGTGTCCGTTAGGCGGGGTTCTACTGTATTGATGTATAGGGGAGATAGAGGCGACTGTAAATCCAAAAACCGTTTTCTGGTATTTTATTTGGATCGGAAGTTATTGAACTATAAATTATTTTCTATGAATATTCACCCCGACTCGGCTCCCAGCGGCTCACCCTAGGCCATTTTTGATAGGGTGACCATTCTTGATAGGGTTAAATAGCTTTTCGTACCAAAAAAAGGTGTCGGCTTACATGGGGTGTCCGCTTACAGGGGTGTCTGCTGTACATCAGTTTTATAGGGATACACACTAACAAACAATAGTGATTTTAAAAAAAAAATCAAGCTCAGACTTTAACAAAACACACCTTGACACCCACAAAGCTTACTACGATGCCTGATGAGACGATTCCGGCGAAACCTTGACAATTATCCCACTAAGATGGACATTTCAGCATCACTTGTAAAGGTTTGCACAATAAAACAGTATAACCCTGAGTAGAGACTCTATAGATCACTATAGATACTTTTGGGATGAGGTTGTTGACAGCTGGCAGTGCACTATGGTTACAGTAGTTAAGGGGCAGTTCTAATAACTGTCATTCAAGGTAGCATCGCTCGGGGAAAAAGACGTCGCCTTGTCCTATTTTGATTTTGAATAATAGTAAATATACGAAGCCAAATACAGGCATAGAGTTGTATATATGTTGACAATAGTATCTCTGGCAAACTCTTTATTCAACGACGTTAAACGGTGAATCGGAACAAGAAACGATATAGAAAGAGTCTGCTTGGATAATAACCCTCATCCAAATTTTGTGACATAATAAAAAAAAAATCCCCTTTTACCTCATTCCTTTCCATTTCTCAAATTGAATTTGTTTAAACATTTTTGTGAGACATATTCCTATTGTTTGAAAATCGTATTTCGTTTTCAATGAGTATCCTTTCCTGTTCTATATTGGAGTGAGTCAGCTGGGAGTCCCCAGGTTTGAACTTACTTTCTGTTTCGTTTCCAGCAGTACAGAAGAAGGATGATGAGAACAATACCGACTCCGACACAGGCACTGATGACAATCTCCAGCTGAAATTAAACACCCAAAGCTTTTATACTTGATCAGGGATTTATTTTTCTTGTATTTTTTAATGTTAAATTTTAAATTTTAAACTCATGGTTCATCTTTTCCCGCTGGTTTTACACCACCAGGGTGGTGATCGAATTTTTGAGGTGAAGTCAGGCAGAAATCTCACCCTACACATTTGCTGAGTTGAGAGATCTTTCACTTCCCACACCACATAGATATTGGAATGAGAAGGATTGACCTTCGATATAGCAGCAAATCTACCACTGTTGGGGATGAAGGAGAAAGTGGCTGTATTGAGATTCAAACCCACAACCTTTGGATTACAAGTCCACTGCCTTAACCACTAAGCTAACTCCCCATCCCCTACTTGAGCAAAGAGAAAACGTTTTTCACAGGTATAGCCCAGTAGCATACTATGCATATTGCACTTCGTCAGGAAAATAATTTATCAAAAAAAAAGGTCAATATTGAACGTTTGAAGAAATGGAGAAGCAGAAATTGGTAGGATTTGTTATTTCAGTATTTATCTGGCAAATATTTCTCAGTTTCACGCTTAATTCATGCCCAAAATACAAGCACATTCAACGGATACCAGAAGGTTATTTTGAAGAGTCTGTAGAGTGGAAAGAGACTTACCCAGAAGGGGAGAACAGAACAAGTACGCTCCTCAACATCTGGCTTTCCTTCATTTTGGAGTACACAGTGTCTACAAAATTAGAAACATTTTGTCATTTTCCAAATTCTATCCTCACTTCGTAAGAGTATTGGTTAAAATGTATTTATTTCTTGCTGGAATCTGGTTTGGCCTGTAAGATTAACAAATCCCATGACTTTGTTTAGACAGACACAGATCAATGATATATATGTATTTGTTTCCTAAATATTTACATATTCCTTAATGAAGACCAGTTACAGTTGAATCACATAAGAAGCAAGAGTCAGTAACTGTACAATATCTCTGGCTGCCATATAAAAAAAACACAAAAAAAACACAACAAAAACTGAACTCTCGGAAAATCGACTCCAGATAGGTAGGAGACGAGTGCATATTAGTCAATAAATTAATCTTGATAAAAAAAAGGAAATTATGTATCTATTGATGAATATGTGAAAGGAAAGCTCACTTGGGGGGAATGTAGTGGATGATTTGTTTGCCCCTGACACACTCGCCCTTGACCACCTCGTAGTCGGCCTTCTTGCACACCGGGCAGGCCTTGCGGCTCACCCACATGAAGTGGAAGTTACAGCCGTCGCAGGTGCCGTCTGGACAGCGCGGCGGTAGCTGCACTTCTCCCTTGCCCTTCTGTCCCACGTCACAGCGCAGGGTGATGATGGTCGTGCGGCCTTTCCGACACGCCGAGGTCGCCCTGCGCCACATACAATATCATCAGTCTACAACTTCACATTCTTATCGTAGAGGAATACAGCAGGAGTTTTTATCCAACCCCTAATGGAAACTGCCATGGGCTTAACATGGGATTTGTTTATTTCACGGGTGTGACATAAAATATTGTTTATGTCACTACACTTTTGTGGAAACGGGGTAGGATAAATTCTAGACGCCACTCGTTTGGGTTTGAGTTAATTTATGTCATGCATTGTGTTGACTCGTCAGATTACGGAGCCAACACAATGCGTGACATAAATAGACTCTAACTCGTGACGTCTCTTAATATTATTATCCACCTGATACAAAGTGCCCATAGAAAACACATAGGGAGTGTGTATCACCATACCTGTAGCATACAAATATGTTGTATGCTCCGGGTTGCAAAATCTGGAGCATACGGAAAAATAGTGTGTATGAAGAAATAGTGGATATCTAAATGAACTAATACCGGTATGCCACTTGTCAGGAAAAGGTGGATAGTAAATATGAAATAGACCGATTTAAGATAAAAGAGGTTGTATGGTCCTCGGAGTTAACTCTGCGTAATATCCTTGAATGCGCCAGGATATTACTACACCTCAAAGCATACAACCGGTTGTATCTGAAACCAGTCAATAACGTGTATATAATCTGAATTCTCTTGATTACACTGTAACTTTTAGTATTTGAAGAGAGATACAAATAAACAAGAGATGCCACTCTCACATTGAGAGTGCTGCAGGCCCATAGGAAATATCGGAATTCCGTCATTTGTCGGCAAACTTACATCCCTGCCCATCGTTCAAAATTTGAATACAATGTCTGGAATAGATGCTTCGAATTGATACCTGCATCAATCTATTTCTACAAAATCAACGTATTTTGTTCGATGCTATGTGACGGGAGAGTGTTTTTGTTTCTTTTCTGGCATTCCCACCTCAAACCCATGAGTATTCCTGCTCGAGTAAAATGACATACGGCAGGCCTGAAGGGCTTAAGGACTTCGATTTGCTGTAGAAACTTTGCACCTACTATTATTGTTCCGCTTATTATGCAGGGAAGAACGCCCACTGGGGTGAATGCATGATAAATATCAAACTTATTTTTTTAAAAACCCATAAAAGTGAGAATATCAAAATACTTACATATCTGATATATAAGTAAGATGCACGTCCATATCGGAATCTATGAAAAAAATGGATATCGGATTAAGAACATTGAAGATGACATTCCTGTAAGTTCATCCTTTATCACAATAAATATTGAAAACTCACTACAAGTAGCTTAACACATGTTTAAAATTGTTGACTGAAAATATTTTGATATCTTAATTCTAACGAAGGGAGGGAGGGAGGGAGGGAGGGAGGGAGGGAGGGAGGGAGGGAGGGAGGGAGGGAGGGAGGGAGGGAGGGAGGGAGGGAGGGAGGGAGGGAGGGAGGGAGGGAGGGAGGGAGGGAGGGAGGGAGGGAGGGAGGGAGGGAGGGAGGGAGGAGAGAGAGGAGGGAGAGAGGGAGGGAGGGAGGGAGGGAGGGCATCCATGAATAGGGAAGGGCCTGCATTGATTGGATATTTAAAGCCCTACTCCTCTGTGAACTCAGCAGGTCATGGCTCAATGCACACATATATATTTAGCTACCTATATATAAAACGTTTTGCTTCATGGTGATCATTCATGGATGAGTGCACACAGACCTGTCTGCATGCTCCCTAGCCAAGTGGGGGATACAACTTTGTTTCTATGTACACCAATAAAGTAGGTCAAGCTAATATCTGGTAGTAAATGATATTGCAAATAATTTTACAAACCAATATCATTTGACTGGGCCTTGATTGATTCCTAGAACAAAGTTATGAACCATTTGGCTTCTATTTATGTGTAAATATGCTGAATAAACCATCCTCTCTTACACCTTATACCTCCCCCTTCCTATTATGAGATTTGGCAAAAATACATGAATAGCACATCAAATATACATTTCACCTAAATAATGACACTTCCTAGGGTGTAAGCAACTGTCAGTGCCACTTATGGAGATGGTTAATGTTACACCAATGCTCACTGTAAATCAATATTGAGTAAACATCTGTTTGAGCATGCCCATTTCACTGAAAATCCCCCCCCCCCCCCCCACTTTCAACAAATACTTTAATATCTCTGTAAGTATAGAATTTACTTAGAAAATTCCACTTCCTAGCACCTACTGTTTTTTTATTCTCTTTCAAATGAGGCATATCATATTCTGATTCAACCAGTTTAAGGGGTAGAAATATGTCCATAAAGGAGTTCTTAAAAATGGACCTGTGACTACAAAGATCCCCCCAAAACTGAAATCCCTTTTTTTTAAACCCTTGCCAAAATACTAAATATTAAAACTGTAAGGCATTGTACCACCATAAAACCTTCTTTCCAAAACAGAAATCATATTCCTATCTGCACTTAGTTAGCTATAAAAAGCAAAAATGTGGTCAGGTCACTTAGTGACTTTACAAGCATGTGTACTACAGTAGGCTATAGCCATAACCTAAAGACCAACCCTCCACCTGCTAATTACCATATAACAATGTAATACCATCTTACTTCAAGGATATTTTTGTATAATGGGCAGTTTTTGCGTACCTTCCACGGAAAAGCCGTTTTCCTTCATCCGTGCGGCTATGTTCAGACTGGACCCGTTAGTCGTTATGTTGACCAACACATCTCCGAGGCTACATAAAGACAACAGTATCACATTAGCAAGGTAATTTCTACTACCATAGGAATAAGGATAAAAGATATTGTTGGCTAGAGTTGGCTAAACTGTATTCTCATTAAATTGGTGGCGGTTAGGCTGATGGAAAAGAAAAAAAAATAGAATGAGAGGCTGTCTGAGAGTTAACTAGATGTGATGCATTGCATAAACTTATTAACCGAATATTTCGTTTCGTTTTGCCTATGTATATGTCTAAACATATTTTAACAACTTAATCGTTGTAAAGTTACACCTCTGAAAGAAGTCTTAACGTGAGGTCATATAGCTGATTTCAGACAAAGAAGTCACTTGAAATTTTATAATACCCTAAACTTGTTTGTTTGTTTGGGTAGTTTAACACCCAATATGTTCTATTAGACTAACTTGGGGTTTGGTGGTGATCATCTGTGAGACGAAGTTAGGTAGAAACCTCACACCTTGCACATTTGACCGAGGTGAGAGTTCTTATAGTTCCCCCACCATAGCAGTAAATCTACCACTGCTAGATGTGAAGGAGAGGAGTGACACTAGAGGGACTCAAACCCACAAAGTCCTACAACTTTGGGGTTCAGTCCAGTGCCTTAACCACTGAGCTAACTCCCCACCCCTACACACCCTAAACATCACACGTTCGATGGTTTCCACAAATCCCCCCACCCCCTACAAGAAGAAAAATACCAAAAACAAAATAAAGCAATGGGCAATAAACAGTTCATCTACTCCCCCTCATTAAGGAGTTCTAAGAGCTTAGATATATCACCGATGTATGCCTTAAAATCCTATGATTATGCATGGAACATGATTATGGAAAATAAACACCGCAATATAAAAAAAGGTAAATCTACAGACGTTTTTATTTACTGGGTTTCACCTGGAATTCCTCCCATTTCCTGCTAAAACGGTATTCAATATCAACACGAGTCATTTTTTCGAATATGACGTACCTGGCTGGTTGGGTGGCCATGACAGTCGAGTCATCGTTGGGGACAAGCGTCACTCGGCAAATAATGGATGAGACCACTTCCGTCATCAGGTCCTGAAATTCACACTCACAAATTTAGTTTAAAGTCTCCCGTCTCCTTTACATGTCCTTTGCACATAACACGGTTTTGAGGGGACATGCATAATGCCCCTCTCTGAAAAAACGAAGAGTCTTAAAAAATCCTGAGAAAATCAAATCTGATGAATTCACAAAAATCCTAAAATGTGTAAGAGACTGGATTCAGGAGGCCTGATATTTTTTACTCTAAGATGTAAGGTTTATTGATAAATGAATTACCACTGGTGTAAAACATAGACCATTGAAGCAATATGATACTAAATTTACAGATTCCCAACCCAATGTAGATGTTTATCAATGAATGAAATATACCCTAGAATATCATTCCAAACACCTGGACTTAAACGTAGATCATATACAGCAAAGCATTTTTTTCCCGACATTTGTCCAAGCAGGAGCTTATTCAAAGCCATCACATTCAAATTACAGAGTAATTCTCTTAGCGAGCAAAGTCACGACAGGGTTCTCTGACATATGCGGTTCGCTGCTGAAGAATGTAGGACTATGTAGAATTTATATTAGCTGGTGGAAGAGGTTGTTTTTTGTTTGGGGGTGGGGGGTGGTAAGAGATATGTACAAATACTTCATTTATCAAGTTCCCTTTACGTGTATACGTTACCTTTGTGGCACTTATAGGTGATGGCTTGATGGGAAATGTGAGAATATGACTTGGTATTCTTATGGTATCACATATCAAAGTAATTATCAATATGTCTAAATGAGACGGCCAGTTAGCTTTACTTAATATTTGAAAGGTGTGTTAAATTGATTAGAAAAAAAATCAGCTACTTCTGGGGGTCAAGGAGGAATTCTAGGCAGTCAATAGAATACCATATTATTTTGTTGGCAAACATGAGAAAATGCAATGACATAGACCAGAGAATTAGTAACAGAAATGTCAACAGGAAAGAAGTGTAGAAGACCCTCATGTATTTATGCCAGAAGGAATACTTATCCGATACCTCGATGCAAAACTCAGAAGACAGTGAGGTGCACCCTTATTACTACCCCTGTCACCATGTGAACATATCGCCTACCTTTGATGAAGTGTCATTATGAACCTGGAAAAAATGATTTAATACACTTGTGAAGACCGTGTTATCTTGCAATGCCCAATCCCTATACAGTAAAACCCCTCTCGCAGGGCACCCCACTTAAGGCGACAATTTCTTTTTATTCAAATTTTATTTTATGACGATACAATCGTTCATCTGCTTCCAGACGATGCTTGGGTAATTTGCTTGAAATGGAAATTGTTCCCTCTTTCGAGAGTTTATTTCAACCCCGCTTAAGGGAACACCACGATTAATGGGACTCTTATATCTGTACGGAATGCTTCATAACCCGTTCAAGGGGGCACTTTAGATGGACACCTTATCGAATCTGACAGGACAGTGAGAGGATGGCACTCCAGATTATCCCCATTGATTGTTTATGGTATGTGTATGTGTGGTGGACAGACAGCTAGCGCAACAAGACGACGACCACAGATACCAAGACAATAGACAAAGCGTTCTCACGCAGGCCCCGGCAGCTGGGGATTGTTGACTGTGCGCTAATCAGCGTGTCTCTAGGCAGCCCAATGACAGACTGAAACCCCGCTCTCAAAATACCCAAGAAAAAAAAACTCGGTAATTAAGTGACATAATATCATGATAGAAAAAAATAACAAAATAGATAAATTCGCAAGAAACACACTTTTCCTTGTTCTTTGATATAGGAGCTTCCTGCTAATAGGAGCACATTTGAAAGAGAAGGCCTTGAAGTGTATGGCTATAGATCGAGAGTTGAACGTGATGCATGGAGCTCCTTAATTCCCTTTCTCTTACCCCGTCATAGTGGCTGATGTTGTCTCGACAGGCGCTCAGTGGGAACCGGTCGTTGCTGCCCAGCAGGGAGATGTTAAAGAAGTGGAAATACTGGGTTCCGCTGGCTGTAAACAGGGGCGATCCCGTCGTTGAAATCATTCTACAAAAAGAATATAACAATCAGGGATGAACGTTGGGACTCAGCAAAATATCTTGAATTATTAACTTTGAAAAAAATGTATTTCGTCCTATGTAAGCCTGTATGTATGATGGATTGGGCCAGGGTGGTGACGGTCTAACACTGGGTGCCTCCCGCTGTTTTGTGCTGCTGTTTAGTAAATGTTGTTGAATTCTCAAGTTTTTATCAAATTACGAGTGAAAATTTCGAAATTTCAAATTTTCGTCATTCGTCCGCAAACTTGCATGAACAATGTTAAGGCTCGAACCGGTACAGAGCGGTGGGAATAGGCCAACAGGGAACATACAGAAACGGAGTTACTTTGGCTGTTCGTGATGATTATTTTAGCCTGGAATAAACGTCCATAGGCTTAACATTAGGAACTAGTTCTCAACAGGCTTGTGAGTACAGTAACTCATTCTCAACGGGTGATAAACAGATAGATGGCGAACGAGGACACAGACCAAACACTTATCAGTTACTTTCTTAATACGCAGTGACATTGACGATTAGATGAACAGATGCCGAAGGTAGCGGTTCATCTTATTTTACCGAGTATTTATCACGTACAACCACAGTATTCCTGTTTTCGTATTATTATATCCTTAAAACCACAATTTTTTAGCTTGGCTTTTGGACGAGTTGTTGGGTTTCAACATACATACCATGTATGCCACCTACATATCCTGTACGGCACCTACGTATACGCAGGACATAGGGCCACAGGTATATAATATCATTTGAGTGTCAAGAGTTTATAATGCACTTGTTTCAATTGTTTTGTCTTAGAGTTGTAGTGATGTGATTGAAAGACGTTTTATTCGAGAACAGTTTACAAGTTGTCATGTCCAAGAACTTTGTTATATAAGTAAATAATTGTATGCCTTCACTGCCGTTCGGAGTTCGGCGAAATTAAAAGTGCCAAATTTACCTGCCAGTCTAAAATATACTCAGTCATATTCTAAAACCAGATTTTTTCACTCACCGTTCAGATATCACGATTGCACAATCATTGACACATGCATTTCCATAGGATTAATCATCAAAGAACAAGACGTTTAATACTGTATAAGACCTTTAATAGTGTATAAGCGAAAAAAGGCAATTTATCAATAACTTCTAAAGTTGTACTTATTTGTGACACACAGAGATGTTAGTTGAGGTCAGTTAAAAAAGTGGAAATATTTAACTGCCTGTGATACTGAAATGAACATGGAAAACACGTCATTGTTGTCCATGGAATGGTACTCAGGGAGTGTGGGGATTTAAAACCCCTTCTTTTTTCTGTGAATTAGGCTCAATTTATATTATATTTTATACAAGAACAAATAATTTTGTAAAATGGAAATGAAAACAAGGATTTCATTGGAAAAGTGGAAAACTGCCATCGCTGTACACAACTTGGTTAATTCAAGGGGAGTCCAACAAGCAATTTATAACAAAGAAAAGCTAGTGGTCTTTGTCGTTTGACAGTTGGAGATACGCTGGGCGGGGTACTAACCCTGTGAGTGATGTGAAGTCGTAGTGCATGCCGTCCGGGCTCGTGAAGTGCCCGTCAGAGACACACTTGGAGTTGGCGTTGGCGTGCAGGCCCGGCCCGCACTTTTTGCACGACTCGATGCCCCACGGGTTGTTGCTGTGAACCACTGTGTCAGGCGGGCAGTGGCGGCAGTGGGTAGTGTTGGGATCGACGTAGTGTCCGCGTGGGCACGGCACACACCTGTAACGGCATGGAGGCAATGGATAGACTGAATCAGTGAGATTTTTTTTTTACCCTTTGAGATTGTTGTTTAGGTAGTTTAACGTCCATTAGACTTTATTATCCATCGTATACAAAGCCCCCATTGAGAATGCATGGGAACTCAGTAAACCACGACCGATTGTATAAAACCTGTCAGATACCATAACTGTGGTATACGGATTCACATCTGTGGTATACGGGAAAAATAGTCCCTTTGTGCTATAGTGCAAAGAAATGGTCCGTATTGTTATGCCCTTTGATATGACAATTACTGGGTTTAATATATTTGAAAATATGGATAATAAATACAACAAACGACGGTTATGTGGACAGGCGGCTCTATAAACCACGAGAGGTTGACGTCGTAATACACTCGCTAGCGCTCGTGTATTACTACGCGTCAACCTCTCGTGGTTTACGGCCGCCTATCCACAAAACCAGCGATTATTGTCTATTACTTTGGGTTTGAAGGTGACCGAATCTAAGAGATGAATTTAAGTAGAAATCTCACCCCTACACATTTGCCAAGGTGAGAGTTCTATTAGTTTCCACACCAAATATACATGGTATGGAAAGGATTGGCCTTTCATATAACAGTAAATCTAGCACTGCTGGGGGTGAATGAGAAAAGTGGCTGCGGTGGGACAAAGTTCTACAACCTTGGGGTTACAAGTCCAGCGTCTTAACACTTATACACAGTATTACAATGATCTTGGTCTAAGTGGTAATGTTTTCCACATAGTTGAGGCACAGTAATATCCGAGCAAATCCGAGGATATTCCATAGTCAACTACAAGGAGTATATAACCTTGCAGGTCAAAGTCATGGTAATGTCGTATTTAAGTTCGTTTACAATATGATCTAAATGTAACACAGATTACATACCCTCGTAAGGCTACAAACTCTATGAGGTTGATGTTCATTCACGGAACTCGGCCAAGATTTGTTTGTTTGTTTGTTTGGGTAGTTTAACGTCCAATTTGTTCAATTAGAATTACTTTGGTTTACTTTACTCACATTTGCATATCCTGTTGGAATAACAAGATATGCTGCCTGGTTGATCCAGGCATCTTACTTTTCTCAATCATAACTTATCAAAAATCTTACATTCCCTGAGGAAGTCAAGAATTTCTTTCTTGCCAGTGTTATGGAAAACACTGCGCAATGTTGTCACATTTTTCAGGAATTTCCCTGTTCTCTTTGGTGGCCTGACAGTGTAGCATAAATACACAATATTGACTGGTTTCAGATACAAGCGGCCGTATGCTCCGAGGAGTTGACGCGTAGTAATATCCGAGCGTATGCGAGGATATTGCGCAGAGGCAACTCCGAGGAGCATACAACTGCTTTTATCTGAAACCAGTCTATATTGTATTTATTATCCACCTTTTCTGGACAAGTGACATGTCGATATCAGTTCATTTTAGTTATGCACTATTTTTTCGTACGCACTATTTTTCCGTATGCGCCACCCGGAGCATACAACATATCCGTATGCTCCGGGTATGCCCATACAAACTCCCTATGCCTTTTCTATGGACACTTTGTATTAGGTGGATAATAAGATGTTTTACACTCAGCGGAGTGTTGCATGTCTGGCACATAAGTGCTACTTCACCTCTTAGGAGGTGCCCATGTCTCAGAGAACTTGAAGCCGTTTTTGTCACTCCAAACATGAAGTTTGTCTAGAGTTTGCTGCAGTTTTCTTTCCACTGTGTGCATGAATCTCGTTTTGCAATATGTACAGGATGGCCATGATGTTCTATATAAATATCACCACACTCCAGTGTAGGGATCTGACTGAGAACACCCTGTTCACTTACCCTTCAATGGTGGCACCTTTAGGACAGGGCTGGCAGTGGGAGGCCCCGCCGTCCAGCGTGTTGGTCACGTTCACCGAGTAAATCCGTGCCATGTCGTTCACCATCTTGAATCTCTGGCCGTCCTGAGGGGAGTAGTTGTCCAAGTCAGAGAAGTCCTGTTTCTGGAAGGCCCATGTGAGGGTAACCGGCTCCGTCTTGGTGATCGTGTACCTGTCAGATCAGTAAACCAGACGTGAGACTGTGAAATTGTTCAAAATCCAACAAAATTACAATTGCCGAAACGTTGTGCCAATTTACTGTTCCAAATGAAACCCATCAATAAAACCGTTGTGGAGTTGTGCTTGTACCAAACTTTTGCTATCCAACAAAATGAACCAAGGGTTCACGGGCCGCCTAGGGGCCCGAGACACTCGAAGGACCGTATCCAGAAGTGGGTCCAGCGGAGTTCTAAGCTCCCGACGGCTCCTGCATTTTGAGCTACATTATGTGAATTCCTGGCCTCAACCGAGAGTTTAAAAAAATTGTAAATGGATCTTTATTTGCAACAATGTCATTACATTGTTCTCCCAATAGATTATATGACGATCGGTTTTATGCAACATATCTAAATATTGCCCAGTTAATATTGTGTATGTATACACACTGGACACAAGCTCTATGTGCGATTGGAAACAGCAGATAATGATATACATATTTGGGATGTGCTTAAATGACTAATGTGTATTAACAATTAAAGAAGAAACCAACAAGTTCTTATCAAAGTTGCCGTTCTCCGCGAATTTGATGCTTTATATGAATGAAGTGACAGCTGAGTGAACATTATGTAGTGTTAAACAAGTTGGAGACCATTACGGAGTTGCTTTCTGTATTTATCTCACCCCTGCACACACCAAAAGAATAGACATTGCACAGGATTTAGACAATGGAGAACAGTCTGCAATACTCGCAGGGGCATGGAGAACGAGTTCCCAATGTTAAGCTTATGGGACAAAGATACCTGGCGTGAGATAATTGTACATATATAGTGGGTTATTTAACGTCCAGTTAACCATTACAGGTTCTCTCACCAGACTTTCTGAAGATTCTTTTACACCACAAGGGTAGTGATCGAAATTATATGATGAATTCAGGTAGAAATCTCACCCCTACACATTACCGAGGTGATAGTTCTTTTAGTTCCAAGACCACATAGATATGGTATAACATGTACATATAATGTGTACTATGTACATTTAGTAGGTATGTGCTTTACATGACTTATGTTTATCAACATGTACATAGAGTGTGTGCGAGGTTTGCGTGACTCACGTGTATTGCTGCTTCTCTGTGCGCCCCTCCCAAGTCTCTATGACAGTGGTTCCTCCTGATGCTGATTGCTGTAACGAAAACATCAAGTGGTGTACAGTGGGGCGTTAACAAGTAAACAATTCATTATGGGCCTCTCTAAATGATAACGATATTCTGTTATTTGATTATTGCTTAACTTTACCGATTCTTGTTTGTTAACCGTTATCCTGCCAAAGACTGAGATTGACTAGTTAGCTTTATTTAGCTTATCTGCCCTGCTGACATATGCGGGTTTACAAACTTTTCCAAATGTCTTCAAATTGTTCACGTCATTTGATTCTATAAATGGTTTTTTTTCTTGATGAAATTCAGAAGTAAGTAATAAACATATTACTCGTTTCTTGCATGTTATATTCAGTAATGAAATTGTCGTACCACTAATGAAAATTTGGGAATATGAAGTCTAACTGAATTATCAAAATATACTCACAGTCATGAAGAATAATGAGCATTCCCTCGTACAGTCGAGCTCAAAGACGAACGAGATAAGGCCCACTGCAGACATCTTAGACTGTCGAGCGTTTCCATCACCAACAAACCCTCCGACCTACCGACAAATATTATAATTACGTTTCTGGTTCAATTCACATAAAATAAAGACTACCGATTAATCGGGTACTTGCCTAAGTTTAGTAACACAAATCTAGCAACCATTGGCCGAATTATTTCAGGAAAAATAAGTCATTCAGGTCTGATAGATACTGCTGTCCCAGTCGTCAGACAGAACGCAAGGCTCAGCAATTTCTTCATAATTAGATAAAAAAGAAACGCCATTTTTTCCTAGGAAAGATCTTCCACTGGTTTGGTGTACATCTTTATATATTAGAACAGTCGCGTCTATTTTTTCAATATTTGTTAAAGCACGTTTATTGGGGTTAATTTATTTCACACATAACTCCCAGACTCGGGCTGGTCGTTCTTCCGTCTGTACACAATTGAATAGAAAATGTAAATAACAGTGGTATTAGGATAATAATGATGGCACTAAGGTATCTGGGCGGGAAATTGTAGGGTTTAATCAGGATGGAAAGAATACCTTCAGGGACAAAACGAGATAGGAATCGTCCGCGTGTCCTTTGCCGCTATGGATGTGGTCGAGCGCCGACACCCATCCCTTCTTCGTGGAACATCCTCGCTCTGAAAACACAAAGTCTTCAGGGTGAGTCAGCAGTTTTTATTTACTTTCTTCTCTTACGTTTATTCATTGGTAGTTGAACATCTTCTTGTACACGTACCAAAAAGGGCCATCCATAAAGTATGTACGCAGAATTACTGTTTTATTGGAGTAAATGAGGCTAAATCAATATAATGTTTGTTAGAATGTTAATGTCAAGTAAGGACCCGACATTACATGTACCGAAAATGAAAAAGTGGATTTCCACGGAAAAATGGAAAACTGACATCTCTGATTCTTAATGTATTTTTATATTAATGTGCATTTTAAAGTTTTACACTGTTATGATATTCAGGTTCATTATCAAAAGAGATAACATTTATAATGTGAGGATGATAGGAGGTCAATGAAATGCCCATGGCGCGGCCCTCAGTCTCATCAGACCATTTGATAAGCACTACACTATGATATCTGTGTTCTATGCCTTTATAACGGACTGTACGTACACGAAAATCGAGTGGTTATTTTTTTAGGGGGCGGGGTGGTGGTGCTTTTTTAGTCTTTTAACTAACTTTAACTAAAATTGAGGTGAATACTGAGGATAACTAGTAGAGAAGGTCTGTGAGAAGTTGGAAGGCAAGCTATTGTTTGAGTGTCAGATACATCATCGTTATACATGTATAACTGCAAATTGTGGTCATGACAAGTTTCATATCATCTCATCAAATTCTACTTCAGCAACATAGTATCCGCAGCTCACTGTCCCACTTTCTGCACTTTTACTTACTTCATACTTCTAGAAGAGAAATCGAGTTGTGTTTTCTCCGATGTAAACTAGATATAGTAACCATTGTATTACAGAAATGGCTAAGATAAAAAAAACTATAAAAAAAACCTAACAATTAACCTAAAGTTAGGTCGGAGTACAGACGAACGTATATCGGTATCGTTCTCTCTATCCAAACTCACCGCTGAACATCAGATTAGGAATTATAATTATTCACGGCTGGATTATTTTGCCGCTAGAAATGGCTGTAATCAAAGTGATTACACCTCTCTTTGTAATCTATAGATTAAATACATTAAAGAAGCCAAGCAGACAATAAATGGTGGTAATTATTGACTGCAAGCTAATTACAATTCTTGTAATTGTACCAGAAATGAAAGAATGACGCTAAACGTGGTATTACAATCAGTTATTACCTTCAGTCACTATGAGACCCGTCTTAATTATAACCTTTTAACATCTGTATTTATGTTATTATCTTTAAACATCTATTCACGAACATACATTTCTATTATGACAATTCTGACTGCTTCTATTTTATTATCATATTAGATTTTATCACCCACATGATATAATGCGTCTATACTTAATCTATCAGGAGTGCGTAATTCACAGGGCAGAGATTACAGGGTGGTCGTAATCTCTGTTGTCGGCACGGAGATTATAGGAAAAAAAGAAAAAATCTGAAAACGTTGCCTAGTAGGTGAATTGTCAAACTTCTGTGTAAAGTGTGTGCTCCACCAGGTGGGCAGATGTCATGACTAGTGCGCTGTCTGGCGCCGGCACACACTGCCTGTGTGCGCTCTAGGTAAAGAGACCGGAGCAGTGGAGCATGTGGGCCCTACATACCACCAGCAGCAGCCATACGGCCATGAACCAGCGATGATCCGTCAAAACCTCATAAATTAGGGCTTGCCAATACAGGTGTTGCCGTTCAGCGCCGCCTAACGGCCCACTGTCTAGTTACGCGGCCGCTCGGACAAACACAGTTGAGGGCAGCTACATGCCCATAGAGCCACACAGTATCACACCTAAAGTGTGAATGGTGGTTGTGATTACAGAAGTTTGTTTTACGACAGATTAAATTGTTAGAGCAAACTAGGGTATTGTATCAACGAGTCTGAGCTGTCTTAAACTTTATAGCTGATAATTATCTTGGTTTTAACTTGGAAAAAGATAAGCATATTATAGCAAGGCCTGCCAATGTATTAGTGTGTATGCAGTTTTGGTGTACCTGTGTTATCTAAGGTATATCTAAAGTATCATTGAGGTGATATGCATATTTGACACATCAAATTGGAGCTGGAATACCATAGAATAAAATGCAATCGCTTTTATTTCTATAGAAATAATGTGCATGGGTATTATAAATGCATTACGCTTATACACTCAGTGTATACAATGCTAAGGTATACGTTGCTAAGGCTATGTTTGGCTTCAGGCATGGCGTAGCTAAGCAGATAATGTGTGACACCAGCCAGTGGAAAAAGGCCTTTTCTCGGGAGCGGCGCCAATGTCACAAAACGTAGTAACGGGTACGTGCGACTACACTGCGCAACTCTGTTTTCTCGCTCTGCAGTTTGTTTTCCCGAAAGCGGTGCAGTGCATTCTTTTACGCTCAAAGGGTTTAGCAACTTTTCTCTCCATTGAAACCAACGTTAAAACCACTGAATATCTCAGTAAATATCCAAGATACAGATATCAAACAAAAAATGGTATGGAGATTAAGAGCAGGGGAAGATGTTTGGTGGGTTTTTTTTGTATCAATTCGTTTTGCAAACATTCTTTTATTTGGTCTTTTTTCCAGCAATCTGCCAAAATTGCAATGACAGGCTGCTACAAATATCAAAATAAAAACTTGCTCAAAAGTACATAAATATGTATTACGTGGCTAGGCCTAACTGCACTCTATCGCAGCAACCGCAGAGTGGGTGACAGTTTGGAACTGACAGTCCCTTTTATAGTCTTGTACCATGTGACCTGTGGCGACCAATCAAATCAACGCATTCGCGGCAGACGACGTTTGTTGATGTTTATGTTGTCATAGCTATCTGTTCGATGACAGATGGTGTCATCAAAGCCTGGGATTGCTATTTTACCGTTTTGCCTGTACAAGGGGCATTTTAAACAGTGTGAAGCGGTTTCATCTATGAGAATCATCAGGCTGCATAGGAAAATCAGTGTTACAGGTCGTGCTGTAACTTTGATAAGCGGCAACCCATCCTTGTGGACTGAGTTTGTTTATCAACAACTCCACTGGTGTCAGTGGGCACCAGGGGGTGGAGAAATCGATGTTTGGACCAGGAAATGCTTGAATAAACGTGTTCCAAGTGAGAGTTTTATTCATAAATGGTTTATAAATAATTTTCAGGGCAAGAATCACAAGGGATTGATATTTTCACATGGTAATTAGACTCCCCTGGGGCGAGTCGCGACTATAAATATGTGGTACTCGCCGATGGAAAAAAAAAAAAAAAAGGAAAAAAAAAGAAAAAAAAAAAGTACATAAATATATGCAGGTTCAAACATTTTTACTTGTATCCCACAAAGTTTATTGATATATGTTGTTAGAAACACATCAAACTATCTTTAATTACACATATTAATCATGAACAGTGAGTTCAAACATCGACTTATGTTACGCCGGTACATGTATTTGTTACTGTCTTAAGTACAAAACATACTTAGGAAAACATACTTAGGAAAACAAGAAGATGTTACAGTGAATACCGCTAGAGGCCTGGTATAAAGGCCTAATAAGGATAATTTTATCTTTGCATCACGTGACATGACATGTGATCCTTGATATTATTCTATATCTTGCATATAAATATTAAATATGATAGTATACCTACATACTGTGGAAATTTCATGAATATTGAGCAAATATTTGAAATTTTATTCATAAAAACGTGTATTTTGGAAATGATGCCCCAAGTCATCACCCGGCCAGCCCTGGGCCCTGTTTTATAGTCGTGACAATCACTAATAGTGATCGTTTATAGTGCGTCGCGTTTCATAGTCGTAATAATTACTAAACAGTGATCAGTCATAGGTGTGACCGATTGTGAGTCACTGTTTTGTGTTGCATAGTCATGATCATCACTAGCGATTTTTTCATAAATGATCACTAAAACTGTCACTATTTGTGACAAGTACAAAGGTGTCACTAATCCACTTCGTCAGCAGAGATGACGGAAGTGGTTGGCCGCAAGGCAAAGAAATACTGTGTGCGTTAGCGTGTTTACCGCGGGAGAGCGTCACAGCGACCGTTTTCGCACTCGCGGCCGACTGCGTATCGGGAAATTGCAAATATCAATGTGTTGCCTTTCAGAAATCAAGATATACACTCACGTTCTGTCTTCTACATGTCTCTAGCTATCTACTGCTTTTTAGCCCGAGCTTCTACGATAATTTTCCGCGACGTTATGACGCGATGTGTACTGAGTATTTTGCTGCCAAGTGGCACTGGTCACGTGACCAAAAACGGCACACACAAAAACGGAAAACGGCGCACGTTTGTTTTGTGACGTTCCTGTGAACGCACTTCCATTTCTCGCGATGAAATATGAGATCTCCGATGTGCTAGTTGTTGACAGGTGAATATCCATGGAAATAGTGATCGCTTTTGCGACGATCACTAAATAGTTATCGTCTTGCTGCCGCAATCACATCAGTGATTAAAAAAATAGTGATCGCACTGTAAAATAGTGATCGTGTCTATGCAACGCAAAACAGTGACGGTCGCTAATACGGTCACTAAATCAGTCACTCTTTTTCCGTGATCACTAATAAAGACGTCGCTGTCTATAAAACAGGACCCTGGTTGATGCCTCATGGCATCACCTGGCGTGAATTGGTTAATTAACTGTGCAGGAGAGTGTGAGCGTGTTGTTGAAGTGTACAGATATCATAAAAATGGAGTCACACGTCACTAAAGCCACGTGAATTCTAAAGCAGAAGGTGTTACAGAATGGCTCATATGGCCACGTGACATAAAGAATATGGTAATGCAAGTGTGTGGGCATAGACGTGGTGGCCCGTTTTATCATGCTGATCTATGACGCGACTCAAGTTTAGCTCTGTAAACATACGCATCACGGAAGAGATAGTTACGTCAGGGATAGGTAACATACAGTGGCAGCATATGGTGGAAGTTTACATCCTAAGTGATGTTTCGCAACAAGAAAGACACATGTGTTTGCGTAATCTTTGCAAATTAAGCAAATATGTGGTAATATAAGGATGTGTCCTACAAATTGTAGGACACCTTACCAACGTAGCTGTACGTATAGTTGTCCTCGTTATAAAAAGCTGATTATCAAATGTATTTATTATTTACATCATCAGACGCAGTAGAACTTCGGTGTCAATTGTATATAGATTAATTAGAAAATATTCTGTATATCGCAAAATACACGCAATAACATAAGGATGTTGTCCAATTATTGGAACAATAATTATTCAAATATTGAATATGATTTAATATATCGCAATCTCGTAATTGATATCCTAATGAATGTGTAATACACAGTATACGCACATGTAGACATTTGCTTTCAGCTCAAAGTTAGATTTTAAAAGAATTTACTTTTCAAACTAGGCGATTCGGAGGTTGGTGCAACATCAGTTTGGTTAAGAAATATGGCGATAAACCAATACCTCTTCCTTTAAAAGATATCCAATATAAGCCAAAAGAAATCTTAAGAATTGTGCAATAAAGGAAGCTGTTGTGTGTTCACCAAATTGGAGGGATGCAAGTTGGGACCAGAAAAAAGACATTGCCATATTTTGCATTACAATACAGGGTTTATCCCTTACATACGAGTTGCAGTGGGAATAAAGAGATCAAGCTTTTACATGGGTCAGTGAGGAGGTTGAGTGAGGGATCATGGGCTGTGGCTGAATTGGGTAATTTAACAGTTGGTATATCAATATTACACTAGGGAAAATTGTATTCATTCTGAAAAAGAAAATTTGAATTTCAATGGAATCATTGAAAACTGGCATCCCTGAAGTTGAAGTGTCTCTGGTGGTGGAATTCTGAAGAACTTGACGCGAAACGAACTTGACCTGTAACGGACTCAACCCATTAGAAGAACTCGACCCATAACGACTTCAACCCGTTTCATATCTTCCCAAATCATAGTGTCTTATTAAAACTGTGGATAAATATATTAAATCAAGTAGTAAGTATGTTATCTTGTCCTCAAATTTGGTCTTCTTTGGGGATGAGAACAAACAGAAAACCCTACCCGTAACCGTACCCCTATCCGTATCCCTAAACATAACTGTGGGCTTATGGGTTTTTTGTTTTTTTTCAAATTTGCAAGTTTATTTGTCTAGAATCTAATTCGTCAGATCTTTCCTTCTATGTTAAATGATCTTATACATAAGTATCCGAAACGGGTCGAGTTCTCCAATCGAATTCTCCAAAACGGGTCGATTTCTCCCACTCCCACTACAAGTCGAGTTGGTTTCGGGTCGAATCCTCCAGCGACCCTCTGGGTGCGTACGTACCTGTGAGTGAGAGGCAGGCGGAAGTGATGTTGGCGCCGTCCGGCAGATTGTTCCACCACTTGTAGAGCAGGCCGTGGACGGGCGCCGTGGAGGCCCCGCAGGCCGCGCACGGCTTCAGCCCGTCCGAGTAGTGGTTGGCGGGACAGAAGCGGCACGTCGAGTTGTGGTACTCCATGCCCGGGTTACACGGCGGACAGGGGACGATGTTACCGGACGGCCGAAGGTCCACCGCCCCGGCCAGGTCGTTCCGGCACACCTTAGGCTCGATCCACTTGTACATCTCTCTGGTCTGAGCGTAAAAATGACCATCATAATCATAAACAATTTTTTTGGTGTCATTCAGTCATATATGATCACTAGCTTCGTCCGAAAATACTCATAATCAAAAGCAGATGCATCTGATGCTCTGCTTAAGGTTTAAAAGGATTTTATTTTCTTGTGGTAATAACATTTTACTTTGTGCAATCAAAGTATTTATATAGAACGACCTGACCATGCTGTACAGGCTACAAAACGAGATGCGGAATTGATGTTATGGCGCCTCATTCCGTAAATAACATCAATTCTCATCGAGTTTTATAGCATGTACAAGCATGGAGGGTCGTTATATATTCATCATACACCTAAATTGATAAAATCTCACCATATATTGGCATAGAAGACATATCAACGTGAAGGCCGACACATTGCTGATGTTTCAACATCTTCAGTATAATAGTATACTGCACAGCTATATACAGTAAAACCCCGCTCAAAGGGAAACCCCCCATTCCGAGCAAAATGTCCCCTTAAGCGGGGTTAAAATAAACTAAATAAAAATTTGTTCCGTAGAAATTATCCCCTTAAGCGGGATGTCCCCTTGAGCGAGGTTCCCCAGAAGCGGGGTTTTACTGTAATAAAAACAGTTAATAAGAGAAACTCTCACACCACACCTTTTTGTATTGTCCTA
Source organism: Alentia gelatinosa (assembly GCA_950022655.1). Lineage (NCBI taxonomy): Eukaryota > Metazoa > Annelida > Polychaeta > Phyllodocida > Polynoidae > Alentia > Alentia gelatinosa. The sequence goes on along the minus strand of OX465581.1, from coordinate 38,769,049 downwards.
ATCAAATTGGGAGTTGGGGAACGATGCGAACCATAAGTTATAACACCCAGTAAAAAACAAACTAGAGCCTACAACACAATGACATATATCACCGATTCTCACCGATTATAATCGGGAATAGTGATGTCGATGTACGAGAGTGTCAGACTCTGACCGATTATAATAGTATATTTTTGGGAGACTTACGTACGTTGAAGTAAAACTGAAATTTTACTGAGGACAACACGTAGTGTTGTACGGGACAAATGAGATTACCCCCATGCTAGTGATGCCCAATTCCTGTTGGGAAGAGGTGTGATGGAGTCGGTGAAGTGTGTACATAGACAGATATATCACCAATTCTCACTGACCCGACGGTTTGCTAGGGCAGAGCTGGCATGTCAATGTCTTATAGGCTTAGGCGTAGGTGCGTGTCTATCTTGGATATGTCTGGCTTTCCTAGATGCTCATTTAGGCCAGGTGATACTAATTAAGGCCCAATTAGCTTCATGACATGTAAGACTGATAACTCACCTGGTTATTCGCGTCACAAGGGCTGTTGTACTCAAAGTAGTCCTTGCTGGAACATGGAGGTCTCGGCAGACACTTAAGTGCTCCCGCAGCTGTGGTGGGGAAGATAATTCGTATTAATTGAAAATCACAATAGCGGTTTCCATATATTCGAGAACAAAACATAACAAGCACACAACAGGCAACTGTGCTGTGGTGTTACTCACAGGGATGTTAGTTAGGGTCATGAAAAATAGAGGAAATATTTTTCATGGGGACTTCGCTGCCCCAGAAAAACTGAGAAACTACATCGTTATTGGTCATGGAATGGGGCTGGGGTGTGTGCGTAGGTTTGAAGCACTGTTTATTGGTGTAAATGAGGCCCAATTTATTCTCTCTGTTTTACACTAGAAAAAAAAACTGAATATGAAAACATATGAAGGGATCCAGCGGGTAAAGGATTTCAAATGTGCCATCAAAAGGAAATTGTCTGTATATGATTGGCGTTGAATTGTGTACAATCCACAGGCCAGTAACTCACCATCATCACCATCCACATCACTCTATGATATATTGTATATATGTTACTAGTTGCGGGGATGAAAGTCAGTACTGAAGAAAAAACAAGAAATTTGATTTAACTTCCGATTTTCTGATTAAGGGTTTTAAATTAAAACCCTTGATCAAAAAAGCACTTATAATTTTGTTTTGGAACCTAATGGCTAAGAACCGATACATATGTTTAGCCTATTCTCGTTTGAATACACTTTTAATATTCAAAGACTGATAAATGCCAAACTAATGAACAAATTCCACTAATATTGCGGTGCTGGTGGTGTGTAGGAAATGTAGGAATTCCGTCATTTGTGGGCAAATTTGCATCTCTGCAGTTGAATGCGTGTTCTTGTATGATGCGTATACATATTTATCCTACCCCTAATATAAAACCCCATAGGCTTAACATTGAGTTTCCGTATGCCACGCTGACTGGCATACAGAGTTTTATATGCCACTAGTGACATACAGAATTGTTATAACATAATATTCCAAAATCGAGGAGGCGGTGTAGGATAAAATCAAAACCCGATTCGTTTTAATCTTGGCCACCGTATTCCACTCCTGGAGTTATGGCTCCAGACTTCACTCGGCTTCGCCTCATGAAGTCACTATGCCAAACTCCAGTCGTGGTATACGGTAGCCAAGATTAAAACTCATCCAATTTTACGATAGTATGTAATGGCGACAGCTTCAGTGGAAGCAATGCTTTGACTAAATGGACAACAAATCTGCCATCTCTGGTTACTCACGGGAGTACTGGTTGCCGGAGCAGGGCATACACGCGTCGGCGCCACGGCCGGAGTAGAAGTTGGGCTTGCAAGGCGAGCAGCTCAAAGCCCCGCTCTGTGAGTTACTGTACGTGCCGTTCTTACACTTGGTGCACTCAGACGTGTAGGCCACCCCCGAGATCTCGATCTTCTTGATGAGAATTGGCTTCTGTAACAGGAGCGGAGATATTTTGTTAATAGAGTAGCACCGGGTGTTTTTTTCTAAGATGTGATTTTTTTTTCTTTTAAGGGTACAAAAGCCGAGACACTGTTTATTCAACGGGTATAATCAACTATCACAAAAAGAGTTTTTTTTAATAAGAGGTGTTACAGTGTTGATCAATATACACGTTAATAATGAGCTAATGAACAATGTTCAATAAACATTATTAACCACAGGACAACCGTGACAAGGGCCTTATCTCACTAGGTCTGCATCCTCTTCAGGGAACAAGTGACATCCTCAAAATACTAGAGTGAAGGCAGTCGAAAGAGGCAGCATTGGATATATCTCATCAGGGTTCGTACATAAACAGCCCAATAAAATTCCAGGCTTTTTCAGGTTCTAATATTAAGATTCCAGGCACATAACAATGTGAATCAATACCATCTTGCTAGTGAATGAAATATGAAGACAAATAATCAGAACCAAACTATATTATTAGCAAAAAGGATTTTTGGAATTATTTAACCCAAGTCACTGAAATTTCATAGGCAGTCAGGTACCGTAGTTAAGGAAAGCTAATAATGTCCAGAATTTCATAGACCAAAAACAAGGGTTTATGCAAAACTAGATTTTCCAGGCTCTTCCAGGTTTTTCCAGGTTCTCTGTGTGAATTCAAGGCTTTTCCAGGCCTGAAAAACCAAATAGCATAATTCCAGGCTTTTCCAGGTTTTCCAGGCTCTGTGCGAACCCTGTCTAATTCAATATGCAAGTCATCCTAGTGACTCATACTCCCAGTACATAGTCTTTTGATTTAAGATGAACATATTTCATCCTGCATAATGCGTGTAATCCAGTTACATCAATGCAGAACAAGTTTTATCTGAAAAAAGGGTAAATTTTCTTCTACTTTGATACTTAGGTACGTATATTACTGATTCATCTCTTGACAATTCATTTCACTTCATTAAAACATATTTCATATTGTATCGCCCTGAAAATGTATTGACTATAATCTCACTATAACAGCATATTCTACAAACATTTCCCTGTATTACTTTTAGACAACAGAGAGACCGAACGGAAGAATGGCCCATTGCCGAATTCGGCTATATAACCCTAATTGTTTGTTTGTTTGTTTGTTTGGGTAGTTTAACGTCCAATTTGTTCGATTAGACTTATAACCCTAATAAAAGATACTGGGAGTTACCGGGTACAAAGGAATATATCTAGATAATACATGTATCTAGGTCACGGTGGTTAGAGGCAGTTCTAAAACTGTCTTTCAAGGTAGCATCGCCTCGTATCAATCTCAGGAATGCATCTAGAACTGAGAAGACCTACTTCAGGGTTTTGTCAAATGAACGGAATTCGAACTCACTCTGAAGTTGTTTTCGTCACTGCTCACTCCCATGGTTTTCCACTTGAGTAGATTCAGCCCAGAATTAAGACTCACCTGTAAGAAAATTGACTTTTTAGAACTGTTCTGCACGACCACAGGTTAAGCAGAAGCAACATTGGTTAAGACAACTCAAACGTGACATCAAAATGGATTTCACCTACTTTGACATCTTCAAGCAGAAAAATATATGCGAATCAAATAATATACATATTCTAGAATATCGTTGTTTTTTTTCTTTTGGGACTATAGGATGTTCTGGGATAGGTTTTCAACAGTTCAGAAACAGGCACCGTATTTACAATCAATATTCTAGAATATATATATATATATATATATATATATATTTTTTTTTTTTTTTTTTTTTTTTTTTAATTCTAGAATATGATTGGATTAGTTGGGAATAATCCCAGAGCATGTAATGCAAAGCTTATCTTGAATATGACCCAATTAAAAACTTTGCGTGAATTAAGGGTAACATGAAGTAAGGATTCGATTATTCATTTAATCAGAAATAATGTTTCTCTTGTCTGAATAAGAGAATGACAATGTAATAAATACAGGGCTCACGAAAATTCATTTTTGTGAATTGGACACCAGGAAGCCTCGACATCCACCTGTCTTTGGTGAATGCTAAGTAGGATTCAGCGGTTTTTATGCAATTAAAGAAAAGGTAAGATACATGTTCAAAAAATAAATAGGTACATCTTTTACTTCTTTTATGGGTTTGTAGATAAACAAGTAGTGCATTGTTTGTTTGTTTGGGTAGTTTAACATCCTATTTGTTCAATTAGACTTACTTTGGGTTTGACCGAATCTAAGAGATGAATATAGGTAGAAATCTCACCCCTACACGTTTGCCAAGGTGAGAGTTCTTTTACTTCCCTCACCACATAGACATGGTATGAGAAGGATTGGCCTTTGATATAGCAGTAAATCTACCACTGCTGGGGGCAAAGGAAAAAAGTGGCAGCAGTGGGACTCCAATCAACAAAGTCCAGTGCTCTTTACCACTGAGCTAACTCCCCATCCCGGCTGCTTTCGTTATGCTTGCGTGCAAGCATATGGGTGACCAAGAGGGTGAACAGATTGGTAATTGCTGTCCACCCCAGCAGACCAAGTAGTACATAAGTACTAAACAAAAAGATATGTTATGAGATGGGGGATACAATGTTGGTAATAAGTAAACTGGCAGAGCTGTCTTGTAAATTGGTAATAGTATAATATTAGTATAATGATTCCAAATTACTAGAACAGGTTTTTCTCCTAGACCTCTCCTTAGAAAATCACTTATGCTGGTGACAAAAAAGAAAAGGCATAGTATTATGTCTTTAGATTGGGAATTTCTTAATGAGACTGATGTTCTTTCAGGGTTATTGGTTGGGAGTTCCAAAGTTTTTTAATATCGGTAAGAGGGGGATTTTCTTAGTTGAGGACCAGCAATAGTTCAACTGAGCAGGTTGCCAGATCTTACTAACTCTGCCCATACATAGACAATCAATGGCACGAGATATGTGTTAATCGTATTTAATACCGTAAATTCCACGGATAAGACGGGTCTTATATGCGAACCAAACCCCTGGTGCATCTTATAGGATGCGCCAAAACTCGAGGTGTGTCTTACACGCAGGTTTTTCCGGAGGGCAATTGACAATTTCGAGGAGTACCAATAGAAATGCCTTCAAATCAAAGGATATATATAATTTTGATGGTTTAATATGATATTACTGCATAATGATACATATATTGTCTATAAAGAAACCCCCTTTTTTTCAACAAATATACCACATTTTTCCATTAATAATGAAAAGGTTGGTAGGGATGTTGTTTTGTTGTTGTTGGTTTGTTGTTTGTTTTGTTGTTTTTTTTTTTTGGGGGGGGGGGGGGGGGGGGTCTGTGAGAAGAGTGCGTCTTTTTTTCCCAAAGTCGAGGGGTGTCGTATATGCTGGTTTTTACCCCAAAAAAACTCAACCCCCAGGTGCATCTCATAGGATTTTCCTAAGGTCGGGGTGCATCTTTTACGTGAGATGCGTCTTATACGTGGGAATTAACGATAGTAGGATTTGAAGAAAACAAAATCTGAAGCTGTCATGTGATGAAACGACCTAATTTTAATACTCACTCTGAGAACGAAACTGTAATGAGAAACGAGATGCACTGTGATTGAAGGAAATATCTCTGTATTCTGGTGAAGTCTGAACTCAAATCAAAAGTGAAAAAGATCCTGAACTAAGCAATATAAGAAGAAGCCAATGTACATAAGTATGAACACAAGGAATTCACTGTTAATCGAATTCAACAATATTTGCGAATTCGGTGTAAGGCTAGATGAACCTGGGACAGGTGGAAAATGACACCCGCCTTTTTATATCAGAATAAGTCACCCAAACTCCTTAAGTTGGTCATTATATTGACTGGCAACTGGTAAAAAATAATACTGTCCTCCGTGTTGGTACCTTGTCACTTATATTGTGTTCACTGTATTGTATGAGCCTAGTAAAGACCTGTCTTGTGCCTACTGTCCATATGTAACACTAACAATGTTCCTGGCTACTCGTGGAAGAATGCCCATCACTAAGTGAATATCACGACCCTTAGTTGGTTAACCAAAAAGAAAAGAGGATTATCACAGAGCAGGTGGCATCTTGCAGCAGGTTGAGCTTGCAAGCTCTGTGCTGTGATTTGTTGTTGAACCAACGACCAATGAGGATTGACCATTCTTGTCCTAGTCTGTCACACATGCTGAGAGGGCCGCTCATGTCACCAACAACTCAGGTGCAGGCCTCCCAGTGCCCAGCTTCCTCAATATAGGTTTTTTTAATAGGTTTTGAAAATCAAAATATAGGTTTTTACAGGTTGTTCATGGCTGAAAACATAGGCTTTTATAGGTTTTTGGGTTAACAGATTCAGCATAATATGAGTCAAAATATAGTGAATCGCTTATTTTCTGTTCTTGATTTCTAAAAAATGTAACTAGTACTAAATTGCAAGATGTCAGGATGTCTGGCTCATCAGGTTATACCCAGCAAGTATGTATACGCGTGTTGAGTTTCCAACAGGCAAGCCAGCCTAGCAGGAAGTCATACCAACTGTTGGTTCTTAAAATACTTTTCTGATTTCTAAAATAAACAGATAATGTAGATTTCTTGTCATTTGACAATCTAACTTTGTGTCAAGATAACTTCTAAGATTTCTGGTACACATCAATCTGCATGGTAGTGAAAATATAGGTTTTTATAGGTTATAAAGGTTCCTTGAAAAAAATAAAGGCTCCAGAATCAAAATATAGGTTTTTATAGAATTTATAGGTTTCACTGGGAGGCCTGCAGGTGTCATGTTAGTGTCCCCCATATGGGCAGACCAGGAACTAGAGTGAGCAATAATAAGGGTGAACTTGCTATTCACTACATGGCGGCCATACAGTAAACATTAAGACAGGGAGGAGCTCCTACAAAATGGTAACTGTCCTAACAGATTCATGATTGGGACTGATAAATTTGGACAATTTTGATGACTAATATCTTCATAGAAACCAATGTAATTGGTCACGATAGGGATGTAGAAACTAGAACTTTACACTAGCATTTTTAGAATCTAGACAAGAATTACAGTAAAACCCCACTTCTGGGACACCTCGCTTAAGGGTACACCCTACTGAAGGGGCCAATTTGTTCGGAACAGAGGGTACCCCTTAAGCGGGGTTTCATTGTAGCTGTATATCAATAGCTGTTTTTCCGTTCAGCGCCGCCATGCGGTCATGTTGCATAGCAACGCAGCTCTTCGGCCAAACATTGCGCTATCCGACTGCGCTGTGGCTTTCTCACATAGGGTGTGAGTGGCGGGTATGAGAGCAGAGGTATTGTTTTCTTCCAGATAGGAGTGTTAGAACAAGTGAGGACACTCTCAAAACAAAGACAGGCTGTCCACACTTCCGAGTTGATTATTCTCTCAGATTTAGACATAGTTTAGTTGCTTACAGAGTTTACACAATATCATACATTATGACACCTCTCTGTTGACTATGGATTAGGGCTGTAGGAGGTGTTTGGGGGGTTGAAAACACTGCTTTATAGGCATGAATATATATATATATTATATATATACATTATATAAGGATCTTATTGTAAATGAAAAAAAAGGATTTCCCTAAAGATTATATGTGTACACAGATGCAGATGCACATTTTAGCCATTTCTTTTATTGCTGGTTGCTCTTATATATATTACATATATTTCTGATCATTTTAATTTGAAGCAAAGTACAGAGCCATTTTTCCTAATGAATACATATATTCTTATAGATATATATGTGTATATATATATATATATATATATATATATACATATACATAAATACACACATTACATATACATAGGTATTGTACATTTATGTATAAACATACATGTAAATTACATATATGACATTCCAAATGTGATCAGAGGTATATATTGGTAGATTTTCATATGCAAGATTGATGGAATTTGTTCTATAAAGGAGCATATCTAGACAATAACTTAATTATTATTGAGACAATATATATATTAAACCCACCAAATTATAGCCTGAATACCAAAGAATATGATGCAATCGATATATTGTCCCTAAAGTTAATATAAAAGTATTCTACAAATGTTTAACGCCTATACACTCAGTCTTCCAATGCTAAAGGATACGTTACTAGGTGTAGGTTTGGCCGCACGCATTGCGTAACCAGGCAGATAAGGTGCGTCACCGACTTGTGGAAAAAGGCCTATTACTGATCGGCTATATGCAATACACCTATGTGATGCAACGAATCATAAAACCCAACAGATAGTAACCATCAGGAATGAAATAGCGGGAAATGCACATGTAAGAGGAGTGACTCACAGTTATTGATTTCCATTCGCCCTCCCCTGTAACAGGGGGCCATCGGTTGGAGTCTTTATCGGCAACTGTTTGACATTCATTGTTTTGTACCTGAAAGAAAACAAGATCGTATCGCTTTCTGTTGTTTCTTTTTGTTTACAAAATCTTTTGATTGGTATTATAACACCTGATCTATTCGTAAATGGTTGCATAAATCTTCTGATTGTTTTACATATAGCAATGCACATATCGAACAATAACGAATCCTCTACGTGCATCCCAACTTATATTATTCATGTGGAATTTACGGCCTGAGAGACTTAAAACATAATGTTGGCAATGGAATAGAGCAGAGGGTGTTTGGAGATGTTCAACCCACTGATTTATAGGCGTGAATGAGGCTCGATTCATATTTCTTTGTTTTAAGAAAACTAATTCTATAAATCATAAATGAATACGAGGATTTCATGGAGACGTGGAAATCTGTCGTTCATGCATACAGCTCACTGTCCAAATCATGATTTAACTAGCTTGCGATGATATCCATCCCACACCATCCGGTGACGTCCCACAAAAAAGAGCGTTCGGTCATTTCACGATCAACTTACTACTGAACTTGGAAGGGATAGAGGAGAGAAAACTTACACTGAAGTGGAAGATGGCTTCGTCGTCGGTGTGCTGGTAGATAAATGTCACCTCTCCGGGCCGGACTAGGGTGGCCGAGAAGATGAGGCTGGCCGAGCACCTACCTGCCAGAGACGCCACGTAGTTTCCTTTAGGATTCCAGCCTGCCCTATTGAATTGCAAAAAAAATATACCTTTAGAACATATGACACCATCTACTGCATCCTGTATGTAGAGATTCTAACATGATTACCTTCTAAACCACCACATGTATATCTTATACCGGTGGAAAAGTGGTATATTTTTTAACTGAATTGTATCTATTTGACTCTTAAGTCCTCCATATCAAATTGACCCACCATTTTTTTTTCTTCAAATTTCATGGATGGAAGTCGGGACTAAGGAAAAATCGGAAATTTAGAACACATATAAAAAATAATCATTTACAACATCATTTTGAAACCGAATGGTTATGAATTAATACATATTCTAGTGTTGCCATGTCAGAGTTTTACCTTAAATATATACATATCTAAGTTAAAACGCCATAGTTTTTTAAATAGCCTTGGATTACTCTCATGTGGAATGCAGTTGTAGCCATGCATTAGGGTAAGCGTGCAATGTATTTGTTTTTTTAGCAAACTTGTTTATCTTTTCCTTATGTTACATAGGTTTATAACACTTCGCAGTACTTCAACATAGTGATATTAGTTCATTTTCGTTACATAGACATTCAAGCATGCACGGTAATACACCTTATGTAGATAGCTATTTATATTAGTTGGCACTGGTCTGTTATTCTCACACTACACAAAGCTTACTCTGAGCAGTTGCTGTTCTTCATGTTTTTGCCAAGGGCCTTGGAGAAGAACTCGGCGCCGAAACTCTCAGTTTTAACGGTAAACCCTGATGGCATGTTGCCCCAGTCGTCGAATCGCAGCCCGCCGCCGAGTGAATAGGTGCCAGGGGGGCATGGCTGGCACTTCTGTAGTCCCTGGATGTTCAAGTATTCTCCCGCTTTGCACGTGAATTCTGAAGGATAATGACATGGTATAACAGCTTAGTTACGAGAATAATACACAGAGTAATTGATATGTCTTATGGCATTTGACAAATAAAGAATGCAATAGTCAGTTGATCAAAAGTAACCGACAACAATGATTGGCCATATCATACATATAAATAACATAACTACTAAGAAGGAAATTGATGAGTGTTTGGTCTGTGTCCTCGTTCGCCATCGAGTTTGGAGTGCTCAGTAATATGAACGAGGCGATAGCTAAGTGAATATTCTGAAGCGCACCAAACGAGATGGTGAACAGGGGCTCAGACCAAGCACGAATATGTTTCTGATTTTTTGTTAGCCTGGAAATATTCATCTCTTTATCACCCGTTGAGAACGAGTTACCGTTCTCGCAAGCCTGTTGAGAACGAGTTCGTAATGCTAAGCCTATGGACGTTTATACCAGGCTAAGATAAATGTATGTATCCTACCAGCTAAGCATCATCCAGTTAAATAATATCAGTACTAAAGGAGAACTGTCTTCTCCTTTATCTAGTTGAATACCTAATTACCCGAGGTACTTACCAAGTACTGAAGGGGAACTGATGTTCCTACGAGCCTAGGGGACTATTTCAAGTGCCCTAGGATAACAGGAAAATAGTCCCCTAGGTGAGGGGGAATTCCGCATCTAGATGATAATCTTTATATACTGATATAAAAATCAACTTTCAAGTAACAAATGACTATATGCCAATGGAATGTACGGAATGAACAGACTAATAAACTTTATAACTATAAAAACAGTACTGCTACAATAGCCCCCCATTGTACAGGCTTACTTGGAAGACAGGTTTATGCGGCTAAATCAAGACCTTAATGAAGATTGCCACATAATATCTGTATGGATAACTTGTGACCTATACACATGATCTACACTAAATAACCAAAACATTGGTCTTAATTTTACGTGAATCATAATTTGTTGAGATGATATGGCAAGGTCGTTGTCCCCAAAAAGGTTCTAAGGACCACAACGATAATGTCATAGACTCTCAGAAAGCATTCAATCCTTAAAGGATGAGGGTTTTCCAGAGAGTAAAACCCAACCCCCCATACGGAAATAACTCTAAATTGATATCCCCCTCCCCCTGCAAATACATATACCTTGAAATGAAGCACAGCCCCCCCCCCCCCCCAAAAAGATTAAAATACCTTGCTAGCCACCACCCCACCCCCTTGCAATAGTTCTATATCAATTCCCTCCCAAAAACACATGTGTATATATATATATATATATATATATATATATATATATATATATATATATATATATATATATATATATATATATATATATATATATATAAATATATATATATATTGATGTTAAGTAATAAATGTATATAATAATCAAATTCTGTAATATCATTTACATCGGCCAGCTACTAAGCCCTTGAGAAAGGTAGATCCCTAGTGATAGTTTAGGAGCAATTACTACAAACTGGCTCGCGTGTAGTAGGCATGGGAATAGAAGCGGAGAATAGGGATAACATGTCCATCATCTAGGAAGTGGACCATGAGCCTGAGACGACATGGTGGTGCTGGAGCTTATAGCATCAGCATGGGGCATCATTTAATGATACCTGCAGCGCTGGGACCCATCTTCCTAACCTCAAGACTATCAATACAAGGATGATAGTCGAGATTGAGGAAAAATCGAAAATCCCTAAAAACGGGAGCATTTATAACATTAGTTTGAAACATTTGACGTACATATTCTAGCCTCTTTTGATCATACTGTCATTTTTTAGTATTTGAAGAGAGAATGTGAAACTAAAAACGAAATGCTACTCTAACATTGCTCTTGCTCCCCCCCCCCCCCCCCCCCCCAAGCCACGTTATCATTAGCAAACTTGCACCCCTGATCATAGAGCTATTAATCGAGCAGAGTCAGTGTGTCAATGTTTTATAGGCTTAAAATTGAGTGTGCTGTCAGTATGTAGGAAATATCGGAGTTCCGTCGTTTGTCAGTAAACTTGCATTCCTGATAGATTGGGTAAAGTATAGAAACTAGCGAATCCATAGCTTTTCAGTGTTGATATGATTATCAACACTGAACTGAAAATTGTTCATTTCGAATACCAAAGAGAGTTACTATTGAACTACACTTAGGGTTGGAGACTGAAGACCCACGAGAGTGAGAATCTCGTGTAGTAATACACTCAAACCTTCTATTCTTTTTTATATTTCTCTACTCAAATATACTTCTATCCTTAGGATTTCTTTCGTCCAATACTAAAAACATAATTTATAACTGTAGTTCTCTGATCTCCTTTCCTTGAGAGAAAGCAATGAGATCTCACTCTTTCGCTGGTGTCAATCCAAAGAGTTCTGATTGCCGATGATCAGCTCAAGCACCTGTGTCATACGAAATGATAACCACGAGTTTACGATGGTTTCCCGTTTACCCACTAGTAGCTAAATACGAATCGACGAAGTCGCTAGTAGCATACAATGAGCTAACGTCTAGAGTGCACAAATGTGGGCTCTCTGGTAAACCATGACCCTTTTCTTCCAGAAAACATAGAAAATTCTCTTTGCTTTTGACAGAGGATGAATTGAACTAGAAATGTGGCATGATGTGGGAATACTGAAGACTTCTCATAAGAGTTCTAAATTGTATAATCACCTCATTGAAATGATTAAAAACTTATAGAAGAACTCAATAGCTTTCTAGGTATCAATGGCATCAGACATTGTGAAAATAAGGAGACTCGATTCTGATGTAATTCTCCATTTTTATGAATCAGATGCCAATCACTGGATAACATAGATTAAAGGTTATAAATTGTGTACATACTCTAATCCTTTGCCTTATATAAACTTTTTACACATCACAATTCATCCGTTTATTAGGTCACATTAAGGTAGAATATTATCTTGTTTATAGAAACACTGCTGATAAGGTAGCTACTGGCTAGTTCGTGGGAAAGTGAAAAATGAACAGTAACGTTATGCACAGTAGCTATTATTACTGTATATATATGGAATAAATGTATAAGTATGGTTTAAGTATGTGGAATAAATAAGTTTATCTCACCCCTGGTACAGGTCTAGCCATAGGAATAATGTTAGAAATAAATACGCAACGATCACCCCGGTAAAGCGACAATACTACGCCATGCTCGTTGCGGAGTGTGTGCGTTATTACGTCAGATGCGACTAGCGAATCAGCGACTAGGGGAAAAAAAAGTTCCGGTGTCATTGACAAGCCCCAGCGTCGCGAAGATGGATGAGACATATAACGGACTGCCTTTAAGCGGTTTATTTGTGGGAATGTTTAATGACTTACTTCGTGAAGTCATAGAAAACTGATATTTTGATTATATTCTAATGTCTGTGGACGGGGTGAGATAAATGCAGAACAGTTTTCGAATCATATTTCTAACCACCACGCCGCTCGTTTGGATGCTCTGTAATCGTCACGAGGCTACATCACTATCGTCACTATTTCTAAATACGATTCTCAAACCAGTTCTGCTTAAAGATTTCAGATTTTGGAAAAAGAGGGCACGAGTTGAACAAAATATGAACTACCATTGTCAATTAAACAAATTCTACCTTAATATTTATATAGTTTTATAATTGAGAATGCAATAACTGACATTCAAGAACTTCCCATATATAATTTCATAAATATAATATGCATAATTTTTGACACAATATGGTAATCAAAACAGGGTTATAATCAGCTTCCTTTTCTGAGCTCAGTGGAAGTAAGATTTCCTATCGAAAACGGAGGAGAAGATATGACTCGACCTGCATAACGTGTCCTCGCCATTGACAGGTGCTCTGGAAAGGCACCTTTCCCTAAGTGGATCTCGCTGTCACTGTGGCACTAAGCGAGGTATGCAGACCACCTGATGCCCTCGTTTTCTCAGAATACAAGAACAACTTCAGAGAGCTGTCAGTGTCACCTGCCTCAATGCTATCTCAGGTGCCAGTGGCAACGCCCAGTCGTCCCTAGTCATGCCCATGTTTTCTGTGCGCGTCGCCTCACCGTTAAATCCGCAATAAATACACAATATTGACTGGTTTCAGATTCAACTCCGAGGAGCATACATCCGCTTGTATCTAAAACCAGTTTACATTGTATTTATTATCCACCTTTTCCTGACAAGCGGGGTACCCATATCAGTTAATTTATGTCCAGGCTATTTTTTCATACGCACTATTTTTTCGTTTGCACCAGGTTTTGTAGCCCGGAGCATACAACATATCTGCATGCTCCGGGGATGTAGATACATGCTCTCCATGTGTTATCTATAGACGTTTGTATTAGGTGGATAATAAAGGCTAATCAGCTCCTGCCTGCACTGCAGAGCAGTATGTCAATCCTATAATGTAATAGGACGTAGATTTCATTGAATCGAGCACTAGATTATCTTGCTTAGTTCGTAACTTGGTGGAGAAATGAAGAAAGGGTACGCCTAGACTTCCTTCACTGGTTATAACAATACAGTGATTGTGGTCTTGCCACAGGAGGATGGAGCCTGGCTATGCGACCGCGGGTCTACATCACTGCCATCATTATACACGACTCTATTTTCTATGAGGCTGGCCCACTTCAGGCTTCTAGCGAATCTGCTAACGATATAACGAGGGGTAGGCACTGGAATCATATTAATCAGGGCCATGTTCCAGAAGGCGAATTGCCGTCCAATAATGGTGAAAGTCATTAATCTGCTTGTTGTTTTATGCAACATTAAATTACCTCTTTTCTTCTCTTTCCCACTCTTTCCGTGGTTTTCTATTTGGCGGAATCCTTCCCATTTTCTGGCTTGGGTCTATTTATACAACGATTGTCTTCGATTGACAGTTAACATATAGACCAATAATTGGTAGGCGAATGAGAACCAAAAACACCAGCAACGGCAGCTAGTACAACAGTACAAAAACATAGCGTTTCAGTAGGATTCTGATCTCTGCATTCTAGTTCTACAGTTATTTATACTAATCTGGGGAAAAACTGAGAATTTTGCTTGTTTGTGGTTTAACATTTCCAGCGGACCCTGAGGATATATTGGGATTAGAAATGCAGGGGGGCGGGGATTTCACCCTTTCACTACACTCCATAGCACCAAATAAACACCTTAAAATACGCTGCTGCAGTACCATTTTCACCCCTGTAGTACGCAGGTGGTTTTCACAATAACCACCGTAACATCATTATATCACACCTCTATGGTAATCCAAAATGATTAGGGTGTTATATAATACTCATGATATTAACTATGATATAGTTGGTTGGAAAAATATTTGAAAATCGCATTATATCATCAAAAAATAGCAATTACTTAAATTTCGGAAATAATGCCCCAAGACAACATATCATACAACGCACGGGAATGCCTCCAGGCATCACAGTATGCTATGCCTGGGAATGCCTCCAGGCATCATAGAATAACTAAAGGGTTAAAAAATGGTTGGTTCGGTATTGCGTTTAACATTGGGCTTCTGTTTCAGGTTTTCTATGTGACTGCACCATTAACCCCCTCCCCGGCATCAAAGTCAGCCAAAGGATCCACGCTGGGGATCCCGACCTGACCTCCCATGCCCTTCCGCCAGCCGCGGTCCGTCATCCCCAAAGGGAGACCTAAAGGAGACCACAGGGGAGCCTTGGGAGAGACCTGAGAGCCTCGCGTCTTCCCACAGCGTCCAACCCGTCGAGCAGCAGGCTTCATTACCCACCCTGCCTTGCGGGGCAGCCGCTGCTGGTAGCGCCGACAACCTTGCCGGTAGCAAGCCGCCGCCGATTCCCAGCCACGGGTTGGTTGCTATGGAAACTGGTGGACTGAGAGGAGATTGAGCTGAAGGGCTTCTCCTAGAACACCACCGCCATTATGAGATTCTACGAACCACAGAAACTGGAGAAGGTGAATCTGGCGAACAAGACCTTGCGATGAATCGAGGTTTTAGATATCAAGTGCATGGTGGTCTTTTTTCCTCCACAGCGGAACTGACGTCTGAGCTGATGACTGTACCACACGCCAGGCTTCATGCTTACTTCTTACTGTATTCGGTCACAGACAGAGACAGGTGTTCTAATGTCTGGTCTGTTAGTGAAGGCAGCCATACTAATTAGTCGGCTGACACCAGTCTACTTTTTTTATCTTCGATGCTAATGGGGCAAAGTGAAGTTAAAGACATACATGTATTGTTATAACGAGATAATGTCATATTCAAAGTTTAACCACACTGCCATAATTTGACAGCCGTAATATTAGGAAACGTTCTTACTGTGGGCGAAACTTTTATTGTTCGTGGTCATTTTTGTTTTTGTTTTTGTTTTTGTACGGCCTAACGCCGTAGGCGGAAGGCCGTACAAAAAACCAAAAATGACCGAGAACAATAAAAGTTTTGCCCAGTCAGGATGTTTGCTTATTATTATATACCTTAAGAAAATTAAAAACTCCATTTTAATGACTTATAAAGTTACAGTCACAGCGGGCACGAACATTATTATTACTGCACCCCTAGCAGCGGGCAGTATTTAATAGACATTCGGACACACATATATAATAATACACGAGTTGTCGTTCAGCACCGCAAAACGCATGAATCTATTTTAAAAAGAAATCGGAAATTTAAAACATGCATACAAAAAATTGTTTGTAACATTATTTTGGAGATACATATTCTAGTGATGCCGGTGTATATGAAATGTCGGAATTACGACATTTGTCTGAAAACTTGCATCTCTGTATAAAAGTAGCACATACATTTGGCGCTGCTACCAGTTCGTGTATTCAAACTATGAAATCTATAAATTTTAGTAGATTAAACCAAATATAAATTTCATATTACCCATCAACTGAAATGAAGAGAAAATGTTAGCCTATGGAAGGAAACATATTTTACAGCCTGTAGTAGCATGTTTCCTTTCATTTCCTTTTTTAAACATTGATTTGTGCTTTTTTAGGGAAGTATTCATGACATTAAACATTCTTAGAATTCGAATTTCATGGTCTCATTTTCTCAATTTGCTCAGGATTGATTTAGCTATGGTAAATTCATCTATATTGCTTCTGGTGAGGCCTTATGTCCAATCAGTAATGTTTATTGCCACAAGCATATAAGGTTTGTATAGTTCAAATATTAGAACCTTTGCTACTTTAGTTTCTCGAGGTCTACATTTATAGGTTGTTGTATCTACTTGATCTTTCCCCATGCAAAAAATGTCATGGACTCATGTATCTCCTACAGGTCATCACGAAAATAGCTATGCATCACATACAAATGATATGTCTGTTTGAGGGTAAACGCTGTCTGGAAACATCCGATCGGCATGGTGGCAATTTAGTATGACTCCTTTGGTCATAAAAGATGTAATTTGATGGCTTTTATGATAATCAGTCCTATAGCCATACTAGATAGCGTATGAGGTACTGACAATGAGGGACATCTGCGGAAGAACTATTTGTCCAGTTCCGGCAAGTGTATTATCCCCTAAAAGCTATTGTGCTCATTTCTATAATGATATCCTGAATGCAAACCACTTTTACTTTCACATTGTGTCGCTGCGATGACATACAGGATGCTACTCACATGATACTCTAATGCGACTCGTTGAGCCCTGGTTCAAGGTGTGATATTAAATTCTATGATTAAGATATCATCAATAACTAACAACAAGGAAGCAACCGTTCTCTGTGACAATTCCGTCAAATGATCGAAACTCTTGTCATGAAAACGGGCCGTGGTGATAAAACTTACATGCTGCCCCGATTATTTTTTAAAACAAGCCCATGGTTCGGCACTGAGTGAAAATATGATATGTTCTCTAAGTATACCGGACCGAAGGTTTTTAACGGACATTTAACTGTAAAATGATCATAGGCTATCAACTATTGGCCTCCAGCATGCTTGTGGGCTGGTTAATGAGTGGCTTTGCACTGCCTATGCGGGTGAGGTGATGAATAGGAGGAGGACGACCATAATAATAATGATGATGACAATAGTGATGATGGGTTTTGTGATTTTGTTTTGTTTTGCTATGGCAGTAGCTAGGTTATTATTACAGTGAGGTCAACTGTATGAGATGAATTAGACAGGCAAATGGTATATTCCTGCTATCAATTTCATTAAGAAGATCTGTATATGAGGAACGTTTCTTATCTCATCCAAAGTATTTTTTCCCGATAGACTTAACATTCGGAACTCTTACCCAATGACTATGGAGTATAGTAAATAAATACTCAACAGGCGATAATGTCACAAACGTTAGCAAATCTGTCAGTGAGAGGGCTGAGTTAAAATCTGAACCGCGCTCGATCTGTAGCTGCTAAAAATACGCCATTCGTTTTGGTTTGCTACAAAATATCACTTGGCGTTGCAGCGTGAGTTTGCTCCACATCCAAAACTTATGGCTTATTTTCATCGCCTACCGATCTCAATCTAGTTCCTTCTTAATACTTGCCTATCAAGCATAAGACAAAGGATTTCTTTAAGGACGGCTTTAACCGTATCACCATAGTACATGACCAGCCGGATGTCTAGACTAGAACTCTTAGTCTATTCGCTTCGTCACAAAGAAGCCTGGCACTAACAAACAACTATGGGACCTAGCCAAAATAACGCTAGGCATTAGCCTTCACAGCCCATGACCAGGTGTTGGAGCAGCCCCGCCGTCATTATTAAAGGTGCACAGCCATACATGACTTTGTTCCTTTAATATATGGTCAACCGAGGTACTTCCACCTGTTAAACAGTGCTGATTGGGAATCAGTGTTTTTCATGAAACATGTGTGAATGCCTGGGCTAACCATGTAAATATTACCAAGACACATCACAAAATTTCACATGATTGTTTATATGGCATGAGTTGTCGTCGTTGAATGATTTCACGGAGAGGGTGAGTGATATCTGTAGCGGAAGATAATGCATGTAAACAATTATATGGAATTGAGCGACGTTTAAATTTTATCCTCCCCCATCACGTTTTTTTTTAAACTTAATAATGTCACCAATGGCATATACATGTTTTATGGCATAACCGTGGCATAGTGTCACGCATGTTAAGTCTATGGACCAGATCTTTATTTTCTGTATTGCGCCTTTTAAAAAAAAAAAGGATCATTAAACAGCAAACGAATGTAACAAACACTAACATTATATTACACTTATCAATTACAGCTTGTTTCCTCATGTTAAGCGGTAATCATTCATGTAAATAACGGGAACACACTGAAGGACCCAGAACGTGAGAACTTTCACTCCACTTGAGCACTTTGCCATGCGGGCCGCTGGATTCAGTACACGACTATAACCTCTCACCCCTACAGACGGGCTGTTGATACCTAAACTCTATTCTGGGGGATAGTGCACAGTAAACTGACGAGATCCAAAGTCTCCACCCCTTTCTTCCCTAACAAAATTGCCACCACACTACCAAGGCCAGAGAACAAGATTTTTTATTTGTGCATGCTGGTGATTTTCTTTCACCGATTGATATTCAGTAATATAGCAGCATACTCTCCAAACACATTTATGTAAAACATTGCGAAGATATTACCTACACGGATATTGATGGATTTGCAGAAAAAATCAAGTTATTAAAGTTTGCATGGTTTGCGGGGAAGACAAGCCAGAGGTAGTGGTTTAACGTGGCACGTATAGTGGAGACTTTATATTAAGTTTGATAAAAGGCTAACTGGATTTCATGAGTTCAGCTGTTAACACTTGCCTAGTGGTAGTTTCCACTAAAATGTCTCAGCTGGTGCCAATGGGTGTGGTCAAGTAGTTGCACCTGATAGGTTAGTATAAGGTTTGGGTCAGTCTTACTATAATACCAATGTCTGTCGGTTGGTTGGTTGGTTTGATTTAACGTCCAGTTAACCATTGCAGGTTCTCACCAGACGTTCTCAAGGTTCTTTTACACCACAAGGGTGGTGATCGAATCTATGAAATGAATTTAGGTGGAAACCTCACCCCTACACATTTACAGAGGCAAGAGTTTTTTTATTTCCCACACCACATAGACATGGTATGAGAAGGATTGCCCTTTGATATAGCAGTAAATCTACCACTGCTGGGGGTGAAGGAAAAAAGTGGCTGCAGTTGGACCAGAATCAACAAACTCTGACAACCTTGATATTATAAGTCCAGTGCTCTTTACCTATGTCTGTCAAAGACTACAGGTACTCACTGCTAAAATGGTGCAAGGTACAGGCTGTAGTTATCAGGAATTCACAATATCAGTATTGATTACTAGACTTAAATCCTATAAGTTTAATTTGCCCTGTTGGACACTTTACTGTTAAGGCCTCCCTATATGATTTAGGATGTAACACATGAGTGCAGAGATGTCAGTTGGGGTTATGAAAAATTTTGGAATTGTTTTTCATGTGGAATTTACTGCCTCAGGGAGACTGGAAAACATGGAAAACACAAATATTGTTAGTGGTTTTGAAATTAGGCTGTGTGTGTGTGGGGCAGTTCGAGCCACTGTTTATTGGTGTGGATGAGGCTGAATTTATTCTCTCTTTGTATTTTACAAGAAAAAATAATCTTATAACTGAAAATGAAAACAAGGATGTCCTTAGAAAGGCGGAAAACTGCCATCTCTGGGAGGGATAGAGGCTAAGTGGGTTCCTGGAATAATCTAATTGTGATCACCAACACAAATGAAATCGACGCGTTTTTAACAAGACAGTGATGTCAGTTGGGGTCAGGGGAAAAAAGAGTGGAAATATTTGAATGTAGAATTTTCTGCCTCAGAGAGACTGTGAAAACTTGGATATCATGTCTATATCGGCCATGGCATGGGGCTGATGGTCTTTGGGGAGGTTCCAACCACTGTTTTATTGGTGTAGATGAGACTCATTTTATGTCATCCTATTTTCACACAATGAAAGCAATATCATATAGTGGATAAGAAAAAGTGGATTTCCACGGAAAAGTGGAAAACTGACATCTCTGGACAAGAATGAATACATGATTTCTTTTAAAGAAGACTGAGTCGAAACTTACCGCACTCCTTGCCACGCACTGGAGACTCGAGGATACTGCAGGAATTGGCTTCATTTGGCACACTCACCCGCCAGCGGCCACCCATACTGTCACACTCCGTGTACTCATAGTGGAACTGAGTCTGTAAAACATGAAAAAAAAACACTGAAATAATTTTCTAGAAAGGGTAAATTCACAATCCAACGAGGACATGATACATATGTCATTGTAAAGATCTATGGTGCTGCTTAGATAACAATATCATGAATATTTGAGCATTCTGGATTGTGATCTCTTGACATGTAGCTTGCAATTTTGTGCAAAGACTTCAAATTTAAAGCAATCCTTCTGTCTGTATGGGGTGTTTTTTCAAACCCCATATAAATAGGTTGTTTTCCTGAAGTTCTATAACATGGGTCTTTATATACTGGTGTCTATTTACTAGTGTGATTCTTCGATATTTGGCCTCGAGAATTGACAATAACGCTAATGCTAATACAAATATATGCACGTGTCAAACGGGAAAGGTCAACATTCTCCATCTGACTGGTAAATGAAATAACCTGTGGTAACAGTCCTTGACCAGGAAGTAACTGATACGGCCTATGATAAGTCTGGCCATTAGTGTTTATTTTCCCACTTCATTATGTATCACATTAGGTAACAAAACTGGCATGCTGGTATACACCAGTTCAAAGATAACAAGATACTACTGATACAGTAACAAGGTCCTGCTAATGCATTACACCAATTTAAGAATATTCATTTATTAAGGCAGTGCTCCTTTTGTTATTCCCTGCCGGCAAGTCATGTTTAACTTCCTTATCTTTGACTGCGTGTAAAGAGTGACCAATAAATTGACATCATATCTGACTATTGGTAAACTCTGCTCATCAATCAACTATCCTGGTTTTGTTTGTACACATTGATTGCTTACATTTATGTTTATTGAATTACGATTTATCAGCACATTTGTGCCTTGCTGTCATTGTTCCTATGTTGTTCGTATAGCAAATGATGCATGGAAATTTAGAGGCCCACTGGAGCCAGATGTAAATATTCATCTCATGTGCCCACTCTAGCCACCACTCAAAATAAAAGTTGTAGAAATAAAGAGAAGTTGAAAATGAGCTATCGGCATATAGTCTTTGTATTTGTGGGAAAGGAACGATCCAGGGTTTAAAGTTGAAATCAAATTTGTTTGCCATCAGCCAGTCAATTAGTTTACCCAGACTTTCCCGGTTAGTGATACACAATTATGTTCAGTATCACATCTTACTCTCAGTAGTCAGCCGGCTTAGTAATCCGTCCATGTTTGCATTGTCCATGACCTATTCAGACTACTGGGAGCAGTATGCCTATAGCATAGAGCTGCTCTACATTTGGTGTGGTGGACATCGCCGAAAGAGGGTCGCGTTGGCTAGCCATATATCCGTCTTCCTCCCAACAAGTTTAGATTATTTATCTCACCAGGGTATTTTTCTCCATAGGCTTAACGTTAGTAACTCATACTCCACATCTATAAAGGTAGTGCACCCAATACTTAATGGTTAATTGAGTGATTTATTTTATCAATTACTAATGTTGTACAGGGTGAGATAAGATCAGAAACCCACTGGGTGAAAATAAATTGGTCGGCACTCCCTCTCGTTTGACCGCTACGTCATTCACTCAGCTTCACTTCGTGAATTACACTGTTGTCACACTCGATGGAGTACGGACCAAGATATTTTCATCGCATGAGTTTCCTTTCAAAATTTCACATCAGATTCTTGAAGGGTACTAGTTAAATTGTCCTTTTAGTTTGACTTTGATATTAGCTGAAATTTACTGCTTTAAGCCCTTATCTATCCGTATCCCATATACATAGCGAGGCTGGAATAAAAATCTATTTTGAGGACTGGAGTAACTAATATGGGTAAATCATGGATTATGTGCCATCATTTTCATTTCCTCAGAGGCAGTACACTTATAAGGAATTATCTTGTGATGATGGTCATGTACGGCTCTCATTTCGGCGTGATGTGAGGTTTCTTACAGTGAGTTATTCTTTAACGGCATCATGCCGAGACTATAGCAATATTCTGCCTGCTGATATTTTGAAGCGATCCCTTGTTACTGAGTCTCTTGTGACATATACTGAATCTACACTTGACTGTCAAATTACACCTATTGTTTGCGGAATAATATACTTATTCCTCTAGATAATTCAACAATGGCTACCTAGCCACCTGCTGTACCACCCGCTACCTTCACCCTTTCTCCTCCCCATCCCAGCTAATACCAAATTACATGCAGATAAATATCGATACAAAACGAAGGATGTCATACAGGTCTAAATTCCTTTTATTATGCCTCCCAATGTGACAATATCCATGTAGCATGTGGCGCCACCATTACCGCTATATAGTGTGTAATTTACATATACATACACGGTTCATTAAGCGTACTTTCTGTGATACTGCGTGTGGACACGTAGAGGCTGTGACCTGGGCGGCCGTGTCAGTGACTCAGCCCTGCAGTGCACGGAGACACAGGCAGGCCGGGTTTACAGTACTCCCCATTGGGGCACTCCCAGACTCCCTGTCACCCCGACTTAGCCGCCAGGGGGCCGGGGTGAAACCAGCAGGCGCCTCCTGACGCCAGCACGCTCTGTAGATGGCCGATAATAGGATCTTTGACACGGCATTCATTATGTATGCAGTGCGGGTCGTAGGATATTCGCGATGTCGCCATTTCTGGGCTAGAGTGAGAGTTACCCCCCACCATTTCCTATTGTTAGAGGTTGACATCATTTACTCCC
This sequence comes from Alentia gelatinosa, assembly GCA_950022655.1. Taxonomy (NCBI): domain Eukaryota; kingdom Metazoa; phylum Annelida; class Polychaeta; order Phyllodocida; family Polynoidae; genus Alentia; species Alentia gelatinosa. The sequence continues at coordinate 38,745,385 of OX465581.1, read as the reverse complement.
GTTTAATCCACTGGTTGTGGACATAATCCGCCAATATGCATTTGCTGGTCCATTGAGGGTGACCACCTGTGATGTCCCTTTATCCACATCTAAATCTATAGGATGTCAGCACGAGCTCCCTACAGTGTACCTGGAGGCGGTAGTGCGCTAGACAAATCTTCATATGACACACGCTTTGCTATCATTTCGCGGAGCGTTATGGTCCATCAATACCTCAACCCTCTTTTAACCATCAGTTAACAACTGCATGGGCGAGTTGGATTCAAAAATTGGAAAAATAAATTTTTATCCAGATTTAAGGCACAGTGAGGAACCTAATTGCTTGTCTATCTTACCTCTTCAGACATGTTTATTTATTTCATCTATTTATTCATATTTCTTGCCTGTCATTTTCACGGTAGCAGCGGTTTCTTACTGAGGTGTTATCGCTAGGTAATCTTAACCAGACATGTAGTTTAGTTCATCCGCCTATGGTCTTGATGTCTACAGCCTCTGATGTATCATAACTTAGGTTGAAAGGGTTTCATGATTACTTTTCTCCTAGTACATACAAAAGGAAACATAAAACAAAGCCACATCACTACTGATGATCCTTTCAGTGTCACTTAAGACATAATTGGCATATTTCAAATATGCTATCAAGTGCCATTGTGGTGTGGGATATATTCAACCAGTGTAACCAGCCCTGGAGATGAGAGCGTGAATATTTCACCTAGGATATATTGTATTACAAGTATTGTGTTTTATATGATCGCCGTGACTGTAGTCACCAGTACAGTGTCTCAATGTTTACCTGGCGGGACTGGGACTGCAGCAGGTGGACACAGCTGACACGGCGTGCAGGTGGCCTCCTGGGTCACCTGCTCATCCTCAGGTGCCCTGATGACTCAGCATCACATTAACCACAGCCGGCGTGCACCCTAACTACCTGGTGTAGGTGTATTGATACATGTATCAATCAGCATCGTTTACCGCCGACTTGAGTCTATGTCGCTGCGGTTTGGGTTTTTTGCTACTATGTGTGTTGTATTCTAAATTATCTCGCCCCGGTATTTTTCTCCATAGACCCTGTTGAGGTATCCCATAATTCAGTCTGTTCACAAGTTCCGGTTTTCGCTGGTTACCGACGTTGTATGGTAATATACCCTTTACCCGTAACCCAGAATTAATACAGTTTAACGGTTTTCAGAAATCTTCAAATTGAAATTCTGATGCCAGAAATGGAAATTTCAGCTATTTCTACATGGAAATCGGAAATTATAAATCAGAAAACTGTGGTTCATGTTTTCGTAGTGTGGCCAGTCAATCGGGAGCGGAACTTTGCCTTAACCGGGGCGATAATCGGGAGTTTAGCAACCTCTGGAGGCTCTATAGGCTTAACATTAAGAACTCATACTCCACGGTCATGGATGTTGTGTAGCCAATACTCAATGCCTAATTGGGTGATTTATTCTATTGATTAATAATGTTATACAGCGCGAGATAAAATCAGAAACCCACTCAATGACAATAACTTGGTCTGTACTCCACCTCGTTTGATCGCAGAGTAATTAACTCAGCTTCGTTTTGTGTATTACTCTGCGGTCAAACTCTGTGGAGTACGGACATAGTTATTTTCATCTCGTGAGTTTCCTCCTAATTCTTGTCGATTTGTTTGAGGGTTAGTTAGAAACCAAAGGAGGGCAACACGGAAGGAAGGCTGGATGGCAATAAAAGGACAAGGTCAAGGCCAACTAGACCCCCTCCCCCACCTACTAGAAGTAATCTTGATCATCTTCTAGGGGGGGGGGGGGGGGTTCGACATAAGATCAATTCCTATGTTGTGCACTGCGGACGTCGCATCTTCTACAATTCGGCCTGGCCAAACCATAGACTCGTATAACATTGAAAAGGATGAAAATATAGTGAATCAGCTATAGAATTCCAAGTCTCAGTAAATATGGTACACTTATCCTGCACGCAAATTTCGCTGTGGAAGAAATCGTTAGATAAGGCATTTCGTATTTCCGAGATCAATATTCAATATCCATGTAGTTTTCTTTCTCATATGAATTAATATAACACTCGTTTTAATGCTCGTATTTAGTGTCTTGATGAAAAAATACCAGCTTTGAATATAACTTACTGGCATTACCCCCCGACCTTCAAGCATACCTATCATCTTATAGGTGTTTCATCTATTACAGACCTGCTAACGAGGACTGGCGTGGCGGTATCTGTCATATTTGTTTAGAGTAACCATGTACCCATTTCATGCCAGTATCTTCGTACCATTTGGTAAGTGCTGCTACACTAGGGTCTTTGTCACCTGTATAGTGATGGTGGTCTTCTCAGCTTGATTAATGATTAAGAAATCAGACTTTGGTTATCTTTGACTGCATGCTAGATAGAACTTTGATCAGAAGTGTGTCTCCAAAGGAGTCAAGTTAGCTCTCCTAATATCTGGGGTTATGACACGGCGAGATAACTAGTGGAGAACATGAATTCATGTTCAAACATGAAGATGCGTTTCAAGGTGTGAACAGAGGCGTTGAACTATATATGATGTTCACATGTCTAACTCGAGACTTGTTACCTTGATATTGATATTTTTAAGGCCAAATACATATAGCCATACTGCCTTTTCGGCATAAGCGGGAAAAAGTCACAGAGGCCGAGAAGATTGATAGATTGAATAGCAGCTAATGTTTGGATCGTTTATGTGTCCTGTAGTTGCTCTGATAGCTATGACCCTGATGTGATGGTGAAGCCATTTGTATAGCTGGTATGAGTCACTCTGTTACTCTCAGACTGTTGGATGTCTTTCTCTATTGTTTTGCACAAAGCTGCGGTTCTACTATAAAGCATGTCTTCCACCGCGTTGTTACATAGCCACATATATTCATAATTTCTGGTAACAACAGTGTACAAACGCAGTACAAATGGTGACAGAATTGTGGAGGTGGTGATGATGATTTGTGTCTATGGTTCACGTATACTATCAGTGATCAAATCTCTGGTTTTGGAGCTCAGTTTATGTACACCTGCAGGAGACAGGGGTGAACAAGTCTCGATCAGAATACGTTAATATAAAACAGAAGATATAATTCCGAAAAAATAATGAATTGTCTAATCCATAGATATTAGCGCCTTGGGGTTTTTTGGTACCTCACGAGTTCGTCTTTTTGGGTACCTCATGAGCCGAGATGTACCATAAACAGCATGGTTTTTTTCAGATTGTCAGTATTGTTTTTGACATCCTAAGGGTCATTCCTGAGATCAATGCAAATCTGAGGAGAAATCTCTGGGGGTGGGGGTTCAAAATGAAACCTGGTGAGCGATATTTACTTAATTCTGGCCATTTTAACTTTCAATTTAGGTACGGAATTCTCTTACAATAATTCAAAATGCAAGAGCTTCCAGGGGCTTTGCACCTGGGTCCCCGCCTGGGGTACTTTCCCTGGACCCAGTTAGGGGCCTTGGCTACCCCAAATACCCTGACAATTATCGCGGATTTCTGATAACTTCCCAGTCCCATGCCTAGTAAAGTGTGCATCTTCTGAAATTTCTTGCCTGTTTGCAACAACTGTAATACCACCCATGATTAAGCAGATTCTGAATTATGCTGATGACATTGGGTTTATCAAAAAAAATATTTATGTTTGCTATCCATCTTATATGAATGATAACTATTTTAGTTATTATATGCATTTATTTAGAATTTATAACGATGGCTGTGGAATCTCTATGGGTGAGAAGCGACAAAATATACATATTACATCATAGAATTGTAAAAGCGAAGGTTTGCGCCAAGTCTATGGATGTTTTACAGTCACATATGAATTCAATTTTTTCTATTCAAATCTCCAAAATCTAAAAAACTATAGTGACCAATCTTTTCTCCCTTCCCATTTGGTGTATCTATCTCCGCCAGATGAGGAGTGATACTGTGATAGGGTGGGAATGGGAACTGATAAGCCCCTCTGACCACATGTCCATGGGTACCTGTGGGAATTTATTGCAATACAACAGCTGATTTCAAAAAGATTGATAAGAAAACTGGACGGTTTTCAGGTATTCTCATGGGAGGAGCCTCATTTTTCTTGACTGGTTCATGTTGCAAAATTTGTGCCATCCACCAAGCCATAAATAAAATGAACGCTCTCTTACCCCTTTCTCCTTGGGGTGGGGCTAACCTTTATAGTAGTCTAGAGGCAGATTTAGAATGCAGTGTGATTTACCTGAATTATGAAACTTAGACACTACGCTTTGTAGCCAGCATGTTTGGGACACTATGCTTCTTGAATTGGATACTACGCTTTGTATTCACAAGACAGCGCAAAGGTCGCCTTGGGCATGGTGCTTCATTTTTATGCTGTATTTATGACCTTTTGACAATCAATCTGGACTGTAAAAATCTTGTAACTGCCAGCTTGTTAGCTACAAGACAGTGTCTACTCTGAGGTTCTACATCAATTCTAGATGGAGTTCTGATATGAAATTGAAGCAGCGGTGCAACAAAGCATAGTGTCCGTCGGTCACCCCCTAAAACCGAAGCATGCTGGCAACAAAGTGTTGTGTCTAGATCCTATTTACTCCATCACTGTAGGTGTCACCAATCGCATCGCATCAGTGGGGCCGGATCCGTCGCATCGCACATCATGAAATGTTCATGATTTGCGACGGATCCGTCGCACAGGCCTCCTTTTGTATTCATATATAACTATACTTATATCTATATATACGACCCCTTTAGCCATTTGGATATTGATAGGTTATGAATCTCGTATCGGTTCCATATGATGTATCATAATATTCTTATACAGGGATGTCAGTTGGGTAAGAAAGAAATAAGCAGAAATGTTTAGCATGTGTGGGAGAGGCTCAAATAATATTGTCTTTGTTTTACACAAGGAAAAGGGATTATTTAAATGAAAATGTAAAATCATTGTATTCTCTTGAATTCTTTTTCCATATGTACTGCCACAAACACTGCGACGGATTCATCGCATCAGTGGGGCATACCCTGGGTTTTTCATGCGATTGAGTGCGATGAAATCATCGCCATAGGGGTCATAAACTCCGCCGAGGGGGCGTTTATGGGGCAATAAAACACATGCGACGATCGCACCAGTGGGGCCGGGCCTTTAGTCTGCACTCCACCTCGTTTGACCACAGAATAATTCACTCAGCTTTGCTTCGTGAAGTATTCTGTGGTGAAACTCAGTGGAGTATGGACCAAGCTATTTCCATCTCGTGGGTTTCCTTCTAAATACCATATCTTGTTATATCTTACAGTGTCGCGATATGTTGTACCTCCGTTGTCGCGATATAATTATGGATCACTGTATGGAAAAACGTACTTTTGCAGCTTCAGAACAGAAAAAAAAAATCTATTTGTTGGCCAAATCCTATTTCATGTTAAAATACATATATTTACCTATAAGAAAAATATAATTATACTCATTTCCTATCATTGGTTCAGTTTTGGCACAATTTTGAAAAATACCTTTTTTTCAGGGAACGTTCGGTATGAGACTCTGTTATTCTTTAAAATTGTTCAAAACAGAAGTGAATTTAAATTTCCATTCCTAAAGAAATGCTCTTAGTATAGCCAAGTGTATTACCTAACACCATGGAAAATATGAAGTCTCTCATGGGAGTATAAATATTGATTTGGCACCATGGAATGAATACAATTGGGCTTATTTCAAGCCAAATTTGGAGTTAAGCTTTTAAGCATTTAGGAACGTTCAGTATCAAAAGAGTATAAAATCTGATGCACCATACTGGGAACTGAATGCAGAAGTCAGGTTTTGTAGCAGGTGGCCAATTTTTTCAGGATTTATTCTAACCATTCTTTACTTCCCATAGTAAAATTTGCAGTTAGTTAACTCATAGAGAAATATAGGATGATCCTTTTTATACAGGTATAAAATCCACATACCGAACGTTCCTTACTAAACAGTGTTTTCTTAAATAAGGCCCTAGGGACTTAGTAAATAACTTGAAACAGTTGAAATTTGTAATATTATAACCTGAAATATCTGTATATGTGATTATATTGATTTATTTGGTTGGTATTAAGTGATAGAGGTAAGTTGTTGGTATATTTCTCTAAATTTTATTTTATATTTCTTAAAAAATCGTTAAATTTACATGTTTTTCAGGATTCAATGTCTCAAAAGCTGAAGGTGTGGGAAAGAAACCCCTAATAATATACATTTTCTGTTACATCATAATGTTCTCTGTCCATAAATACTAAATATAACTCTGTCAGATAAATAGAAGTACTATGAGCTTCTGTAGAATGTAGAAAGGTAGAGAAATTACCCAAAGTACGTTTTTCTGTACAGTGACCCTTATATAGAACAACCTGACCATGCTGTACATGGTACAAAACGAGATGGGGAATTGTTGCTATTTACTGAACGAGGCCCCAGACCGAGTTCTGTAAAAACATCAATTCCCATCGAGTGTTGAACTTGTAGCATGTACAAGCATGGTAGGTCGTTCTATATTTATTATATACCCAAACGTTATCAAATCTTACCATGTATTGGCATAGAAGACACATATATATATATATATATATATATATATATATATATATATATATATATATATATATATATATATATATATATATATATATATATATATATATATATATATATATATATATATGTGAAAGCCCACACACTGTTGAGGTTTAAACGTGTTCAGTATAACAGTGTACTGCACACGGTTGAGTATACAATTTATACTCCACATGGAGCAGCAGTACGTAATTATCAAATATACTACATGGGCATATAATAAAGCATGCAATGTCATGTCTATTTTGGTGCTCCACCACTGCAACACCTCAAGACACATGAATGTGTTAAATATGCACATGATTATTCAAGACCTAACAAGATTTAGCAAGACAATCAAATTGTGACCAATTTTGCTATATTGTGTGTGTGTTGGTGGAATCACCACTTAACTTAGTCTTTCTCTAGGCTTTTCTGGTGATCTTGGAGTGAGAAAGTAGCCAAAAACGGACATTCCATTTTGTACGCGTGCTGTGGGTGCGGGTGCATGTTTACAGTTGGATGCAGATAGTTTTCCTAGCTGTGGCCTGGATCAGTGTGTGGCATATAACAACTCGGTCTGTCCACTAGAATGAACCCTGGGTTAGATTCTGAGACCCTGACTGGCCTGAGTCAGTTTCTGAGCGGAACTTTCTTCAGGTCAGGTCCATCACTATTCTGAGTGTGTGCAAGGGGAGGAGGGGGCTTTAAAGGATGGCAGTTGACACAACTACAAATCCATTATTCACAAGGGTTTAACTTTTGGATCATGATTAATATCAAAATAGTCCATGTTCTTAGTCTTTTGTCATTTATATTTCCTTGGCAATTCAAAATGATTTCTACGTCCTTATATCTAAGGCCTTTAAAAATAGAGTCTAGTCACTGTTCAGTGGTTTCACACTACCGTTACTACCAATATAAACATGTCTATCTCGTCTGCACCACACAGCAGTGAGAAACGAAGAGAAACGCACTGTACACTGTGTGTAACAGATGTCAGTGCTCAAAGTGTCAACGTTGATTGTTATCACCCAATTGTATCATTTTGTGCATATTTTAAAGCAATTCAGACCTACTCTAGGTGATTAGAAAAATATCTCTACTGTTTTATAGCTTTGTGGAATCACTGGTAGATAGCAGTGTCCCGTTTTTTTTTAGCATGGAGAGATGAAATCTGCAATACATTGCAAGCAAAGACCGAACGAGAGAGGATGAATGTAGTAGAGAGACCACCACTTACCGGCAAGCATGATGGTAGGTCCGCTGCGGTCGCAAGCGGAGGGAAAGGACTGTGTATTTTTGATACGCCTAGTAAATTCACCAGGTCCGCTGCCACTGTTACAAATATAAATCCTCTGAATAAGACTGCAAGTCCCTTTGCATTGTCCATTATGCTTTTGTTTCTCAAACGGTAATATGATGTTTTAAATTTAGAGACAGTCGCAAAGCCTCATATTTACTCGAAAAGCGATGTGCCCAACCCCTTTGCAGACACAGGTAGTGGTGTACACTAACGCATAGGCATGCGCAATCAGGATACTCTCCAAGCAGTGACGATCCCCTTCCCATATCGTTAACAGTGCAAGACATCTGCTGGAAGAGCGGATCTCGGGATTCTCGCGAGACAGGGCAAATAGTGTTCACAAGATTCCTGTGTTCTCAAGAAATCACGACGTTGCTTAGATAACTTAAGTTTACTGATTACTCTGAAAATGCAAACAAGTGGACGTAAACCAAGACAGCCAATAATCCGTGTGGGCGATGGAAGAGGACAGTGCTGGAAGAAAAGGACGCTTATTGTTGGTGGCGCCGAGCAGTGTAGAAAGACGGAACTATCAAGGCGTGAAAAGTGATAGACCCCATGCATTGATTTTGCTCTTTACATAAAATAACAAATTAAGTTCTAATCGCAGATAGAAATATGTGATCCTTTCTTTTTTACTTTGGATAGAATAATGCAAGAATAACTGTAGACTGTAAAAATAAAACTATATCGCCAAGAGCAGACGACATTTATTGCTCGATAGGTGGCACCACTTATACCGGGTAAACCTCAAACGATAGGTCTCACCTGATGGAGTGCCTAAGAATCCAACATCATATTTAATATTTTTATCCTAAATAAAGAATAGTATTAATGATAACATGTCATGTCACGTGATGCAAAGATAATATATTCACAATATAGCCTATATACCCAGCCTCTAGTGATATTCACTGGCACTAGTAGCCTACCCGGCTCCATATATATATATATGGGTCATTCCACCAGAAAATGTACTTTTGGTGAAAATCATACTTTTTGGGGGTTAATGGGGTATAATTTCATTATATATGAATTTTTTTAATTTATTTTTTTTTCTGTGCAAAGAAAACACCCTGCCCTTTCAGAAAATCATTACTTTTATTGGTCTATCTGCCTTTTTCTTTAATCTGTGGACTTTCAAAGTGAGAAATTAGCAAAAAAGTGCATGTCTTTTTGATATTTCTAAAGTTTAGCACTATTTCTTTTGTGGAAACTATCAATATATATTCCCTAATTGATTTATTTCCTGAAGTTATGTAAATTGGCTGTTGTTTAGTAGTATTTTCCCTTATCTCTAAGGCTCCGCAAATTTTTTAAGTGTATTTCAATGCAAAGTGTGCTTTTTTTCAGCAAATGCTATAGGTTATATTTGGCATAGCCTGATGACAATATATTTTAATGGTATATTTCCCAAACATGCACTTAAAACTCTGGACATACATCAATTTTTCACATATGTATATGATTTTAGGCCAACTGCAACAGGGTTTTTTTCCTAGCCGAATTACAAAAAAAAATCGATTTTACACAATTGATATCACGGATGTGATGAGTTGCATTTAGCACTCTCCACTTCTCCATATTGGTGCTAACTTGGTACAAAAATTACTGAATAATGTGGCCATAGGGTCTGTAGTGTAAGAGTAATAAAATGCTGTTTAAATTACAAGAATACAGTAACGAAAGTTGTTCATTATGTGCACCAAGTGTCATTTCATAAGTCTAGGGAGAAAAAGTGAAGAAAGTCCACATGTAAATATATTTTTTTCATGCATTTTTGTAGCCGCCGTCACGTCCGATATATATATGTCGGACGTGAAGCCCAGTTTGGTTTCATCTCATAACAAGTATGAAAATGAGGGTAAGGATCATCTGTTTTGATTTTTCTTAATGTTTGCCTATTGTACTCCATATCTAATCGAAAATTGAAATGATTATGAGATTGAGCTACTACCTATAGTGGTTTATTTTCATGTCGGACGTGATGCATGATTTTTCAAAACCATACCTGAACTATAAGACTTGGACAAACCTTGGATAAAATCACCTGGAATACTGAAGACGGTTATATTCTATGGTGTGATGAAAAAAATAAATCATTTTGAGGAAATCTTTTTTTGACATTTTTGGCAAAAATCTGATTTTGGTAATATTTTTATTCTTACAGCCATCATATTAAGTTTGTGGGCAAAATATCTATTCTAAATATAAGTCTGAACAATAGTCATACAAAGAACACAATTTTTGAAAACAAATGTACCTTTTGAATGTTATTTAATAGGTAGTTTGCTAATTTGTTTGTTTTCTCTTTTTTCAGTTTTAGGGCTATCCATAAAGTATGTACACACAATATCTCAAATTTTCGACCCTACCAACCCCCCCCCCCCCCCATACCTTATTTTTTTTCACAATAAAACACAGAAGTAGCCTATGCACAAAATTTTAACCACCCTATCCCCACTACCCCCCCCCCCCTCAGTGCATACATACTTTATGGATGGCCCCCTACATATGAGCCATACCTTGAAAGCATGGGGTGTAAACCGTTACCTCTGGATGAGAGGAAACCTCCAAAGGACTCATCTAAGGACTGGAGGAACAAGGAGATGAGAAAAAGATCAAATTAGAAAGATAGAGAAAAGGTTTGCAGATGGTTCTTAGCACAAAATGTAAATGAAAAATGTACTCTTGTGTATTCTGAGTGGTATCAGAAGCAAGAGTTTGATATTCTTTGCAGTTTTTCCCCAAAAACCAGGTCATTGGCATTTAAGGTACTCTTATATATGGTTAATTGAAGCTGATGTATATATTTGCAAAACCAAAGAAGATTTTCTCAGCAATTTGTACATATTTCATGTTTGTGATCAAGAAAGTGGAAGTTACTGGTCTGTCACGTCCGTTATTAAAAATATCACGTCCAAGAGATTTATGATGTACACAAAAAATGTGGCATTTGGATGAATATTAAGGTTAAAGTTAGCGTTTTTGGCATTTAAAAGCATAGAGAAAAGATTTGCAGACATTTTTTTAGCACAAAATGTAAGTGAAAAATGTACTCTTCTGTATTGTGAGTGGCATCAGAAGTAAGAGTTTCATATTCTTTGCAGTTTTTCCAGAAAAAAAACCAGGTCATTGGCATTTAAGGTACTCTTATAGGTCATTGAATTGAAAATCATGTATTTATTAGCAAAAACAAACAAAAGTTTTTGAGATTTTGGTCCATATTTCATGTTTGTGGAAGTGGAAGTTACTGGTCTGTCACATCCGTTATCAAGAATATCACGTCCAAGAGATTTATAATGTCTACACAAAATGTGGTATTTCAATGAATATTAAGGTTAAAGTTAGCATTTTTTGCATTTAAAAGCAAAGAAAAAAGGTTTCTAGACAGTTTTTAGCACAAAATATAAGAGAAAAATGTACTTTACTTTATTCTGAGTGTGATCAGAAAGAAAGAGTTGGACATTCTTTGTAGTTTTTCAAGAAAAATAACAGGTCATTGGCATTTAGGATACTCTTATATGTGGTTGAATTGAAGATAATGTATGTATTTTCAAAAGGAAACATGAACTTTTAATAATTTGGGACATATTTCGGATTTCTCATCAAGAAAGTGGAATTTACTGTTCCATCACGTCCGTTATTAAAAATATCACGTCCGAGAGATTTTTAAACCTTTTTCCCAGAAGCTATTAGCTCAAGAAATAATGCATGGAACATCTTCTAATTTGACATAGATCATGTATATAACCTATAAAAGTAATTCTGTGATTTAAAAACGTGAAACTTTTGTATTTAGATAGTGACAGAAAAAACAAAATTCATTTTGTAATCCCTTGGAGAACACCTTCTGTATGTGCATCTTTGAGGCAGCACAGAAAAAGATTGTATAAGTAGTTCACTATTTCCACTTGTCTATAGTATCAGACTATGCTTGACATACTGGGTACAAACTTGATGTCTTACAAAAAATAAAATATATTTCTCTATCATCAACTTTTGTATGAGTGTTTTTTTATATGTCGGACGTGACGGCAATAATATTTACAATTTTTGCAGCCTTACAAAAACTGACCCCCCACTAATATCCCAGTTGAATCATGTTTTCCTAAAACTTGAAAGTGTATATTTTGCACACAAGTAAAAGAAAATTTGGTTTGGGCAAATTTAATTTTTTTACCCCTTTTTTACCAAAAGTACATTTTCTGGTGGAATGACCCATATATATATATATATATATATATATATATATATATATATATATATATATATATACATACCATATATATATATATATATATATAAACATACCATATGTATATATATATATATATATATATATATATATATATAAACATACCATATATATATATAAACATACCATTAAATATTGACTTTTTGCATTATATTTATTGCTGAATCCAAAGTGTCTCAAGTTACCCCAGCTGTATCAAGTAACCCCAGTTGACGGTGTGTCTGGATTTTATATTCAAAACCGTATTTGGTTGACATTGCAACGATTCCTTCCATTTCTCATGTAAGAGTGGTTTTTAAAACCATTTCTCAACCGTTTTTTTTTTGTTTTTTTAACACCAAGGCCACGTCCGCGTAATCCTTTAGAGACAAATGCTTGTAGTTGGTTGATTTCTAAACTCTATTGATTTTTGCAAATAACTCAGGATAATATAAGACCCATATATCAGCAAATAAGCATTGCCACACCATCGTTATATTACAAATATACATGTTTATCTATATCATCCTCATAAAATGACTATTTGTTATTTTAATCTTTGTATATAGGCTAAGGGTCATGAAAACTCGCGTGGGATTAAGGTAAAGTGTCTATTTAAGATTACTTGCAGCTACAAAACAAGACGAAAAAATTCTTTTCCCGAGGTAGTAGCTGCTTTGCAAAACCTTATGCCCCACTCACACTGGCGTAAAAAATGGTGTACGCAAAGTGTACGCATGTCTACGTTCTTCTACGCATTTTGGAATATCAAAATATGCCGCAAAATGCCGCAATACGCAGAGATGCGTAAAGGAAAGTCGGAATGCGCCGAAAAACGCCACAATGTGTACAGAAGCGTAGATAAGCATTGATGAACGTTGAGAAGCGTACTAAAACGTTAATGAAAAGCAAACAAATACGTTCCAAATCCCCAACAATTCAAATACGTAGAAGAAACGCCATATTTTACGCCACTGGGGCATTATGCTGCTGTTATAGTCTCTAAATTTACTGGTAAGCAAATCTAGCTAATTACCATATAGGTTGTGACTTCACGCCACCTTTTGTAAATCTTGATAACTCTAGTTGACTATATCAAGAACTTTTTTGTGGACATAGGCCCTCAGCTAGCTGCTAAACTGAATGACCCATGGGTTTTCCTTGAGGAGGAAAGGACTGTAGATACGATGACACTGCATGAAACAAATGAAGCCGAAGTATTGGAACTATTCCAAGCTATCAATGTACACAAAGCCTCAGCAATCCAACATATCTCTTCGAGAGTACTGAAGGAAAGCCTGACTATACTTAAAACACAGATGACCTATGTCCATAACTGCTCTATTAGGGAAGGGAAGTACCCCATCGTCTGGAAAAAAGCACAAATTGTCCCTCTAAAAAAGAATGGTAATGCCACAAATCCCAATAACCTCAGGCCAGTGTCGCTCTTGCCACTCCCTGGTAAAGTACTCGAACAAATAATACACAAACAAATTTCAAGCTACCTAGAAAACAATCAAATCCTTGACGAAAACCAGGGTGGCTTCCGCAAGAACCACTCGACATCATCCACTGTAGCTTCTTTTACGGATGAGGTATTCGAGGGCCTTAACAGAAGACAACCTACCATAGCCACCTTTTGACCTATCTAAGGCCTTCGACACAGTTTCTCACGGGATCCTCATAAAAAAGTGTACACTCTATGGACTTGGCCATGGTGCTACCAAGTGGCTTGGAGACTATCTCCACGAACGAACACATTGTACTAGAGTTAATGGCATGATATCTAGTGATCGAGTGGTTTCTTGTGGCGTACCTCAAGGGTCTATATTAGGCCCACTTTTATTCTTATTATATGTGAATGATCTAAGGAAGGCACTGAGCACATCGAAATATAAACTATATGCTGATGACACGGTAATCTTTGACACCAATCGCAATATAGAGATAGCAAGACAGACAGTCCAGAATGACCAAAACAAACTATCAAACTGGGCCAAAATGAACAAACTAACTATCAATATTAAGAAGATGAAATTGATGATCTTTGGCACCAGAAATCAGCTAAGGAAAACCCCGCAACCCCCTAAACTTACCATCGATAATGGAGAAATAGACTTTGTAAGTCACTTTGACTACCTTGGCATAAGGTTGGACGAGAAACTCGTTTGAGCTCCATAAGAAAGTGATGATGAGGAAATTGTCAAACAAAATTTATATTTTTGCTAAAATCAGAGTCTATATAAACAAGAATCAGGCAATTTTGATATACAAGACTAAGCTACTGCCGTATGCAGAATATGGCAGTATACTCATCGAGTGCACAAATCAAAAGTCCCTTCACAAAATACAAGTTCTTCAAAATAAAGCCCTACGAATAGCTCTACGAGCAGACACATGAATCAGTACCGCACAACTTCACACTATCAATTACCTAAGTGAACGTAGAGCAGCTGCCATAAGGAAACTGGCATATTCGCGAAGCAGAAGCAATAAATACCTAGCCCGTCCAAACAGAAATACTAGACAACATGATGCCCCTGTGTTAGTTTCTATCGATCTTTCGTTAAATCTATTCAAGCGCAGCATGCTTTATAAGTGCCAGTATTTTTGGAATAACTTACCAACTGAATATAGGCTCATACCCTCATACCCTCAGTTCAAATATAAGGAGAAAACAGTACTGTATAACAGCCGAATGAATTACACATAATGCACATGCTATACTCTAGACAGTATGTGCATTGTTATATTTATTGGACTGTAGTGCCCCAAATCAGATAGACTGTTCCTGAGTTTTAGTGATATTGTTATGGAATCGAAATCTGCGGTGTGTGTATCATTATCATTAAGTCTAGCATATTGAAATCTAGATGTACAGTGTAGGGAATTATGCATTCGCTTGAAATTTAATTGTGTAGTAATGAACTTAAAACTTCCTGCATTGATATCCTGTACCTGTACTGCTGATTTATATGGATTTATATTTGCATGACCAAAAATGTTTCACATGTACATACTCATTACTTAATTAAGGTGAATTAGCTAGTTAGAGCCAGTTGCTTATATATACTCTCCTCGGAGGGTCTTGGTATTGACAAGTACTACATGCTGGATCAGAATGTAAACAGGAATCATTTTGCCTTTTCTCTTCCCAGGATAAATAAACAGACAAAAAAATATAGAAAATGCAAAAAAATTGACATGTCACCATGCTAACTTCTATGGGAAGGCCATCTCAAAATGTAAGTGCTTAACTATTGGTGTCTATGGGAAATTTCTATGCAATATTTTGACCTTGTTGCTAAATTACATTGATGTTCTATTGCTATCTTCAGATAATTCTGGATTATGATAGACTTTGGCGACATGTACCTATGAGAAATGCTAAAAAATACTGTCACAATACTAATTTCTATAGCAAGACCATATGAAGAAGGTAAGTGCTTTTCTATTGGTGTCTATGGGCAACTGCTATATTTTCATGAAACCAGATGGCAGCAACAGTGTTAAATTTAGTAGCCACAGAGGGCACTGCGATACCTACCTGCATTCGTCTTTAAGGATGGACACCTTAGGGACGGTCAAGGAACGTATAGGTCCAAAGTAGCCTATAGTCTTAAATTTATATGCTTTTAAAGTTCATGGTACATGTTTCTTTGAGTTTATATTTCCCTATGTCTTTTTGAAAGGGATATTGGAGTTCTTAAGGCATGCATCAAACCAGAATCTGATGAGTGTTTGGTCAGTGTCCCCGTTCCCCATCGAGTTTGGAGCACACAGTAATGTGAATGAGGCAATAACCGAGTGAGTATTCCAAAACTCTCCAAACGATATGGCAAATGGGGACCCAGACCAAACACGAGTATTTTCTGATTTTATCTTTATATTTACCTGTTTATCGCCCATTAATATGATTCACCCTACTCACAAGTTTTTTTAGTATGAGTTCTCAAAGGCATATTGGACATTTTGGCTTGAAAATTAAAACTCAAATCACTTTCCTGAAATTTAAATATAATAACTTATAAGTTTTGTAGGACATATGGGTAATTTAAAAATCGGGGGTCACCTTGCTAGTTTTTGATTTAGAAATCAGTATTATAATAATTTTGTAATAGAATATATAGAAATTCTAAGAAGTTACTTTTCACATAGTAAAACCCATGTCATTTTCCTCAAACTTTCACAGAATACAGAAGATGTATAGTACTATGTATTTAACTTTTAAAAACCATTATAGGTCACCGTCCTTGTATTTGACAGAATTGAAGAAACCCATATTTTTCAGTACATTTCTTATGTAAATCAAGTACATGTAAATTGGCCTATTTTACCCCTTAAAATTGGATAAACTGGACAAAACATTGAATTTACTCATTCGCAACCAGAATGAATCAGAAAGAACCAATTTTGACTGATTGAAAATATTGAAAAATCACCAGATGGCACATGCATGAATTGTTGGATGTCCTTTTAATGTTAAGCCTATGGGCGTTTATACTAGGCTAAGATAAATATATATTTTGTTTCTCACTTTTCAGCATCACTTCGTCATGGGCTCTGGTGTTTATCAGGTTTCTGTCAACATATAAAAGGAAGTCTTACATATTAATTTTCGGCTATTTCTGTTTTCTCTGATATATAATCCAGGTGTGATTGATAAATATGTCCCCATAATCACAGTAAGGTAGCATCCTTTGTTTATATATTTCAATGCATGTATCGTTTTTTATAAAGAGTCTCATATCAAGCTTACACAGTATTGTTACAAATCCCAAAATTGTTTTTTATATAAATTGTATTCATTGGGATAAACCTGGTCATATGGTCTGAGAAATTGGCTTTTTCAAAAACTTATTATGATTTTATAGCACATATTAGTGCAGCTTTATTCTCAGTAATATATTTAATAGATCAATGGTGGTCTGTCTAATATTCCTTTACCTTCACTGTACCAAAGATTTGAAGGTAGTTGTATGTACTGTATAATAGTTACTATGCTTGGAGAGTGTTATAAAAAATGCTGGGAGAGTGACTTGACCACTGGACTGAGTGACCTTCACCTTGCAACTTGATTGGGTTGAATTACTTGACAATCTGTTGATTGCTTTGGAGCAATTATGTTACAGACAGACCGGCACCGACAATCCACCACAGTTGTAAACAAGACCAGCTAGAACCTGACTTCTGAAGAGATCCTCTCTCCCTGTAGAAGGTGTAGGACCAGGCTACCTCTGCAGGAACCTCCCTCAGCCGGAGGCCCTGCTCCAGTGAATCCTGCTCCAGTGCTGCCACCTTCACCACCACTCTACAGAGAGGCTACACTGTACCAGACTTACCAGACACTGCCTGCTGAAAGCTGTGACAATTCTACTTTGCTGATAGGTATACACTTTACCTACTTATGTATATGTGGGGAGTGTAGGGATGTTATTCAGATAGCCTTTCTAGTCTTCCTTTGGTTTATTACTGAGATCCATTTATTGTTTTTCTATGATAGAGTGAAAGTTTGTTTCACCATTTTTTTTTTAGACACTTTTTATTCAGGTAAGCATTATACATTATTCAGAGCTCGGTCAGGCCGTTCTTCTGCTCTGTCCCGCTGTGGTTGTGTATACCATAGAGTACAGTACATATGGCAAATATGGTGTTTGAACATCGTGTTAGTTCAGTGAAAAAAAACTTGCTCACACAGGTATATCTGTGCGAGTATGTGTGTGCACCAAAGATAAGGAAAAAAGAATAAATATCAACAAGAATCACATATTATGTAGTACTTAATTCTCAGCCATAAATGAGGCAATCATAGTTCGGTAAAGAGGCACTATTGGTATCAGTATATGTAAGATACTAGTTTTCAAACTTCGTACAGAAGTTGATGCGGCAAGGTAGTATAACAACAGTAATCGTAGGTATTACAATCCTTGATTAATGAATACATGGTCATAGGTAGGTAGGTAATATACAAGCAGAGTTATTCTAAGTGTAAGAGGACAAAACGACGGTCGGTAGGAGATAATAAACAGATATAGAGCTGACATTAAGGAGTTAAGTCAGACCCATTTCATTGAGCTATACCTCTTTTATTTCACAGCTCTACTTTGCTGATAGATGACCTGTCCAGTCTAGTTACCCAGACAAGAGGGCCAGACTATACCTAATCAATATATATATTACAATATACATTTCAACAATTGAAATTCCTCCACCATCATCATTGTCTGTCTGTTTGTTGTCACTCTTTATAAATACTAGTGAAAGATTCACTAATTCACTAATTCATAACAAGTATACTTTATGGATTATTTTCTTGTGTAATTCTTAGGTAGGGGTATAACTCCATGAAGTCAATGATCTTATTGATGATTAGCTGTATGAATGGTTTCCATGGCAACCAAATACGGAATTAAACACAATATCCTAATATTCCTAATGGGATATGGTGTTTATATGCTGTTCAAGCCATAAAACGAGATGATAATTTACGGTTCGTACAGACCGAGGCGTTTACGCCGAGTTCCGTATAAACCATGAATTATTATAGAGTTTTGTGGCTTGTACAAGCATGGTTGGACGTTATGTTTACTATATAGCCAATATTAAGAAAAATCATCAATTTCATTTGGTTTAAGAACTAATATTTCAGTCTACATATAGGGTATCTTTTCGTCATATAGCGAGACGGTGGATATTTACAGCATATATAAGGCATGGGTATATAGTAGCAATGCTATTGCACCAGCCTTAGAAGATTATTATAGCAAGCTAAAAACTTCAAAACCTTTTACAGTGTACTTTGTACCTCAATATAGGTATAAATATGGAATTTTTTTTAAACTGTTTATTTATCCTGTCGACTTTCAGCATCATGTAATGCACTTAATTAAGTTAGATCTAAGTTCATTCTGTAGTATGAGAATAACAATTAATAAAAAACAAAGTTTCTATATGTTGGAATCATTTTAACTTCTGGAGGGAGACTGTTCCATAGAAATGCTCCATAATATGACAGTGGGTTTTTAAAGTGTGCACAGTATCCATTGTTAAATTGAATACAACACCTTAACCTCTACAAGTAGGTTGAACTATCCTTTCCAGTTTTGCACAGTCACTTCTTTCTTTGTACATATGATTTTATATATGGCACACACACCTGTTTCCCAAAAATGTTACCTGGGCTCTCCTGTGCAGTTCAACACATGGGGTTAGTGGAGCAACACCCCAAATCACACTTATAGCCTGATCGTTTAATTTTTGAAGCTGCTCACAACAATTCTTATTTGAGTAGGCTCAGACAACATCATCACAATCAATTATCAGCAGGGTCATCTTTTAAACAACTGGATTGCTGCCTGGTCAGTTAGATACCTCCTTACTTTGCATAGTAGATACAGTTTATAGGTGACTGTTTTGATGGTACCATTTATATGCTGCTTACAGTCAAGATTTCTGTCCAAAACAACACCTAGGTAATTTATATGATTGTACAACCTGCAGTTGCCAATGATTAACAAATAGCTTACATTTCTCAGATATTTGGATATTAATAGTGAGTTTGTTTCTATTGCACCACAAAGCTAGGGCATCCAGGTCAGTTTGTAATCTTGGGGTTGCCTTTTCAACTGTATCATCATTGAGGTATATAACAGTGTCATCAACATAGTGTAGACATTTTGAGTTTAGGATACAATTGTGGAGGTCATTGATATAGAGTATGGACATTAATGGTCCTAGCACTGATCCTTGTGGGACCCCACAAGTAAAACCTTTTGACCCTGACTGTATATTACTAGCCAAGGTTGTTTGCTTCCTATTAGTTCAGTAACTCATGTACCACTTTAACATGACACCTCTTATTCCAATATGGTTCAGCTTTTTCAGTAATATTTGGTAATCAATGGTGTCAAAAGCCATATGGAAGTCTATGTATACACATGCAGGGATTTGCTTATCATTTATAGCATTTGAAAGATCATGTTATCGAGTTTATCCCAGCTTGTATGGTTGATAGATCTGGTCTGAAACCATATTGTGCATTTGAGATTATTTCACAGCGTTCACAGAAATCATATGCATGCTTATGTACTATTGTTTCAAGGATGTTGCCTGGCAGTGGGAGGAGAGATATGGGCTTGAGGTTATTTTCATCTTGACTGTTGCCACCCTTTGGTTAATAGTATGACTGTAGCCTCCTTCCACTGGTCAGGGAAAATCCCCACTTTCAACGAGCAGTTGAGTAAACTGTTCAATTAGAGTAATGAGAGCATCCTTCAAATAAACAGAGGTTAGACCATTAATGGCAGATGATTTGGTTGTTTTGATTTCTCTAAGGTATTTCATTACAGCATCCACCGTTGTCTCCACAAGATCACGTGATCGTTGATTATACACCACTGTATTCACCCAAGGTTCATTATGAAGTTTCTCTAGATCTGGGCCAATATTTGTGAAGCAATTGTTAATATAGTGTGCAGTTTTTCCCAGGTCTATCAAGACGTCATTTCTTTTAAGCTAATTGGTGTAAATTTCTTTGGGTCACTTTTAACAAATTTGTTTAGTACGTCCCAGAATTTCTTATTATTATTCCCATGTTCTTCAAGTAAGCCTTTAACACAATCACTCTTGGCATTTCATAAGGCTTTGGTAGCATCATTGTTCACTCTTCGTGGTATGGACAAGTCTTGTGCATTATTGTTTTTCTTAGCTGTATGATGCTATATGGTTGCTGAGGAATCTATTGTATTTGACTACTGACTGTTTACCTTAAATTTCTTCCCCGTCAGTGGGTTGTGGCTGGACCCACATTTCTTACAATGCCTCATGTGGGGCATTATGGACAAAAAAACATGAAAGAAAAATCATGTAAAGAGTGTCTCTGGTGTAGCATGTGGAGTGTTCAGATGAGTGGAAGCAAATAGTCTCCCGCACAGTCGTGGTGGTGCCACAGGTGGTAGGGGTGGCGCCCTCTAGTGTCTCAGAGTATAACCACATCAACTGTGTTGTATGACAGTAGTAATCTATCCTTTTCTAATCTAATCATTTCTAGAATTTTGTTGGTTATGCACGCCTCCCTTTTTTCTTTAACATGGAATGTTTTGATTGAACACATCTCATCGAGCTTTTCTACTATGATATTATGCATAAATTCACACATGCAGGTCGGACCAGTCATTAGGTAGAATTCCTGCAATTTACTATTTTTATAAATTGTTGCTTAACATAATTCCTGCTTATCTACTACTTGTAGCAATGGCAAGCTATTGGCGCGCACGGCTAAAAAGAGTCTGTAAACCAGAATAAAATTACTAACAACAAGCTAAAACTGATGTTTCATTACTGTGAAGCTGAATGAAGTTACGTTTATGACGAAAGTAAGATTCAACCAACGCAAAACTAAGGAACAACCGACCGAAAATACAAAGGATAATCTAAAAAGACTATGAACTGTGCCATTTTACTGACACTACACTGACATGATACCAGCTAAATTAACTATTTCTATCAATATGGCCTGTTACTCATTCTACATGAAAAATAGCTATAAGTATATTTATTGCACTTTGCATTTAACCATGCTCTTGACATCATGTTTTGTCTCTGAGTTCTACCGACATTTGATGTATCAAAGTCGGATGTGTTTTTCGCATAATATGCACTTGCGTATGTGATATCGTACAAAGATGGAGCATTAATCGAAATGTAATCTCTAATGACTATGTACCTACCAACTGATTTGTTTAAATATGAAAGTGATGTGTTCATGACTAGTAATATTTGTAGTATTTTCCGGAAATTGAATGAAGTTTAAGAGATTTTTAGCCACTGTATATATGTAACAGTCACTGAAACGTGGCTGAGGGAGTGTTATGATGCGGATATGATAACTATTCCTGGAATGTCATTAATTAGATGTGATAGAAATTATCCTGATAAGAAAAAGGGTGGAGATATAGGACTCTATACCCCAGTTCATTTGGGAAATTTCGTGGAAATCATAAATGACTACTGTATGTAAACTCCAAAATATGAAATCCTCGAAAGTCTCGATTGTAAGCAGAAAGTTCTATGTGCGTATGTCGATGTAACTAAGGCCTTTGATTCCTTGAATCACACAATTCTACTGAGGAAACTACAGAAAATGGGGGCTGACAATATAGGTTGCCTAAGCATTCCATTATTGCAGCCAGCAGATTGCAAAGATTCACCCCCAAAAAGGCTTGAAAATAACGTGGTGTAGCTTTGGCGGCCAGTGTAATAGTGAGTGTGACAGAGAGGGAGTGTTAAAGGTGGGGGGGGGGGGGGGGGGGGGGTTATTGGAAACACCAGGTGGTGCAATATGTGCTGTTCATGGTTCTCCGGAGAAACTGCAGGTGGTGTCACCTTATACCTCCCTCCAGCCATGATCATGAGCAATGTAAATCGTGAGGTGTCGTCGACCTTTTGGCAAACTCAATAATACAAACCAGTTGTCGTTGTCGATGCAATAATTGTACTTGTACGCACTTTGGAAACGTGTTTGAATGTATCACATAACAATTTAATTCAGCATTGTGCCTCCCTCTGTTCGTATGCCACTTTCTCTTGATGCTAAGTTACACCCCATATCCAAAATATATCATGAGGCCCCTGTTGGGTTTACCGGAAAACTGATGTAGAACTCAATAACCACACAAGGTATCATGGAAGATCGCGGACATGTACTGAAGAATGATACCTGAATAAAAAAAAATCAACAACAAAAAAATCACATGAGCCACGGACTTGCATTAAAGTAGGCATATTTATCTTCGAAATAGACCTATATTGTTTCACTGAAGATCATGGGTAAGCAAAGAGAATAAACATTTTCATTCAATGGAAATTGTATTTGGTGATCTCGATGTGTTATACGACAGCATCTGGCTAGTTTTGATTTGGAGATAAATTATAAATGATAATAGGATATATAGAAATTATCAAAAGTTGCTTTTCACATAGTGAAACTCATGTCATTTTCTTAAAACTTTCAGAAGATATAGTAAATGTGTAGTAGTATTCATGCAACCCTTTACAGGGTTCTCACATCACCTGGAATACCTGGAAAATGGGATGAACATGGGAAACTCATATTATGGAATTCTGAATTAGCAATTTCACAACTCGCTAGTTTAAATATAATCATACTATATAAATATGGTGTGTGGCAAAATTCACGATATTATGTCACATGTTATATTTGTTATCTTTAAGAAATCCACCAGACTCTTTTTATAACATATTATTCTCTCATTCATTTTTTGTAAAGCAGTTTTGTCTCCTTATCTGTGAACCTTTATCATGCCTTGGATTAGATAACATTAAGATATTTTGATATCTATAAGATGACTTGAAAAGGTGACCAAGGTGCCATGCATAAAGTACATGTCAGTGGAATTTCCGAATTGTTTTAGCCCCACCTCCTCCCAATATTGTACGCAATAGAAAAAAGAAGGAGCATACGCAAAATTTCCGAAATTTTTGACCACCTACCCTTTCAGTGCATACATACTTTACGGATGGCTCTCAAAGGGGTACGTTTTGTGTGTGTGTGTTTAAAAAAAACTAAATCTGTAACATCTCCTTATACTTCATTGCAAAGAAAGTCACACATGTGCATAGGCTTAATTAATTTAGCATAGCAAAGAGACATCCTAAGGTGATTATCGAAATTCTGTATATTTGGACTTCCTGAGGATTGTCACGTACAATAACCATATGACCTAATCTTATAATCAATAGCTAACATGGTGAGAGAGAAAAGAGAATTCGGAATATCTTCTATTCTTAATAAAGAAGACAAATAACCATACACAGATATGTTTTTTAATATAACATATGTTCCAAATAATAAAGTATACAGTTACATAACAATTTCAACAAATTTGGTGTACTGCATCTGAAAAACTCAGGGTTAGGCCTACTCAGAGATGCCTTAAGATAGATAAAAAAAAACACACCAAAAAAACCAACATACAATCATATTTCACTTCTGAGGAGTTCGTATGGTATAAGTCCTTTTGGTTGTAGCTGTACTCACTTGTCTACCAGTCATCCTGACACTCCTTTCAGCAATTGTCCAATGTCTCATTAGCCTGTGGATAGAGATGATCCATGAGTGGTAGGAGATGGTATTCCTAGTCATCAATCGCTGTTCCCTGTTTCATCCAGTACTGGGATGATAGTAGCTTGTGAAGAATTCCTACTCTCAAAACCTGTGATTCTTGGAAATGCATTATTCAACAACGACTCTCCATCTCGTTTTGTAGCATATAAAGCATGGTCAGGTCGTTCTGTGTAATTATAAATTAAACTGGAATTGGTCTCTGACAAATAATAAGTCTTGTAAACATATCTATAGTGTATCGTCGGGCTATGTATGCTTAACCATGTATCGACATAAAAATAAAGATGAACGTAAAGGTGTTCATGCATTATGACACATACGTGGGATTCTGAATATAAGGATGAAAGGTGTTGCCATAAATAGTATGCAATCACTCTAAATCCACGTCTGAACACCGAGGTGCCAGCTGATTAAGTATACAGCATGGGAAAATGTACCGCCTGATGAAGATAAACGATTCTCATGTTGTAATTGTTCCACATAAAGAAAGCACAGGCTCTAGACACGAAGAAAGACTGCCACTAAGAAAACGTTTGCCAAAATCTGAAACCAAATAAGTGTCTTTATCGCATATTAAATTACACTAAAGCTAAAGTCGTTTTTTACAGTAAAACCCCGCTTAAGGGGCCACCCTCCGTACCGAGCAAAGTGGCCCCCTTAAGCGGGGTGTTCCCTTAAGCGAGGTGTCCCAGAAGCGGGGTTTTACTGTATATCATGTCTGGGTGTATGGGTTGTAGACTAAATCATTGTACACGATGACTCCTTTTCCTATCCATCGATTTAGAGCGCCCTTTGAAAATGTATGGCGCCACAGTAAACCACTACCTATTGTTTCTATAGTACCAGAAATCATAATCACTGTTTGTGGATGTAAAAACCCACCGATTCCGGGAAAATAGTCCCTTTGTTCTGGAAAGCAAAAAGATAGGCCCTAATACTATAGCAATTCCTGGGTTTAATTTATTCGAGAAAATGGATAATGAATATCACAAACGATGGATTTGTGAGCAGACGGCTCAGTAAACCACGTAAAGTTTACTTCGTGATACACTAGCTGACGCTCGTATATTACTACGCGTAAGACATTCGTGGTTTTCGGTCGCCATCAATTATTGTCTAGTTAATGCACCACAGGGAGTCCCTATAGTGTGCATCTCATGCAGCGAACTTTGATTGCCTGTTATGTTGTGAAATAGTTTCATAATTATTCGCCACAGGGTGTGTGCTGGGCAACCACTTGATCCTGGCATCATCCTGATCTCCAATCCAAGTCCGGCTGTTTATTGCCGCCTCAGAGAGAGATTACCCAACAAACAACTTCTCTGATTAGACTTAATGCGCAATGTTAATAATCTGCACATCGAAGGGCACAAGGGATACTCTCCCAGCATCAATTCAAATGTTGATATTTATCCCAACGAGTATAGAGAACTCTCTCTACTCGTTGTTGGACCTAATGCGCGTATTCGGTGGTCCAACATTTACATCATAGCTGTAGAAATTCACATGCTAACTTGGATATCGTAAGCCTTAGATTTCATATATACCCTCCTTTGTACTTTAAAAATCTGACATTGGGATTCTCAAGAATAACAACTTGCAAGTATCCAGGACATTGTTGGAGCGAATTTAGTTAAGATTTACAAATTTACAAATGTAGCATGCTGGGAAATGGAAATCAGGATGGGAAAGAATAAAGTTTAACCAGATAGCATGAATTCAATTTTTCAAACAATGAAATTAAATCAGTGTGCCAATATTGCATGTATTGCATCAGGTCGTTGTATAATAACGTTCAATGTTCTTCGTGAATAAGTACTGTTTCAGGGAAAGTGCAATTATATTTCAATGGCCACGGAGTTACATACAGTTAGTACAACCTCAAAAATGTCGCAACGATCCCTGGGTCATTTCCCTTCATATGAAGACATTATGCCATGTAGCTAGACATGTATTGAACTGTCTTTCCATTTAATGCCGTACTGCAAAACATTGCAACTGCATCATTGTGAATTTTACCGATAAAACCCTATTTGTTTCACATTCCTACGAAATGGCCAATGATTTATAAAGCATTTAGTAGATTGGATTAATATATATTCTAAAAGGGAGAGAAATTGATTGATGTCATTTAATGTAACATATATTGAAAGTGATTCTGGTTTACAAACTCCTGGGTTATAAGTGTGTCTAAGTGTGTTTAAGTCTTCCATACCAGATCTAAATTTGAAAATGGTGTAGATAGGACATGATAACGGCAGGGAGATATTGAATGAGTGGGCACACCTGACCCACATAATGATAACATAAAGCCTAGGTCACCTAAAGCAACGGTAATTTGGGGAGGAGATTTTAATATCATCATATACCTGTGGCGTATATCCTATGTATACCACACGTTCCTACCCATGTCATATTTCTGGCCGTACAACACGGTCGTGACGTACGGGGTATGTACGTGGCATACGGGGTATGAACTGCGGCGAACCCCATCAAATTGTCCAAAAGCGAAGGTAAAAAATTGTTATTTCAAGGTATGTTACGATGATAATAATAATAATAATGATGATGATGATAATAATTATAACAATAATAATAATAATGATCATGATGATAATAATTATACGAAAACGGGCGTACTCTGTCTGTACTTAGTAAATCCTCTGCCTCCGGCATTGCTTTATTTTATCGTTATTTTTACTGCGTACATGTATGTATTTATACATATAGCAAGAGTAACCCTGTTTCCATATATTACACATCGAATAGCTATCATATTATCAGCAATAGTAAGTAGTATATGTGGGACATCATCTGTGTGCATGCCCATGAAATTGTGTGTCTTTAAAAAGTCAACGACCCGAGCGGGCATAATTTTTTATAACCTATTTCCACCACCCATTTAATGATTATGGAGTGAGATTGTGGTTCAGTATATATCCTCCAATACAGATGCATTGTGATGTAGTCATTAACTTTCCGGTACTTGCCGGTGTGTGGAAGGAAGAACAATTAGAAGGCACAGATTGTCAGCGTAGGTTTCCCTCTAAATGCGTGGAGGCATTCATGAACATTGTACTTGGCAACACGGGTACGACCAATTATCCAAGCTCCTAGCTTTCTATGTATTCTTTGTGGGGGAGGGTGGATGAGTACTTCTTACAGAGAGAGGTTTTTCTTCATTTAAACTAGAGTATAGATGGGCATGCTATGTTTGCTCCACCTAAGCATGGCGCATACACTGCATCCACGGCCCTAACACATGATAGAGGCTTTCTAGGCCACCAACTTTGTAGTGCCGTGGGATTTTGACGACCCAGAGCTGGGCCTACCTATCTCGTACCCCGGGATCAGTCAATATTGATCGAGGCTAAATATTAGTGCCATCCTGTTGTTGACACAGCCTTATCTTGTTGACCGGCTGGGACCAAGGCAGTTCGAGTGGTGGAGTTACAGCCTTGTGTGACAGGGTCCATGCTAGAATACATTGAAAACGTTGGTATTCAACCAAAGGCGTTAGATCCTTTTTGGTATTTTTATTAACCAGACGAATTATTCATGGTAGACATAGACGATCTATAATGAGATTTAGGGTTTCCAAGTTTAGGAGGTAATTACGATTGTCACAATACCAAGTTACTATTGCGTAATGTTGTTTTTTTTGTTGTATTAAAATTTAGCATAATTAGGCTACGCATAGACATTACAATTATACATCGTCGTGTACTTTATTAGACTTGTGGACTCAGTGCCAAGAATACCCCATTGACTCATGCTATAAAGAATTCCCCGACTTTCTTCTTGTATGTTTACGCATCGGCGAACCCACCGTATGTTCACGAAACATAGTAGGGGAAACACCAATCACAAAAGAAAAAAGCCATCTCCCTAGTATTAGAGAAACTGCAATGTCGTTTTTTTGTGTGGTTTTTTTTTTTTTTTTTGGGGGGGGGGGGGGTGGTGCATAGTAAATGACATAAACGGACCTTAAATGTTATCTTTCACAAACAGAATTGCATTAAAACTTAAGACAACTTGTATCTATTGCAGCAGAACTTGCATACAAACTTGATATACCGTTTCTCTATTTTAGCATACGGGGCTCGCTATACTGAACAGGTATTATACCGTCACTAAGAACTGAATAGTGATTTAAAGTGATATAGCACACCGGTGTTCGTTATAATAGAGTAGGTCCGAAGTCCGCAATCGTCTGCTTCCCCCTAGACACAGCCAGTCAGCGTACTCTGAGATAGAGAGACAGACGGTAATCGGAGCATGATCAAAAGGCGGGAAACTGTTGCTCACTCAGTCACACCGCCGAACGCCAAGACCGGCTACGGAAGGACTTCAACTGGTGTGCGGGTGTATCTGATTCGTGGAATACATAAAAACATACTGAGATTATAACACAATCTTATGGTTTATGCATACGTCTCGTCAAGATAATACCGCAGTGGTTTTTATACGTCCAACGCCAGTCAACTCCCCAGGTATGGCACGTCCGTTTATGTGGCCATTACACAACTGTTGATAACCAGCGTCGGTGTCAGTGAGGTGGATGTCGTCTGCCCAGTCACCTCCGTGTATCGGTATCATCCAAGTAAGTTGTGTAGCCACACGGGCTATTTCCTGTTGGGGTGGCCTGCTGTCACACACAGACCCTTCATCGCAGAACCTGACTCACCTGTTGGAAAACTCGTTTTCCTAAAGACTGGAGAAAGTTTCATTGGATTACCTTAATCGCAGAGCATTCTCCGATGTACTTCGTTCATTTTTACTGAAGCATTCCCTTTCCAACGAATGTTCAGCAAGCATGAACTTATGTATGGTAAGTTGATTTTTGCATTAACTATATTCGGTTACAGGAACTGGATAGGAGACAAAGCACCAGCTGTTGTAGTATGAGGTTACCTTCCGAGACGTGCATTCCTGGCAAAGAAACACCTGTTGATTCATATTCACCGCCAACCACGCTCTCAAATTTAACGAGCATTTTTAGGGGAAAAGACTTCACGCCCTGATAAATTGTAGGCCAACGGGGTGGCGGGGGACAGGTATCCCATATATTGCGAGTGGTAAATGACTGAGACTAATGGCAGTGGGCCAAGAGGTGACAAGAAAAGCAGGCAGAAAAATCATGAAAGGAATACACCTAAATATATGGAATATGGCCTTGTGTTGTTGGAACTGCTTGCAGAACATTGGCTGCATGGACTATTCTCAAGGGTAACATATAATATGCAATACTTTTCATGTAATTTCTTCCCCCAGTCCAACAAATCAATTATCATGAGATGTGCGTGTATCTGGTATTTAATTGGATAGTACACTGGTGGGAATGTTATTAAGGTTATTAATGATTGTTATTGGCGTGAGCATGAAAACCTACGTTTAGTGCGTGATTTGTACATACACTACTACGGTACTTTAAAGTGCAGCCATAAACAAACGAATTTCATTCTCTAAATTACATATTTTTCTCAAGGAACTGCCTTTAGAATTCTGACTGATGATAGAAATCGATAGTCGTCCTAGCAGTCTCGTGTTCTAACGACAATAGAAAAAGGCTACCATTTAGGTAGATCGGTGTCGGTTTCCTTGTTTCTACAGTCACACGGTGGACGTTTCTCGCGAGATCTTGTCCAAATCTCGTCGGCGCGTGATCACGTGGGTGCCTCCGACCCTGACCATCGATTGGCTCAGCGGAGACGCCCAGCGTCACCCGCTGCGACCTTCGAAGTCGCCCGCAAACAGGGGCTGGCTCATGGCAGCCTCTTGGATCCCTTGGATCCTCGTGGAGATTGGCGACTGGGGACGTCATCACAGCGGACGCCAATCGATGCGCACGATCAAAGCGACGTCTGGTGGCGGTAGCTGAAGGTCAACCATCTTCCGGCGGCGTCTTCTCACCACGTTCCTGGGCCCGCCATTATAAATGGGTGTAGGTATCAGTGAGGTTCATGTCCCCCATCCTCCTCTGCAGCTCCACAGACATTGACTGCCAACCTAACCCTAACCCTTCTGTTCCTACCCCCACCTCTCCACCGTTCTTACTCACGCCAAAACCTTGCCTGCCCAGTCCAGTGATCAATAAACTGGAAGGGTTGTTAGGTTAAGGTGGGTGTAGCAGAAATAAAAGATAGATATACAGTTTGGGGATATGAGACAATGAAGCTGATTTTCCACATCTGTGGTGTAAAATGATAACCTATGTGTCCATGTACCAAGCCGAATGGCCAGCGACCTCATTGATAATTACATCTTTAAATAGAGAATCCTTATACATGCTATTTATCGCCTTCCTCCTCCCAAAGTTAATTGCACGACTTAGTAGGTCCTCTTTACAACCTTCTGGGTACATAAAACAAGAATATTTATGTATGTTCATTGGAATAAGTTGCAGGAATTGAGGTTTTTTTCAGTAAATTCTGTGTGCAGAAGATTGAAGCCCTTAAATCACATGGCTTATACATTGCTGGGTTTTTGAGCGATTAGTTCTGATGTAAGCGGGGTACCAATGTATTTTCTACATATCCAGCTCATGTTACTTGCCGCTTTGAAAGAACCTCCAATGAATGGACCAAGTCGGTAAACTTGCTTATGTCTAACCGCTTGCAGAAGAAAAAACGCCTATTGTCAGCGGTATGCAAATATTGATAAAGGTAACACCAGGTAAACCTTTTAAAAAACGTCCTGTTTTTTAAACCTGATTCTTGTAACCGTCTTTCTCACTCTACCATGAGATACCGAGAGAGAATATTCTAACGGCTTTAAGTATTGACTCGGAGGAGTTATTTCATTTGTATTCTAACTTGAATTGAAACGCACAATTGATATATTCATCATTGAACGGCGCTGGCTGAGGTGTATAGCAACGTATGTTTGGAGTCTTTGTGTGAGACATTCGTCTGGTCGAAGGTGTTAGTATTAAAGGGAATGCCTTCCTGATTGTATCTCCCTGAATGCTTCTATTTATAGCATCCAAAATAGTCTTGGATTTGTGCCAGTAGATTTTTGGACGGCCAGTATGAGTCACCCGTAATGTAAACACAGTAGTCGAGGAGGATGTAGGCCTTTGGTTTTGATGGCAAAGATTGCTTGCTGAAAACGTTGGAATGCAGGTTAGATTTGAATTGCGACAGGAATATAGTACACTCTGCGAAAAAAACATTATATGAAACGAGGTATTCTTATTGCAGTTGCATCTTTTCAGTTAATATTCTACATTGGAATCAGAGTTCCCACCGTGATAAAAACTTCAGTGTATATGTTGTATTGAAATATGATATTTGATACAATTTACAATACACCTTAGAGGCCATCTCTAGTTGAAAAAGATAAAGTTGTTTGACATGATCTGTGAGGGGTACACTGTGTTTACCCTTGTTCTAAATGGGGTATTTACTTTATTCTCAGAAAGTCGGCCAGATGACAGGAATAAACATAGACCATGTGACCACGCTTCACGTTTCTTACCGCCTCGCCATACACATATATCAAACGATCTGAAGGAGACTTGACACATTAACATAGGATTAGTACTTTTCCCAAGTCGATTAGGCCAGGCGGTTAGATATTGGCATGCCTATTGCTGGTATGGATTTCCTTATCGCCTATAATCTCTGTGACCCATCCATGGTCGTTGACTATTTGCCTCTGAGGCCACAAAAACACTGATACACACTATTACAGTATACCGTATTAGTATATTAGTTCATCGGTTCCGCTTTTTTTTCATTATAAATCTGGGAATGCGTTAAATGTCTTATCATTGATTCATTCAAATCGTGTATACACCAAGATGTATTAGGTGGAATACGAACGAGGGAGGTCAAAGGTTTCACGCTTATAGGGCGCACATATGCACGATCTTATTGAACACTGAAAAACATGCCTCTAGATCAATATATAACCACTTTATTCACTTATATCGAACCAAATAAATCACAACATGCATACACGTAGACAAGTTTCGAAAACTCGAAACATTTCATACTGCCATACATGTCGATCGAGTGACAAAAAGACTTCACTGTGTCATAACCCATTTTACCCAACATTATATTCATCCACACATTAAGTCAACCGTGTAAAAACCAGGGCCCCGTTTGATAATCTAGGATCGTACATGAAGCACCGTTTCTGTTCCTCGTACAAGGGTTATTGTTTGATAACATCTAAGTCTGTTCGCCAAGACAGTATTAGCCGTCCATAAGGTCGTCCAAAAGTATTGAATAAAGTTGATCCACGTCGTCCATGGGTCCTATAGCATACAGAAAATGTTCTTCATGTTTTTTTTAAATTCTTTAATTGTACTGTATCTGATCAGTCAAATAGACTGGTTTACGTGGGGACATAGTTAACTATTTAATAAATCAGCATGTAACTACATACATTACCGAGTAATTATGCATGTACGTCATGATTCACATATATAATTAAATACGATGCCAGTAACATACTAGTACAGAATACGTTGTTCACATTAAATTGACCTCATCGTTACATCGGAGATAACACTCCGTGTATGATCCTAGATTATTAAACGGGCCCCAGGGCGCAGCTTGTGTAACTGCGGGGGTTAAAATGGCGTCGTCCTGAGGCGATGGCCTCACTGACCTCCACACCTGCGGCTGATTGGCCGATCCAGAGTGCCTTTATCGCGTTTCCGTCAAGGCGTACTCTTGAGAGAAGGAGCACGTTTCCGCTACAACCGGGCTTACATCGAGTCGAGGCAACGATGTTAGCCTGATGCTTTGATCGGAGTATGGCGTGTACAGAACGTGGTGGGGACCTTGCTTTATCTAATATTCTTTACCGCCCGCGGGTTCTGAATGCATAGAGGGCATACATGAGTAGTAGTATTTAAGTATTCTCATTGACTGTAGACATTTAAACTACATTATAATGTACAGATAGTGCACATATGTTGACACCGATTAAGACAAATCGTCATATATATATATATATATATATATATATATATATATATATATATATATATATATATATATATATATATATATAAAATATATTGAGGTAAATTTGAATATGGACTTGTTTAAGTGCTAGTATCTATCCTTTAGAAACCGCCTTCGAGAATTCTCCAATGTATCATTTCGCCCTCTGTTGAACTATTTTTAATGAAAGTATATCAACAGCAAATACTGACCCAATAGGTGCTGATTGGATGAGAAAGATTATAAATATAGGCCTGCTGACAGGGTCCACAACTTGTGCAGTGAATCAATATGTGATGCATTGAACCCATCAACAAGAGATTATGTTCAATGATATTTTTCGCCTTTTCTATTTGGTTTATGAGTAGGTTAGTTAGGTTGAAGGATCATATTTAAGTATTCAATGATGCGTATGTATTATATTATAATTATAAAATGTGAGAATTGCATTGAAAGACTGAAACAGGTTCGCAATATGTACATATGTTTTAAGTCCATGTAGGTATCCCATCCATAGTGTATTCAGACACTAGGCTCCCTGTATGGCTACACGAGTCATATGGGTTAAAATGCGGGACTGAGTTTGTCATGCCTGGATTTCCCGGACGTAGGTGGTATGTTATCAATGCTGAAACGCCTTGTCTTGTCTTACCTACAAAGTCCTCTCACACCGACCTACGATGAGTCATACACCATTTTCGTAACAAGCACAGGTTGGCCCAGCATTACCTGGCGACACAAGCAGGGTCGGTCTTCTTGCCAGTGAATAACGTCATTATAAATGTATGGAAATACATGTCCATGAACATGTATGAGTACACTCATCCCTCTGCGCTCGGGGTCAAGCCATGCGTAGTGGGGCAGTGACCAGTATTGGGCTATTGAACTTGACCTCTGTAATATTAGATCACATCATGACTTACAAACAGCACGAGCATTAAGTATTTAGGAAGTATCTCGACGATAATGATCATCGTGGATTTTATCATATACCTGTGGCCGGATCTCTTGCGTATACTGCCCATCCCTCCCCATGTAGTATTTACGGCCGTACATCATACTGTGACACACTGGGTACAGTCATCCAATCGACATCAATAAAATGCACAAGTTTGCCATTTTAAGCAATATTTATGTATAATACAAAAACAGGCTGACTGTGGTTTTATGTCAAAAATACTTGTTCTTGAACCAGTGTTTGAGGGAACTAAGTTGAGGTAATAAATACTTTACAATATTAGATCCACACATCAAGAGATTACACCATGTTCCCTTTACTTATGGTACAACATAAATGGTGTTAGTTTTTTTGTTTTTTATATAGTCTCGTCTAATCGTATCTATATGTCTTCTATCAGTATTCAGGGATGGCAGTTTTCCTCTTTTCCTAGGAAATCCTTGTTTTCATTTTCATTTTATAAAATCATTTTTCTTGTGTAAAACAAAGAGAGAATGAATTGGACCTCATTCACGCTAATAAACAGGAGTTCGAAGCTCACCACACACCTCAACCCTATTCCATGGCCAATAACGATGTGTTTTCCATGTTTTCTCTCTCTTCCTGAGACAGTAAATTCCACATGAAAAATATTTCCTCTTTTTTTCCTGACCCTAACTGACATCCCTGAGTATTGTGTCAGTATTGTCTATATTAATCTGTTCATGTAGCATATCTTCAAAAACCGAAAAAGAAAACCGGCTTAAGGGAGGTGACTATAAAGTTGTACAGTTTCCTCTATAACTACAATTACCCTGCCGTATAGGGGACAAAGCCATTGTTAGTTCACGAAGCAGTCACTAGGTGGTCAGGGGACAAACCTGTATTCTGGCTCTTTGTTCTTACAAAATTCAACTGCCTTTCAATATTTTACCATGGTTCCCTTGACTCTCTACACCCATCCCAAAGTAGGATGACATAATAACTAAACCCAAGACATGATATTTTCCATATGGAACACTTTATATAAATATGTGAGCAAGGCTAAAGTTGTGACATTTCCCAATTATCACTCACTTCTTTTCCACCTCCTTTAGTGAAGAACACCTACTTTTTTTACCTCCTTTAGTGAAGAACACCTACTCGGGGGGCGTCATGGCGGCGCCTATGGATCATAGGCTATATGCCGTATATTATTCACCATTTTTATTGGGAAATAAGTTATTTTCTAAATATGTTTATCTATAGACTGACGACATTTTGTCAATTGAAAATATGTTAGGCCTTACTGTCGTCAGAGTCTCTTCTACTTCTGGCGGAAAGGTCACCATCAGTTTCGTGTGTGCGTCTCGATAGACAAAATGTGTCAGCTTAAAGAGAACAAAAAAGAAATCGGGAGATAACTGCAAAGTAACTTTGACGAGATGAATCTATAACAATCATGTCTGTATCTTCATTTCTGTAGACTGTGAAGCGTGCCTAGATGCACATACTCGGACTTGACAGGTCGTTAGTGGGATGGGCCATAGCATCTTGATAGAATTTCAAGTCACGCTAATAAAGTTGGGGAAAGGAGAAAGACACATGACATAAGGCATAGATATCATTCTGTGGGTTCCGATATTCACATTTGAAGAAACTTAGGACGGATTTGCATTTTGTGATTTCCGGAACATGAATAGTGTCTATCGCAAGTAAATTACTCTCGGCTGACGTACTAAATGCCAAAAAGTCTATAGAGAAGTTTCTCCCATGAACATTCAGGACGAAATACAAGTCTCTAAAATCTGCATGCGTTTAATACGAGGACGGCATGATGCAATTTTTATATCAAAACCAATACCTGTTAATCGTCCCACTTCCTCCTTGACTTTGTTGGAAAATGTCTGTCTCTCTACATAGGAAAAAATGTTGCTCTTGAATGTAAGAAAAGAAACGACTCTTGATGTTACTGCAAACAAAAAAGACGAGTCAAGAAAATACTCTCATAGATATCGTACAAGACAGACTAGAAGGGTAGCATAACGTTGCTCGGAAAAGAAAGAAATACTATCGTAAAATTGGCTGAGTTTTAATCTTGGCCACCGTATGCCACGACTGGAGGTTGGCATAGTGATTTCACGAGGGGAAGCCGAGTTAAGTCTGGAGCCAAAACCCCAGGAGTGGCATGCGGTGGCCAAGATTAAAACGAATCAGGTTTAGATTTTATCCTCCCCCGTCTCCTCGATTTTGGAATATTACGTGATAACAATTCTGTATGCCACTAGCGGCATATAAAACTCCGTATGCCAGTCAGCGTGGCATACAGAAACTCTATGGGATTTTATATAAGAGGTAGGACAAACGAAAACGCAACGCCTGTTAAGTTTTTATAATGGAAGATCCCTCTGTGATGTATAATGTTCCCTCTGGAAAGTATAACGTTAACAGCAACGCTTTCTATTTAGTTGACCCTTGTTACTATTCATAGCACTATGTCCCGGGAGACGCTCGGTTACGTTGATCAGCCACGTTTGGTGCGAGCCTACAAAGCATTAATCACGTGACGTCACAAGCCCCGAAATGCACTGCAGGCAGATGACATCATCAAAGCGTGTCGCTTATTTCAAATGCCACCAGGTGGTGATTATGTCAGCCTTGCGGGCCGATAAAATAGACAGGTTCGGTCAATTACGGTATCGCGTATAACAGTTAGGGTATATCCAAAACATGGGTTCTTCTTTACTCCATTCGATCCCTCGGGGGGAAATCGCGTTTTTGAAAAAAAAATCGCTTTTTTTTTTTAAATCGCTTTTTTTTTTTTAATTGAGCAAGCTCTTTATTTCACTTGTAGTACCTGCATTGATTCTTTCCTTAGTGTATAATCATGTTTTTTTTATCTTGATAAACA
Source organism: Alentia gelatinosa (assembly GCA_950022655.1). Taxonomy (NCBI): domain Eukaryota; kingdom Metazoa; phylum Annelida; class Polychaeta; order Phyllodocida; family Polynoidae; genus Alentia; species Alentia gelatinosa. The sequence goes on along the minus strand of OX465581.1, from coordinate 38,708,350 downwards.
TATTAATTCACATATGAAGTAGAGAGTTCAGCACCAACTATAGAATGTCGTCATAGCATCTTCCTTAATCCATGCATAGAAGAACATCTCGTTTAGTGATACCATAGTATTTCAAACACAATATGATTCTTTTACAGCAGCTTGCTCTCTTTTTTCTCCTTTTTTCCCTTTGTCTTCCCCTCATCTTAGTAACAGTTTCACCTTATATTGACGATAGTTGTCATACAACAAACAACCATAGGAATATCAAAACATCGGAAACATCTTTATTTTAAAATGTATCGACTGACAAATAGTTAGTTCTTTTGTTTTTAAATATTGCAATTTGGAATTTGTTTCTGTCTCAGTGGTCGTGAGTGATAGGGTTAGTAGAATCGCCACGTAATCTACCGACATATCTTCAAATGTAAAACAACGAAAGAGCTTCTTTAGACTTGAGCAGTTCAAAGAGTCATGTTTGTCGACCGAGTTTTGCGTATTGTCACAGATGTTCCAAGTACACATGGAAGTCAACTGATAAGAATCAATATGGAATGGTAGTAACAGTTGATGACTATACTTAGGATATATCTGTGTATATGGTGATTATATACATCTAGCCGTAACTCCTACACATACCGCCCACTCTTGCCTATGTCGAATTCATGGCCGTATATGTTACACTGTGACGTACGGGTATGTGATTACGTGACAAGGTAAAATACCACCGTTTTTAGGCATATAATAATACGAAAAGAGACTTTCCTAGTAGGTCAAAATACTTGGTAAAAGTATAGATCAGATATATCGCTTTGTCTTCGGGATCGGGATATAGGTCTATCTGATCAATAATCTTACCACATATCTTTGATGTACAAACAGAGTGAACCTGTTTTCGTATAATACGTTTAGATGATTGAGGTACTTCCAAACTCCAGTTGCTTGTATAACCAACGTCAGTGTTGTTCCACACCGGCTGCGTACCGAGCATTCCTCGCATATTACCCTGGTATGGGATCTAGATGCGCCTGAGGTGTCGCGGCTAATGGTAATGTTCGGATTCGAACCCTGGAAACAGAGCTGCAGAGCTATTATCCTGTCAGCAGGCATTGACAGTACATATACACAACTCAGCCTGCTGCTTTAACCACTGCACCACTTCCCACATTTTTTGGGGGTGCAATTTCTTTAATGTGTTATTTCATTAAAAAGGTTCACAAGTATTGATAGAATCAAGTCAAATCATATCACATTTAACCTTTTAAAGGGGCATTTGCCTCAATTGGCTAGCAATTGTTTTTCTTCGCTCTGCCTTATGTTGTCATATAACCCATATTACAGATATATCTGCGATCAATAACACATGTCGCAACACAATCACTTATGTAAATAAAATAAACTTCATATGTGAGAATGTGATTGCCTTTAGGAGGAGGAATAAAGCTTGACTTGCATCTTCCTCTTGGAATTCTTAAAATACCGTTGTTTATTAAGAGACAGAGCACTAGTCCTTCATTCACGTGTATATATGCTGTCAATGTAGGGATCTGTAGGTGAGCGCCTTGACCACCGTTTCTAATATGTCTCAGTAAAAAGGAGAATCCAGAGCAAACCGGGAAATATAGTTCAGCTTGAAAGTCTCTAGACTTAAGTGCACCAGGCATAGTTTTCTTTCAGATGAGATATAGAGCTGTGAAATGTGTTCATCCTTGCATGTAGCACATGACGCCTGTCCAGGCTGTCCTCCGTGAAATATTAACATCCTATGTCAGTCATGTTCGGGAATTCTTTTCAGGTTGCCCATGGTATACCGATCCTATTAAGGAAGGTTGTATGCCTAGATGAGTCAGGTGTCAATGGCTGGCCTAGTTTCACAGTGTAACTCTGTCAACACTTCGTTGGTAATAATGAATGGGTTCTAGAAAGTCATGTACATATATGGGTAAATGTATTTCATTTTGTATGATATTGAATCTAAGGTGTAATCCAGACTGATCGAACGCTAATTAAGAGATCATGATATTTGCAGAACAGGCCCTTATCTTCGCCTGGTATAAACGTCCATAGGCTTAACATTAGGAACCCATACTCAACAGGATTTCGAGTACGGTAATTCATACTCCTTTGGCCATAAACAGATAAATATTTGCAGTCTGAGAAAAAAACATCAAAAAGCATATCGTGCTTGGTCTTAGTCCCAATCCATCTCCTTTTGAGTGCTTCGAAATATTCACTCGGCTATTGCCTCGGTCATATTACTGTTCTCTCCAAACTCGATGGCGAACGGGTAGGCCTACACCAGACCAAACACCCATCGATTTCTTTCTTGATACCATATCCTGATATGCTGCTCATAGAGATGAGACTTTGTTCTCTCTAATGAATATATGTATATATAGTTAAGATGTAATGCTACAAGATTTAGAAGGAATTGAAAAGAATTAATAGAAAAAAAATCACTACAGATGTAGAAAGTATTTCTTTACTCACATACCACTACAGTCATACCCTTACAGAGGAAAGATCTACTTTGAAGGGCTGCCAATGAAGACCAGCTATATTCTAAAATAGCTGATACCAAACGCCCTCTTTATTGACTTGAGTATAAACTGTTTTGTAAACCACATCAACAAAAACATTTAAAAACTATCGGGCAATAAAGAAACCATGAAAATAAATGTCACCTGCTTCTCCAAGCCCGTCGGTGATTTTCGGGGTATAAAGTCTAATACACATCCACCGATTCAGGGTTGAGCGATTAGTTCCCAAATCGTATAGGAGTCGGGTAACTTGTCGCAGGCAATTACGTAATCACTCGGCCCATGTTGGCCACCCAATCAAAGGTCATTTATCACAGTTCCTTTGTCAGTGACTGGATTTATCAACATGTTCATAAACTTTTGGCTAGCGATTTAGGAACATTGAACGACAAATAGTCGGCGACAAAAGAACATTTCAAGGAGGGGGTTCACTAATCGTTGGCCGACTCTTTGCTGGCTGTCCTACATCTACTGACTAGGGCCGACTCCGTGAGGACGCCTCGCCTGAGACAAATTACCGTTTCTTTGTCACCGACAAAGGCTAATAAATGTTCCGAAATCGGTAGATGTGTATTGGGATTAAGCCCGTTTCTATTGGCCGATTATTGTGCACCAATCTGCAGTCAGGAACCACCAACGCAAGATGGGGGAATGGGAACGGCCAGGCATTTCAAGTGGTGACCGACTAATTTGGTGAAGATTACACAATACCACTACCACCCACCAAATCCATCACTATGCACATTTGAAATGTATTGAAAACAAGGTATCCACTGCATCCTCACCGACTATGTGTCACCGACGTGGAGTCGGTGGCCATCACCGACAGACTTTTAAGGTCTCCCAAAAACGTCGCTGCCATTTTCGTTAGCCAATGGAGGCGAGGTTTATCGATGATTGAAAGGTAACAAGTGGCCTGCAGGGTGCCAGTGAAGTTTGTGGAGCCTGGGAATCGAGCTATGTCAACCCATATTGATGCCGGTGATGAAGTTGAGTGGGCTCTGGGATCTGACAGTGGAGCGGGGTGCCAGGTCCTCACACGACTGGTGCAGGGGGAGCGCAGACAGGGGGCCGCAACGTGCAATTACCTGAAAACAAACATGTGTCGGTGCAACATGAAACCTGTCGTTTCCGAACCCGGTCGTCACAAGACAAAGAAGTGCCGCGGCCGGGGGTGGGACGTCAGGGTTGGGCTGCACGCAGAATGTGGGTCGTGGCAGCAGTGGGTGCCTAGTTTCCTCGGCAGGAGCAGGGTTGGTCTTAATCACCCCTCCGTTCCCTTTATTGGTCATCAAGCTTTTTTTTTTAAAGTCGACTCCCCTCTCCCACCTTCTTTTTTCTTTTTTTTGTCGTCTTGTGCCTGTAATGATACCTGGGACACCTGTAGCTCTCAGTCTGTCTGTCTGTCATAAAATCATTTTTATTAGAAAAAGAAATTGGTGAATATTTTGATATTTGTTCTTGTAACCTCTTTAGTGTATGATTGTTTCTTGCGAGACATTTGCCTATTTCACTTCCAGAGGTATATTTGAGTGTGTATACATCATATCATGCTTCGGGGTGATTCTGTGTAAGGGGTATGTCATAAGTTATACACACATTTAACCCTTTAGCTATGATATGACGCCTGGAGGCATTCCCAGAAATAGTACGCTATGATGCCTCGAGGCATCATTTCCAAAATTCAAGTAATTGCTATCTTTTAATGAAATGATGTGACTATTTTGATAATAGGAAGGCATTTGGCCTTAAAGGCCTTTATCCATTGGCCGACGAAAACAGCGGAGATGCTTTGCGATACCCAGAAAGTATGTCACTGGTGCCACCAACTGTGCATCGGATCTGAAAAATCTGTGAGGGTAGTAGATTGCACTCAGTGACCAAGCTTTTACTCAGTGGTGGGTGGTGCCACATTGCATAACCTAAGCAGAAAAAGTCGTGGGTCATTTCAGGAGCTGGGTCGTTTCCCTTGCCGATTTTGGGTCAGCAGTGCCAAAGTCCGTTGGTGGTTCCTGACTGTAGATCGGTGACGGGAAATCGGCCAATAGAAACGGGCTTTTACCTGCATCTAGGCATCTAGCAGCAACGTTGTCGCAAGCCATCAACATATGTTATTGATTACAAACTCTACCAATAGGGAAGACTTCCGAACGTCTGATTTAATCTCATCTTCCCACGCACCGGAGATATTTGTCCAAATTCCCTGATTGAAATGCAGACCCAATACGTGTATATTGATCCTGCACGCAAAGGCAATGATGAATGTGTGTGACTTGATATCCCAAACATTTCACGGGCTCTTCTTGTTATTGAACCCTCAACAAATAGGTCAAGAGAAAATAACAACATGGGTTCTTTCTGTCGAAAACTCAATTTTTGATGATCAATACATAGAATAAAGTCTCTATTTCTTTAAAGAAAATCTTCGATGTTATCTAGTGAATAGTTTAAGAGAAAATGTATATAAAGCTTCCACATCAGAAATAACTACTAATACTTGGAATATTCGCAAATATTGTGTTACATGATAATTGTTTAAGTGGCTTGATCGTATCCGTATTTATTTGGCAGAGTTTCTTGAATGCTAACTCTCTCATAAACCACCACCACCATGCCGCTCCTGTGTTGTGGCATTCAATAATTTCAAAAAGTTAGAAATTGTCTGTAGCTTAGGGGTCTGATTGTGTGAACCATTTTCCTCCACCTTTCATCTTTTTATCATTTTTGTCTACGTACATAAGTATATTTCTTACTGATTATTGTTTTGTGAATATATTGTACAATGGTAGCTGATCATGTTCACTTCCATGATGACACTTTGGCCCAGAATGGGGAATGTCCTCTTACGCGGGGTTCTACTGAATATATATATATATATATATATATATATATATATATATATATATATATATATACAGTAGACCTCGTGTACGGAGGGTGTCCGCTTACGCGGGGTTCTACTGTATATACAGTAGAACCCCGCGTAAGCGGACACCCTTGGTTCCGGGCCAAAGTGTCCGCTTACGCGGGGTGTCCGCTTACGCGAGGTTGAAATAAACATTTAATAGAGGGAACCGTTCCGACCCAAGGTGTCCGTTAACGCGAGGTGTCCGCTTACGCGGGGTGTCCGTTAGGCGGGGTTCTACTGTATATATATATATCCTACCCCTAATATAAAATCCCATAGGCTTAGCATTGACTTTCCGTATGCGCCCGTATGTCGCATACGGATAAAAAAAATCGCGTACAAAAAATGGACCAATCAGAGATCAGCAGCTGAAAGTAGTTCCAAGCGCCTTCAGAGCAGCAAGGAGAGCTATATGAAGGACTTCAGAAAGTTTATATCGTGTTTTTTGTTATTATCCTCACATAAAAATAGCGTTCACAGGGGAAAGGATAAAATCAAAACCTTATTTGTTTAATCTGGGCTCCTGTATGCGACTCCTGGAGTTTTGGCTCCGGATATCACTCGGCTCTGCCTCCTGATATCTCTACGCCAAACTCCAGTCGTCGCATACGGGAGCCCAGATTAAAACTCATCCGGTTCTACGATAATATATATATATATATATATATATATATATATGTATATATATATATACATATATACATAGATACATATATACATATATGAATATATATATATATATAATATATGAGATGTGAGGGTTCTGATGAGAAATGGACACCCACACGATCTGCCACCATGATTACAGTCAGAGAGCTGGGCTACATTCTAAACTGTGCCACCACCCTCCCACGTCCCATGATTTGTTGACGCGTCTAATATGTTCCCAGACCCATCAATGCAGGACCCAACTGTGTCACAAGAAATACCGATGTAGAAAGTCGTTCAACACGCACCTGAAGCATAGAGCTCGCGTGATATATGATATTCATAACGATTATCTCATTAAAGTCATAGTATGTTTACCCTAATTTATCTTTAACCCGATTCCTTTTGATGTCGTTTGAATTAATATTGAATTGAACTTGACATAGTGGTACTTCATAAAGAGCCTTTCAACCCTTCTGGTAGACTTGCTCAAGTCTTTGATTATGAACATTCATTGAATGATTAATCACAATCAGAATAAAGTTCATAAAAGTATGTAACCTTTTCTGACTGGCCCATAAATCAAAGACTTGTCCACTATGTACAGAATCTCCTGTTTATGGCCCCAAGCCACTCCCTGTAACCCCAAACTTCCTCTTACCCCTCCCCCTCCCCTCCTCCAGTTCCCTGGCCGCCTGTGTTGTCATAGCAATAAATTTAGCCTACTCCTCACTGTGATCTGATTAAGATCAAAGTGAGAGGGTATCAATCTCCCACCAGATATCTGACCAGTAGCCATGGTATCTGATTGGAGAGTGTTAGAAATACTGGTGCTATACAGCGCCAGAAATCTAACACAATTACCGATTGTACCTGTCCCTTTATCACAGAAAGGAGAGTAGACATAGGATGCGGGGACTGGAGCTAGTCTACCCTGCTGGGACGTGGATGTAATCTTGACAGAGTGACGTGCACGGGGAAAGGGAAAGGACCCACGGTGTCGTCTGCAGACAGCGTGTTTATCTCCGCGGGGTGACCTCACGACACCCGGGCTTTGAGAAGCTTCCTGAGGACCATTGCGCGCTTTTTACTCGATGCACGCCACGGGTCCCTCGGTCCAGTCCGGGCCCTGGATTCCCACGGCTACAGTTCACTAGACCGTGACCAACCCTCTCCCCATTCCCACTTTCTTCTACCGCACCGCCGCCCCCTCCTCCTCAGTGGTTACTGGAGAACTCGACCCGAAACGAACTCGACCCATAGTTCTCAGGAGAACTCGACCCGTTTCAGATACTTGTGAATAAGACATCTTCATATCGAAGTCAAGGTCTAACTAGTTAGCTTTTAGACAAATCAACCGCTTTAGAAAACAAGGCCAGTTATGACTAGGTGTAGGGTTAAGTGTTAGGGATAGTGTTAGGGATAGGGAAAGAGTTAGGGATAGGAATCGCCTTAGGGAAGTGTTTTCTGGGTTTTTTCTTCATCAGGGAGGACCAAATTTGAAGCCAAGATAATATACTCACTACTAAAGATAGTTTTTATCAACAGTTGTAATGAGTTACATAACTGAGTTGAGATGATTTAAAAAGGGTCGCGTTCGTTACGGATCGAGTTTTTCACGGGTCGAGTTCGTTACGGGTCTTATCTCACCCTGGCTTTTTTCGCCATAAGCTTAACGTTAGAAACTCGTACTCCACGGCCATGAAGGTATTGTACCCAATACTCAACGGCTAATTTGATAAGTTATTTCATCAATAAATGATGTTACATGGGGTGAGATAAAATCAGAAACCCACACCTCATTTGACTGCTACGTAATTCACTCAGCTTTGCTTCGTGAATTACTCCGCAGTCAAACTCGGTGGAGTACGGACCAAGTTATTCTTATCGCGTGAGTTTCCTTCTAGGAGTTCTCCAGTATTCTTCTCAGTGCCATGCAGACTCACCTCGGGGTGGAGACTCCACCAGCCCCTCCTGTTATATTCATCCACTGAGCCAAATAGTCAGACTCCATAAGGGCACATGGCCATCAAATGAACGCCCATGAAAAGGCATTTGACTCCACTATTCACGTCCTGCGTAGGTGTTACTATATAAAACAGAATTTCCTATTGCCACCAAAATGTCGTGGTTTAAAGGCATGCGTGCAAAAAAAATCCTTATTTCACTCTTGGGAATTCCTTTGAGGATGGCATGTGACCCCCATACTAGTGATGTATGACGGGAAATGGTGGCAGTAGGGATGGTACATAGCGGGTTAGACTTGCTCAAATCTTTGACTATGAACATTCATTAAATGATTAAAGAAAATAGGGATACAATTCATTATAGCATGTGTCCTTCTCTGACTGGCTCATAAATCACTCAGTCACTCAGAACGGTTGGAGGGGTAGGATACAGGGACTGAGGCCAGTCTAATAGCGGGTGTGTGGGTAGGGTGGTAGTATGGGGTGTGGGAGATGGGGCTGATGTAACTATGCCACGACCTATTCACTTGCAGCAGAACGGTCCATGAATAAGGTGGATAAAGTTATAAAAAAAACCGGCACACACGTTGGTGAGCGGCATGTGTACACTGGTGTATTTTCTCAAGGTACTTCTGTAGAAAAGGGAGCCACACAGACTCATGTCGGAACTGCGTCATGTTTTAAGCCGGCCTGAGACACATCAAGTGAAAAACGCCAGCGATCTCTGAAATCGCAAACACGAAAAGGCATGTTTGTGGAATATCATTTCAAAATAATATCTCCCACCGATAATTTAGCGTCTTAGGAGCAATAATGAGGTGAACTATGAAATAATAGCTCACACACACGCCATTTTGTGTTGGCGATTCCGAAAATCGGTGGGTTTCTCGCTTGGTGTGTCTCCGGCTTTATAAAAACACCTGCGGAGCATAACAGGTTACGAGGATGGCATCATCTTCAAAGCCAAATATAACATTGCCCGATACGGTTGACTGACCATGCGTGGTACAAGTAAATAATGTTTATTTATGTCTTTGTATGTTGATGAATAAAAGAATATGGTCATGGTCTGCTACACAAAGGAAGTTAGATTAATCTCAGATAAAACAAAAAAACAGAGGTGGTGACTCTTTCAGCTAGTTTCTGTTAGATTCCAACACTTATAAGTGGGAATGTAAATCATAGAGCCGGATGTAAGGATACGTTCTATTTAGAAATGTGCCACTCATGCCATACTCACATTATCTAAGTTTGGCCGACACTAGAGACATTTCAACGTCCGTGCCAATGTATACAGGTACTTATACAGTCAATATAATCAGGCATATTTATCAACAGGGAGTCAGAACAAAAGGAAGACATACAAAACTGATCGGTCTGTTCATGGCCCAGCCAGAATGCTTATCTTCCGTCGCTAAGATTGAGAAAACTATAAAGATTTCTGGAAGCTCAAGTCTCACGTCAGAGACATACTTATTAAGTGTCAGGTGACTGCCTAATTTTTCACTGGGAGGAAAAACTCCCTATTATGTTCAGATTCTTTTTTTTTCTTTTTTTTTAATTTCACATATAATTAACCTGGAGAGTAGGTGGTCTTCCATGATAGGATTATAAATCCCGACTGGTTAACAACAGTGGTGGTTTCCAGAATCACGCGGAAAACTATATCATAAGCAATAATTGCAAATGAGAACATTATGAACAACATACAGTATATGAATAGTACTGACCATAGAGTATATCAAAGGTAGCAATACCAAATTTGTTTTTAGGATAACAAGTACAAATAGAATGAGGCTATCCAGCAAGAATTCAAATGATGAACCTGATTTATTTTTTTGAATTTTAGATTTACAGAGCTTATACCCTATGACAACTACTATTAGTAGAACAAATTCTGCAAGAAAAAGATGAATCATGATATTTTTATTCAACTATGGCTATAACATAAATAGATGGTGTTGGTTTTCCAAAACAATAGAACAATTTAAGAATAATTTGACAGGAGGTGTACGTTATGTGACAAATTTTGGTCAGACACAGCCCTCATAACGTGAGAGATTTCCGTGTGTATACCATTCGATCCACATCCAGCTGACACTGGGTAATGGACCATTGGGGCACCACAATAGGGATATAAAAGGATGCTGTAACAGTTGTCTAGTGGTCACTTCTCAATATGGTATACTGGCAACCAGGGGTTTATTCAATTATCTGTCAAATTGTCTGTTTCTTCAGTATTGCTTACTGTAGCGCGTACTTTCAGACAGAAGGACAGAGCATTACTGGCCAGTAACTAGCCAAGCCTGTCATATTGGCTCTACTATACCTATAAATATATGACAGTAAACTTCTCTGATGGTGCCTCAACCACTGGTCGATGCAGCAGCACTTTAAGGCCCGGCCCCACTGGTGCGGTGCGATCGTCGCACACGTTTTATTGGCCCATAAATGCCCTCTCCACCAATTTCATTACCCCAACTGCGACGAATTCGTTGCACTCAATTGCAGGAAAAGTGCAGGGTATGCCCCACCGGTGCGATTGAATCATCGCATCGCTTGTGGAATGACAGTACATGTATACATGTATATATTCATAACGTGTGTGTGTGTGTCCAGGGTATGTAGACTACATATAATGTATTTTGACAATTTACTTTGGTACTTATCTAACCTTCGTTATATTCATGGCACCTCCTGACACCTTGCACTTGAGGATGTGAAAATACTGCCCTCTGCTACCATGGCCACAGTAGTGTAGTATTATCAAAGGAAACAGGCATAACGGGTGCAGCATACTGCAGTACTCAGATACATAGGAAGTACACCCTATCTATGCGATGAATCCATCGCACACCATGAACATTTCAAGATGTGCGATGCGACGAATCCGTCGCATCGCACACGATCGCACATGCGCTCAAGTCCGGCCCCACAGGAGCTATTGTGTGCGATGCGACGGGCGGTGCCGTTTTTATGACCCTCGCCCGGCGTTTATGACTTGTTATTGACTTGCTACAATCGCATCGCACCAGTGGAGCCGGGCCTTTATGGCAGAAAGGGTCAGACATACATATAATGGAAGTCATTAGTAGATCTATACGTATGTCAAAAAAAGGTAAAAAATTCAAATTGTATGACAGAAATTGTATGCGTCAACCTCTCGGAGCATATGACCGCTTGTATCTGAAACCAGTCAATATTGTGTGTACAAATGTGTGCAACACTTATACAAACACTTCCATAAGATGTGCACATTAACGTTAAAGCTAATATTTCGATAGGATATGAAACTTTCCACCGGAAGACTGGACACATATAAACTGAAAATGTATAAAAACGTGCTATCATTGAGTAAAACAACACATTAATACATGTAACAGCATGTAATTTGTACATGCACATATATTTGAATACATTAAGAAAAATGGATTATTCAACCATCAGACGCATACATCAGTTGCTATTATGCAAACGGTTTCTTGGAGTGACAGTTTAAAAAAAAATCAAAATTGGTTATGGTCAAAATCCAGGGAGCTTTTAGTTAATTGTGTCACTTTTTATACTTTTTTCTGGGTCCTTTTTTTAAAGGACTGGTCCAGAAAATCAGTGAAAAGATTCGTTACAGTTTTTTTCCTCCCAGTGACGTGATCTTGATGTGATTCTGTAAATCATATCATCGAAGGGGTTTGACAGGCAATGGAGCAATAACGCGGGAAAAACCTCAGACACAACAGGTTTGTTTCTGTCACCAAATGACTGCCATGCGGCTGCGGCCTCTCATTGCTCACGGATGTTGTCTATTGGAAGATTATTAAATCTCAATCAGATTTCGCTGTGGCGTGCGGTCTTGTGGGAAGCGCGACATGGGGGATGGGCTTCTAATTAGGCCCCGGGCGACCGGTGGTGTGCCGTTACCCGGAAGATGCAGCGCAGTCTTGATTAATCAGGCAAACTGAATTAGCGCCCGGTCGCCACGCCGCGACAACCGAGCGATAACAATGACAGCAGTAAAATCTGCGGTTCAGGACCACACAGACAACAGACACAGACAGGAGGGGGGCAGGGGATGGGGTGGCTGCTAGTGGGTGGCCTATGAAGAGGGATCAGCCTCAATTATAAGCAGATTGACAGCAACAAGAGGCTCAGCCACAAGTGGACCTTTGTTGGGAATATCTCCAGCCGTTGTTCAAATAGTCCTGTGGGAAGCTGTTCAAGTTGCCTTGGTTTCGATGAGAGCAAATTATGATTGTTGAGCATTTGAAGCGTTCTGGTGTTGAATTTATAATTAGCCACAACGGTACACTGCTGAATTAAAACAAAGTGGGGTTCCCGGTTAGTAGCATTTGATCATTGCACTGAACTAAAGGACAAAAGTCTATCTCATCAAAATTAATAACAAGTAATAATACAATGAAATTAAAAGTTGGCTGCAGTACGTAAAGCTGCTAAAAAAAGAATAACAATTTAACATCGAGGTTTGGCCTTGAATCAGTATTGGTGCATCAAAATTGACTAATTTCCATTAACAGCTGGCTATGAATTATACCAATTCATTATAACAGGTCTCTTATTGATTTATCATGGTTTTAGTGTTGTTTTTTCAATTTTGTCAACGGTTTATTTCATTTCACCGGAACACGATAAACTACACATTGTCAGAACCTATGTGGAAACTATGTGGAATTTGTGATCCTTGACAGAAATTGATTGCTGGAAACGTCTTCCCCAATATCTTACAAATATGTCAATAGTCATTATTCATTTTTAAATATGTTTCAGTATATCACTAGATATTTGACATGACCGAGCTGCAACAAAAGATAAATATTTCTGGTGTTATCTAAACGAACAACAACCTCGGGATCAATCCAAATGTGTACCCGCATATTTTGTAAATACTACTGCTCAGAAACGACAAACATATGCACTTTATCAAAGTACTAGATAACCAATTGCTATAGATGTACAGGTATACCGATGACACAAACTACTGGATGCATCACCTAAATTTTAATGCTTTGACCAGGAAAATATCAACTGACTCAGTGGAAAAGTTTTCCTTTGCTACCTAGTTTTGTTATTTTCATTTGACCACCAACCTATCATTCAAAAAGATTTTGATCATTCGTTCAACTGTGACCCCCGTAATATTTTCGCACATTCCAATAGAACACTCCCAGGGATTGAGCACAGACAAAGGGCTGTATTACTTGGAAAGCGTGGCTAGATTGAATACTGGAGAACTCGACCCGTAATGAACTCGACTTGTAAAAATCTCGACCCGTAACGAACTCGACCCGCTTTGAGAACTCAATCCGTTTTCAATCTTCTCAACTCATGTGTATAAATACTATATTTAGTAGTAAGTATGTTATCTTGGCTTCAAATCTGGTCCCCTCTGGGGAAGAAATCAAACAAAAAATCATTCCACTATTAAATCCTATCCCTAACCCAAACCCTAACCCTATCCCTATCCCTATCCCTAACCCTACTCTAAATCTAATTATAACTGGATTTATTTTCAACATACACTTTTTTTCTAAAAGCTAACTAGTCAGACCTTTACTTCAATTTGAAAATGTCTCATTTGTAAGTTCTCCAATCGATTTCTCCAAAACGGGTCGTGTTCTCCTGACAACTACGGGTCGAGTTCGTATCGGGTCGAATTCTCCAGTAATCGCTAGATTAAAGCCCCAGCTCCGCTGGTGGGATGCGATTGTTATGATATTCACTAAATATTAGAAATTGATTTGCATTCCTAGGTGGTTTTCCTTGCGATCGAGTGAGATGAATCCAGCGCAAAAAGGGTCATAAATCCCGTCGATGGGGCGTTGATGGGGCCATAAAACGTGTTCAACTATCGCGTCGCATCAGTGGGGCAAAGGCGTTTATTATGGACGGTTATTCACCGCTTAAGATCATATTTTGAAATTGGGTCTCTTATTCTAAGAGTGGATTTTATAAGATGACGATAGTTTATGTAACACAGCCAACATAAAAAGTGTGAGGTGGCACGGACTTGGATTACCATATATACATAGGTCCGTAGTTGCGGTTGCTACAATATGCTAACGCTCCCTGAGGTGTCATATTCTGCCTCCCCTCCCCCCCCCCCCCCCCCCCACCCCCTCCTCCTGAACCCCACGTTTGATATTAGTCTAGGCCTGCAAGCGGAACCATACTAATTTAGGGGCAGTTTTCTGTACGTGCGGTCTGGGGAAATTGGCCATTTCATAACCTCGTTTTTCCTAAACGGCAATCCAGGTCACATATACTATGTCAGCAACATAATGATATGTTCACCCACCATCAAGACCGCAAGCTTCTTATATGGTTAAGGTATCTTCAACTATGCCTGGGGACATCTGGAGATAGAGCAACAACCATAAATCAGGTATTGTTCACATCCGCGCCGTTACACTCCCCGGATATCTATAGCATTAATCATAATGCTGAGTGAATAACACCACACCCACTGTTATACACATACGTATATATATATATATATATATATATATATATATATATATATATATATATATATATATACATACTATATATAAAGTATTACGCTATAACCCGATATATATATATATATATATATATATATATATATATATATATATATATATATATATATATATTGGATCGCATTAATAGCTTTTTCACACCAGAGGCAATACCGCCAGAATCCAGGGGTCGCTGAATTCTACATAGTAATTGTTAAATATTGATATATTACAACAAAATTGATTCTATTCAAAGAACTTTTGAGATGTGAGAAAACGGTTTCCAGATCTGTTCTCGCTTTCGTGTCCTCTTATGAACGGTATATCTGTGCCCTGCTTACGCAAAGCTAGACCGAGAGCCAGAGGTGACCGTTTTCGCACCCGCTTTTTTAAGCACCAATGGTCACGCCATCTAGTGCAGATGCTCCACAAACGCCGTATACAACTTGACACCAAATCTCTCCCAGTAGTATTATATAATGTATGTTTACGTATACGTGCGGTCCCTAATTATTTTGTTTATATCTTATTTAAAATATCTTGTTATTGGTAGCCCAGGGTACGACTCGATTACCATGCACGCTATATATTATACGTCCAGGTATCTATGAATTGCCAACATTAATTTTTTTTTTTTTTTTAATTTTATTGGATATAGTTCGCCAATACAAAATCAGCGGTCTACCACCATACCCTATAATCAGAATTAATTGATGGACATATTTAGGAATCGTATCTTTTCCACTCTCCATAACCTTTTTTCAGAGGCGTTGATTTACTGGTTGTACAGATTTTATCGAATGTTTAGTTTCGATTCTATTAAGTACCTCTTCCTATTTATTATTATGTAATTTCACATATACACACATCACGATTATGTGGAAAGATAAAGAAAATAAAGTGGCTCAACTTTAAAAGTGCATGCATAGAATTGCTTTATACTGAAATATTGGCATACATGTGTACTAATTCGGCGTGCCCTTGGGACATATCGCATGAAGGCAAGTTCATTAGATTTAAATTGTATTTGTATCAGTAGAGTGACAAATTATATAACAATACTTTAAGGTCTAGTACTATATCTACTGTCAGGCTCATATCATGAAGAGATCGAGTTTGTGAGATGACGTGCCACCTCTACCGGATACCCTCAACCTAACAGGATAATTCAAGTGGCACCATCAAGTATCAGGGGATTCAGAATGGGAAGCAAGGCTTGAGTTATGTAGCTTGGGGCGATGATATACTTCTATTTCAACAACAACTATCCTCTAAAAAAGAAGAAAGAAATATATAAGCAAACGGCTTTATTTGTATTCCGTTGTAGACTGGGAAAACATACTCCAGTGGCCGACAGATCTTTTCAAAACGTGAGGGACAAAAACTGCCTACATTATCGAGGGGCCCTCACACAGAACCTCCGCTTGGCCATTTCAGCAAACATTCATTTGAAAAGAAGCGCCAGTGTTGTTGGCTGTTTTTTTTTACTTTAAAAAAGAAATCCTGGGAACGTTGGTCTACCATATTGGTTGGCGGCAGTTGTAGAAAACATCCCCTCAGCTGCTCCTTGAATTAGTGGCCTCCTGGATACTTTGCAGAGGAGATAACTACCGGTTGAGTTTAATAGCTTTGTCCCACACTCTTGCATTATCTAGTCCAGTTGATCTAGCCCCGTTTTAAGTGGACTAAATGTATCTAAGACCCCACATGAGTGCTCAAGACAGCGCTGGACTGTGTGAAGCTTTCAGTTGAGAGCACAGCCAAAGCAATAAATCATCACGAATGTGGGTAATCTGCTCATCTCTGCATACTCGGCATACATTCACCTGCCAGCCACAATGACTGCAATAAGCAGTCCCCGAAATAGATTCTCTAGGTGTGTCTCTCCCTGCTTGCATTCATCTGAAGTGGGCGGAAAACACCGGGGCTACATATCTAAGCCAAACAATGGGGTTTCCCGCCTGCGAGCCCCCTCCTGTTACATCAATAAGCGCCAGGCGCCCGCCGCCGGACCCCACCATTGTCAGCGCCCGTCGGAGCTACAAACCCCCTGCGGTATGGCGGAAAACATTCCCTGCAAAAACAGGTCACCGCGATTCAATTTATAAGGCGTTGATTACGGGTTTGTTCTGGGAGGTCACGACAGGGGGTTATTGCCTTATGTTAATTGGCGGCAGGGCGAGGTGAGTTTTTTTCCTGTCACAAGTAACCCGCACCACACACTTCATTCAGCTCCAGACAACAACGCCGGCCACTCCGGAGTTAGTTATTCACTCGCCCAGCGAGAGGGTCCTTCATTAAGTCATCGTATGGATGATTATCTCGTTGGAACCCTTTGAACCCGACTGGCAAATTGTGGGCGCGTTAAGGTGTGCATGTATGTGTGCCCGGGGAATGCTGGACTATGGACGACAAGCGCACGGGCGGGCAGGCGGGCGTGGAGGCCAGGTTAAATGACTGCTCCCTGCATAAATTGCTCCCCCCACCTCTTCCCCACACCGCGTGCTTCTCACTACCATGGCAACGACTACTGATGAGCGACCACGCTTGTACACGCCAAGCTTCAAATAAACACAAAACAAGGACTGGTTACCACCTTGACATGTGTGTCTAATAATGTGTCAGTAGTGAGGGTGGGGGGGGGGGGGGGGGGGGAGTAGAGAAGCCAGACTGGGTTTACAGTGGAGTTTGCAGTGGGTGGTCAATCAGTGGGTAATTCCACTTTTGTGTCGTTCAGAAGCTGGCGGTGATGGTGGTGATGGTGGCAGTGTGTGTAGCACTAGTAAGCCCGGCTCAGCTTTGGCGGCTATCCCCTGCCTCACCTGGGCTAGTCTGTCTGCACACTGACTGGCGCGCTGGTTGTGGTAGAGAGGTGCGTGCCTGCGTGCATGCGTGTGTGTGTGTGTGTGATTCCAGGTAGGTCAGCTGGCGGGCTGTTTGCACTGCCATCGCCTCACTGACTGAACACAGGGAGACCACTCGGCAACACCCACCCACCCACACACACTCACCTCCACTCACGCACGGACCGCGCACGCTCGGTACGCTAGGTGAATATTGTGGCGTCTCACCTCGGCCGTCGGCCCCGCTACGCACTCGTGGAGTCCGAACCCCGGGATGGGATTTTCCCGTCGTAATAATAATACACTCATACAATGACACCCATCCCTCTGACCCAGGAATACACCGTCGCCAATTCGCATCAGCAGACGACATCTCACTGACCGGGCCGGTTGATTTGGCGCGCTTTGGTAGAATCCACAGAGTGGCGGGGACCGGAACGTTCTCTCCACTCGCTCTCGCCGCGACCAATCAGAGAAAGGTGCGCCATTTTTACAGCGTCACCGACGAACGATCAGGCCCCGGCGTAATCCCGACAGAGAACGGACGGTAAGTACTACCTTTAAAACACTTTTTATCCACTTTTATTCCCGTTGACAGCGTTGTGGATGTGTGGGAGAGGGACTGTCGGGGACTTGGCTCACCTGTCCGGTGATGATCGGACTGGTGTGGAGGTGGACGTTCAGACTGCAGCCAGCACGAGGAGGTGGCCAGAGGCTGCCAGGTGTGTTGACGGCATGGTCGCCGCCCAAGGCCGGTGGCCGGGCTGTTGGCGGCGGCGGGAGGCGGCCAGCCGGCGGCAGACAGACACACACACTCACCGGGCTCAGGTGGTCATTCCATGTCTGCCTCACCTCAAACGAATTCAAAAACCACACTTCCTTCGTACACACTCTCCCCCATCTACACTACTGATAACGATCACTCTGTGTATGTGTGTCAGTTGTATAATGTAACAGCAGGGCCTGAGATCTGGCACGTTTCTCCGTGACTTTAGTGGTTTTAGATCTGTCAACCGCGTGTTTTTCCACCATCACAGACGCGGCATCTTTCAAACCCCGCGAAACAGTTGATGCTGCTGGCCTTACAGTGATGGCCTTCGCGACCTTGAGCCTGTTCTGGCTTGTTTTATGACGTTCACACCATTCTCAGTGCACGTTTTAATGGACCCACCATAATAATCTGTTAGAAAACATTTGAGACATAAATCAACATCCTTCCCCTCACCTACATGAAGTGGAGGTATTCTCTGGGTACCGCCCTAAGTGTTTGTCATAAGAGACGGGGGATATTGTATGCACTCAGCATCGACCACGCCCTGACACATGGTTCCGCACCATTGGGTAGACAGCCAAGTACCTTCTTTTGTATAAACCTTCCACCCCAATGCCTCCCATACCTTTACAACCCCCTTGGCCCTACCCGCGTTACCCCTGACAGCTACAATTCCACGGCTCAGGCAGTCAGCCCCCCAGTCATTGTCTCTGGGCTTTTATGTGTCCCCAAGGTGAAGGTCGGAGGCCGGTCAGTGGTCACTAAAGAGGGCGACTATACAATGCCAGAGGCCACCCCAGGAATGTCTCCCCCCCCCCCGTAATAGGAGGCAGGCAGCAGGCAGGTATCTGACATACTAGCCTGTATCTTGTGACTCATAACATTAGTGTAGTGCACCACCTCTACTTCAGCGGCCTTGTTGACACTGACCCTTGTCAAGCAGCACACCACCTTGGCCTATATGTGTACTCGGCACATCCTCAGGTCATCTAGATATGTCAGGGGTGCCAACAGCGACAACCACTGTCATGCGGTTTATTCTAATTGTACCGACAACTCTGTCATCCAACTTATCTAAATTTCCGAATGTTTATTAGACAATTTATACCTATGTCAAAACAGTACTAATCACATGCATATCGATAGAGCTTGTTACTACTTTTTGAGACAGAGATTAAAGTATAGCACACAAAGTTGATGGTTGCGTTAATATAATTCATGGTCTTCACAGGTCTCCACAGCGTGTGGTTGTATGTGATTATTATAATTAATTCTAGATTGGGATGGATCTTTATCGGTCTACTCTTGTTGTTATATCATTTCCTCTCTACATTACATACCTGGGGAAGTAGGTCGACTGTGAACGCCAGACACAGTTGTAAGACATGGCGAGAAAAAAAACCAAGAAAATAACCTTATTTCAAACCAAGCTATCATCACTATACATTGCATTTCGAAGGTTTTATTAATCATTTTCAAGTCTAAACAATTCCCAAATTTTCGTTTCATTTATTTATATGGGAATGGTCATTCTTCTCTAAAGCACAGCTCAATTCGAGTTTGGTTATTCTTGTTCGAATAATCTTATTTTCTTTTGTTTGGAAAAGGTATTTAGCTTGTGTGTTTAGGAATCAGATAACCTAGCTAGTACATACACGCATAAAACCTAGGTAATACCTTTACACAAATATGGAACAACAACAGTCTTTACATAGTAACCATTCTAAGCGCTCCACAGAGTGGGACACTGTACGACAGCGATAGTGCACCTACACAATCTATACTGACTCCCCAATGTTGAATTCCCCACGACGTGAGCAACTGCTACTAATACGATGTACAGGAATTGTCACCAGGAATAGATTCACTGCATTGCCCAGTATTAACCTTTTGGATTATCCTAAGTTGGGATAGATTAGCACGTACCCGAACAATGGTCAAACTCTGGATCATTCAATTCACACATAGAAAGGAAGCCACAATTTTATTCCATAGTAAATACATAATATACTTCCAGGAATGAATGTTGATGCTGTAACTAGTTCAGCGATGATTTTGGACTTGATAGATTTTAATGCCCAGAGCATTTATTCGCTGGTTATAATACGGCTTCATGGTCAAAATCAGTTTGGAAGGGCCTGAGGCAAGTTATTTCCAAGTTGAAAGAATCCCTTCAATTTGACCGAGCCAGTGGGTTCAGGACACATATGTCTCGGCTTTGGACTTTATGTCCCTTATGACAGGACAGAATTACACACATCAATGGACACTGACCCTATTTTTAGTTGGCTTCCTTGAATGGGGTAGGCCAGGGGTAGACCAAGCTGCAGGTTTCCACACCCAGCATTGGGGCATGCAGGCCTAGCCAAGCGTGACAATGAGGTTGACAACTTGATTCTGAGATAAAATATCAGGCAATCATATTTCTGAGAAGAGAGCTAAATTATGTCATGGCTGTTGTAGTTGACATGTGACAGGTTTGAAAAGATTGGCTTGATGCATTAAATATATGTCAAGTCAAAAGTATCACTGGAATTCCTTTATTCTTTGTGCTAGAGATCGTAATTTGTATGATACTAAGCATACTGTCACAACATAATGTTTACAACATCAGTGTAGGAGTTTTATATCATCAACACTTTAAGGAATGTTGCATTTCTACTATTATTAAATGATATTCAAGTTGTTTTGCTATAGTCCAGAAATGAAATACGGACAAGTTGATTGTGAAATATATTTTTCATTAGGGATTCAGTTAGACATCAAGATGGTGAGGAATTTTATAAGACTCCCTTCTTCAGGCAATTGGTTGGTCATTGACCAAATGAAATGTCGTGATAGGTCAAGGCAAAGACGTTAATGGATTCCATTAAAATCGGTCTAGCAGACGCGAAACGCCGTCGGTAGATCAATATGCGATTTGTGCCAATGAAACGCATTGGAGATCAATTGAAGGGACAGAGATGCCAAGTGACAGACCAGACAGATGTGTCCGCTGAAGGCCTAAACATGTGGAGTCACTATATATGCTGGTGCTCTAAATACGGCGTGTGTATTGGTGCCTGGTGATAACCACATACACACGTATAATCCATACCTGCCTCCTACGGGGTAGGCGGGGATTAACTAATACCAATGTAATTTGGACCGGAGATGATCTGTTGTTCCATCAGATTGGTGTCGTCGGCTGGGGTGGCCTTTTCCCTGCGGGATCCCCATCAGTAGCCTGAGCACCTCACACATAACCAGGCGTGGGTGAGTTACTCAAGTCAACCTCTCATCTCGCAACCCACAGCAGGGGGTCAATTGGAGCAAAAGCGGGAGCAAATTAAAACGGATGAGCTGCTCCGGAGGTGCGAGGGTAGCACAGAAGGGACACGGGATGGTCGTCTTTTGCTCCACCTTAGATGGGCAGCGAGCTGGTGGCGAGTGTAACCCAACTACAGAGCAGCTCAGTGCCCTTGAGTCGCTGGCGATGATTAATGGCGGGACAAGGACGATCAGCATGATGCATCAGTCCATCACGCACGGATGATGGATATGTGTGCTCTCTCTAAGACAATCTTCAAAGACACCAGCCCCCAGGAGGAAGCCACGCTGCTAAAAAGATGCCGAAGCAAACAGGGATGAGTGATGGTGGGAGCGCTTACCACCATTCAATGAGGGTCGCCGGGGGTTGGCCTGGGCCGCCGAGTGGAAGCGATGCACAGATGTATTACCGCATCGCAATCTAATATGATTACTGCCATTAAGCAATTTATAAAGGCGCCTACTGGTAATTCTGCATGTCACGGAATCACAGAAGTCCCCAAGAGAAATGCAGACTAAATGGAACTCATTTAGGGAGAGGGAAAGGGGGACGGAAATGCGCGGCCCTGACGCCATCAGGTTTCAAGGACATCAACAGGTAGAGAACATCATTTTAAAAACGCCCATTGCGAAATCTAAAATTGAACTGCTGAAAATAGATTCATTTTACAACGCTACCTGTCGGATTTTATTCCATCGAGATCTGATACTGGTTCCCAAAATTAACTGTCATGCAAATCATGTTTAAATATCTTGTTTCCGAGCTTTCTAGAACCCCACCCCTAAAATAGAATGTATCATGAAACTTGTCACTGAAACTATTGCATATATATATGTATTTATTTTAGAAACGTATGGGTGGGCTTGGGCATACAGAATTATTATTTGTCATTACACCAGGCGATAGCTATGGTCTAGCTAACAGCGAGGAATTGAACTCGGACATTTATAGATATTTACAAATTTCCATATACATTATATATATGCATAAACACTGTGATGTTTCGTTCCCTCTCTGGTATAAAGCTATTCTTCTCTTGAAAGAGGACCATATAGATTTCGTGAGAGCGTAGTAAAAAGGGTTGGGGACGATGGCATCCCCACTTTTAGGGCTCTAATAAGGAGTGGGTTTCGTGCCCTCTAGGTCTCATAAACCTCGTGCTTCGTGGTTACATGTGTCTCTATACATGTGCTGCTATTAAAACCATCGTATCCACAATGCTTTATCTAATTGCTCCATACGAATGATAAACATGAGAATGACTTAATTGCACTTTTATGGAAAACCTGCTGAACGGCTATTTATATCATTAGATATGAGAACTGTTTCATTTCTTTTAGTGCACTGATCCCGAACGGACTGCAGCTCATACCATTTGCAAAGGGGATGTCCCTTAGTATAGTAAGCACTCCCGCTAAAGCAGACATGAATGTAAACAGGGGGGATTACCCCAACTCGGTAGCGATAGAATTCGTCGAAATAGAAAAAAAAAACACCAAATTGTTGAGAACTATTTTGTTTTTCTCTATTTGTTCAAGCTGGAAATTTTGATTTTGCTTCGATTTATTTGTTGGCGATTTCAGCGGTCTATGTATAAGATTAATTGTTCTGCACATGTAAATGATATACATGTATGTCATTCCACCTCTATCAACATTTAAACATATAGCCTACACTTATATCACAGCATGCATGTACATACACATGCATGTATGTACAGGGCAGCATGTCCTGCAGAGAAAACATCCCTTACCTTTCAAACATAGGACGACATGACCTGTAATCAATTCTTATCTTTTGAAAAGGAGATAAATATGCCTGTGCGCTACAATCTAAATATATAGGTGCTACAGATAACCACAGGCGTTGAGACGAAGGAAAAAACCTCAAATAAGGAGATCCATTTTGTCAACAACCATAAAGCTAAGTACAAGCATATGTAGACATGTGTATCTGCACCCAATTTATGAGTGTGTATATACAATATATAAATGGCAAGATGCAGTCATAAGCTTCTAGCATTCATCATGAGCTGCCTCCATTGGTACCCTCATCCGCCTCCACTGTAATCCTGTGACCGTGTACATCATCAGGTGGTGGGGGATCAGCGGGAAGGGGTGTTAACGCACTGCGGTCCACGTTTATGACACCCATGCCCGTCAGGTCTATGGATACATGCCATGTAGTCGGAGTTTGCTTTGCTGAGACCACTGCTTCCACCAGGCTTGATTTTCGCTCCATATGAGAGCACAATGTGCTGTAACAAGGGGGTCGGTGGGCGGCCCGGTCGCGCCGCCGGGGCTGGTCGCCGGGACCAGGCGATAACCCGGTGATGGCTCTGGCGTGCCCTGCTTGTATGGGTCCATCAGCTTCCATAGTCTCCGGTTATCATTTATTGATATGGTGATGTCATGGCCAGATAATAGCCGCCTACACAGGCGCGCCGGTATTACTGATGTCAAATAGCCCCACCTATCACTCCCCTCTCCCCAACCCATACAGGCATACGGCCAGGGCTCTGTAATTTTAATAAGATCCGATACGCCGCCTTTCAGCTGAAATTCACGGAATGGCCATTCATTGAGTGGGGCGGCGAATTCATGGGTCCGCGGGGTCTGCTTTTATTGTAGCGGGGTCTTTGTAAAAATAGCACCACGACCGAATCTAAAAGGCCACTGAAAGCGAGTCACTTTGTTCCGCACATACAATAATACATACCTAAGCGAGTGCGCATGTATGTGTGCATTTTAAACCGTCTTAGAATTAATGTTTTGTTGACATTGCTTTTAACTATGGGATAGAGGACCATGGCTGTTTTCCGTACATCGCTCATACACATCAATAACAATCGATTGCTGTCTTAATGACTAGCATAAATTGTCATCTGTGAATCACATTCAGTCTTCACTATTAGCATCGAGATTTATGTTTTCCATGCCTTTCAAATGATCGGTCCGAAAAATACTTGAAGTTTGATTAATATCCAACGGTTATTGCTTTCTCACATTGTTTACAACGACATAAACGCCATACTTTTATATCACCCCCCAGTATTTTTGTCCTGTAGGCTTAACATTTGGAACTCGTTCTCCAAAGTATTGCGGTCCGTTCTCCATGTGTTGTTCATTCTTTTAGTGTGTATAGGGGTGAGATAAATATAAAAAGCAACTCGTTTTGGTCAAAGAAGTCATTCTCCAACTCGTTTGAATGCTATGTGATATTCCCTCGGCTGTCGCCTCATTCATATCACTCCACATCAAACTTGTTGCAAACAACAACTTTGACCAAAACTTTTTGGGGTTCTTCTTTAGTATCTACAATGGATCGGAATGGTATTCCACATGCTGTCCATGCCAAGTGGTGTAACGTACATGTACGGCATCTAAAGTTGTAGCTGTGAGCAGCGGGAACGCACGATATAAACAATATCATGTTTACTCCTCGTCACCACTTGCTCATAGCAGCTCAGTTCTGTGAACAGCAGTTTAATCACTCGTGGCTCGTCTGTTCTGAGCTACTCACGTTTGCTCGCCCGGCGTGATCACGTAGCCCTGGA
Organism: Alentia gelatinosa; assembly: GCA_950022655.1. Classification (NCBI taxonomy): domain Eukaryota; kingdom Metazoa; phylum Annelida; class Polychaeta; order Phyllodocida; family Polynoidae; genus Alentia; species Alentia gelatinosa. Next base: position 38,683,315 of record OX465581.1, on the reverse strand, counting down.
GGCTGCTTAATGCCTCCAGTCAACACGAGAGACGATAAGCTTTTTTGAAAACAGCTCCGTTTCAGAAACGGTCCTCTTAAAAAAAAGTCGTCTGTAAGCAAGCGTTCCATAATCACTTGCATAATGGATTCATGGCGCGTTTTTATTAGCCATTTTCCTCGCCACCGTTCCGTATTTGAGTTGGCAATGGTAATCGATAGCGTTTAGGAAGGCGATAACGAGCGACCCATCTCTTCATGATGCATTTGTGCGATTGAATGTCGTCTGCTTTGGTCGGACGTCGCCAGCCCATCTGAATCTTACTTCATTCGATAATTTCAAGCTGAAGTGTTTGTTCTGGGCGGTCAAGTCTGGATTGCATTCTCTAGTAACACAATGCAGCGTAGACCGCTACCACCACGAGTACACACCCTCGCACATTGACCACAGAAGTTGTGTGCATGCAGCCAACAAGCATAGGGTGGACAACTCGCTCTATCTTGCTCGTTGGGTCGGCTGCAACGAGGAAACCTTAGCACCGTCAGGCGCTATAATTATCACCTTGGCAATGTCTTAGAGGTAAGGTTACCAGGCAGCACCACAAAGCGCGTCACAGAGTGGAGGCCGCTGGCAAGGCAGGCCGTCAAACTGGAATGAGTACACCTACTTGATCGTCAGGCAGGGAACGGGGAATAGAGGGAGTGTGTGGGAGAGGGGGTTGTCAGTAGGGAGGCTTTTATGTAGTGCCACCTCCCCAACACACACAACAACCGCCTTTAGGCCCGGGAGGCGGGATATAGAATCCAGACAGCTCACAGGGGGCGTGAAAGGGTTCAGTCCTCAAGGCAGGCATTGTGTTCACGGCTTGTGGGGGTATCTGATATAGAATATCTTTTAAAAGGGAGAACACCACCTGAAGATGAAAGTAGCAACACGAACACCTTCCCTCTCAAAGTAGATGGGGCTGTATACATTCCTCGGAAGTCACTTCAGCAAGATGTTTATATATTGTGTCAATATGGTTCACAGCTCGTACTGCTTGTTTAGTTGTCAACAATAAGAAAAAAACCAAAAAAAACCCCCCAAAAAACCAAAAAAAACCAATAAGAGCTGGGGGGTCAATTTATCACAAGTCCTAGAAATCTCAGTGCAGACTCTCTCTCTCTCTCTCTTTCTCTCAAGAAGAAAAAGAGATTAATGCACATTTATATAGAATATACCCAAATCTCTGAAATCATAAAAAGAACTATGTTCCACCAACAAATACGGAGAAATACCCTATACTCCATAATCGTTGGTTCCACACACTGAGAAAGAAAGTCGTTTGTAGATTGTACAAATATGATGTCATCCAATCCAAGTACAAAGGGGCACAGCTGGAGAGATGCCTACAGTTCACCAAAGAGAGTAGGGCCCAAGCACACCTCGGTTTTTGGTTTCGGGAATAGTATAGGAACCTGTATGCTACGGTTACAAGGACGTTATACAAAGAAACCACATTCTTTTAGTCCTACACATACATAATCGCACAAAGCCTGGTGTAGTTATTTGTGTGTTTGTTTCTTTTCCCACCGCAAATAAAGTCCTGAGAGAAAAGAAAAGAAACATTTTTGCAGAAGATCTGTTCTGCAGATCTAGGTCGCAACGGTCGTGCGTCGAACAGTTTATATGATTCTGAGGTATTTTGTCACTACTTCACCATCCACAATTTATTTGACTGAACCTGTCCCAGTTGTTTTAGTGAACTTACACCTGGTTAAGTGGAAAAAACGATCAATTTAGTTTAGTTTAACTACCAGAAGGTAAAGTGTACTATAAAAAGTGCTTTAGTTTAAAAAATTTTTTTTTTAAAGTGCATGTGTATGAGTATTTTGATAGTGTCATAAATGTACATTCTTTTTATCTCATTTGGTGGAAACGTGAAAACGGTTAAAGCCAAAACTTTATTTTTGTGTCAAAAGAATATTTATCATGATTTCACAAGAGTTAAGGAACTTCTCGCAGTCTTCATGTGACACTACAACGATGGACTTTGATGATAACTGCACGCACACTTCACTTGGAATGACCCTCTCACCACACCACCCAGTGTATACAAAACCCCTCTCCCTGATACGTAACACCATCAGAGTATTGGTAATGTATGAGTATTGCATATGTGTAATGTGGCCTTTGATATGATATGATATACGAAATAAGACGGATTTGTAATGACAAAACAGAAAGAGAGTAGATTATCATAATATAATAACCATCGAAGAAAGAAAAGACTATACTACCGATAGAGGAACCAAGCATAGTAATAATAAAACAGAAAGTGAGTAGATTATTATAATATAATAACCATTGAAGAAAGAAAAGACTATACTACCGATAGAGGAACCAAGCTCCGGTACATAGTCCTGCGACTATACCTATGAAAAACATCCTTTGAGGATGATAAGATATCGTTGAAAATAAAGTTGTTAAAAAAAATCGGAACTATTCGAATGAGATGCTATGTCCTGGTGTGTGTGGGGGCAGACCATCCATCTCCAATTACCGGTCATCTACCTGATCTATATTCTCACCGACTGGTTCACTCAGAGCTGGTGTTGATTGCTCCAGGTAACGAATAGTGTCCAGGTGGCGGCAGGAATCACTCATAAGCGGTGTATATAGGCGCCTGTATACATGTAAATGCGCGTGTACAGCATTGGCTGGGTGGCGGGGCCCATAGGGGCAGGAATAATAGCCGGCCATCCAGGCCCAACTATAGGCGTGGAATGCCGGGTCACAGCTGGTCCGTTGGCACCGCACGGCACATCCACTCCTTTGTGTGCCTTTGGAGCCGAGTGGAATGTGCCCGTATTTACCCTGAGCCTGCTGGGGGGATCATGGGGGTCCGACTCCCACCCTGCCAGCCACTACTCTATGTATGTGTGCTCTCAGGTTTTTTTGGGTGTTTTTTTTGTATCTTCTTAATTTTTTTTTACCATCACACGACAACTAACTTGGCCTATTTCGAAACGAGGTTTAGTGTCTATTCTGTAAGGTATGGTATGTGTACATGGCTTCCCCAAACCCACTCAAACGCATAAACATGTTTTGGGCCTACCACAGGAAGATCGGAATATGGCATTTAAATGGAGATTATTCCTGTTATATTATACGTTAATGTTGCATATTGAATCATAATTACATACATATTGAAGTAAATAGAAATACGGCCGTGATATCATTGAACTATATGGTCCATCAACACGATGGTATCCGTGTATTGCACCAGGAAGTGATACTATTTCGGGGCGGTTGGCATTGTAAAAATACACCCGGACTCGGCACACAGCATTGACGCTCACCTCCAGGGGTAGTAAATCCCATTAGCAGAGAGCTGTCCCTGTGTTCGTTTTATTTGCACTTGGTCTTTATGAGTCGCTACACGAAGTCCCAAGGGTCTGTTAGGGCTCAGCCGACTTACAACATGAACTTAATCGTCTGTGCTTTGGTGGTGGAAGAGAAGGATTGGGGAGGAAGGGGTGGGATAAGTAAACCGGTAGAAATCCGCATCGCAATGGGGACGTGTAATTTCAACTAGAGATTTGATAGTGACTAAAGGCATTATGATTTTGCAATCCTCTTAAAAATGCTCAAATACTTGAGTCCTGTTTAACACAATTACCCCAGTTATATATTGGAGGGAACCATCATACCTTCCTGAAATATTGTCGCTATATAGCATAAAGCCACGAACAATCTATGGCAAAATTATTTGTCCTCAGTGATACTGAGATAACCTATATTTGGTGATAGATGATCATTCCAATACCACGTTTGGCTACAACTTTATGCCATGAGGGTTTTTAATGATATCCCTATATGATATGCGTAATTAAGACACGGTGCCATTGAGGTTGATTCAATTATAAATTACTATCTAAACAATTATATCTCCTTTGAGTATGTTATATCCTCATGAATGACGTGGCAAAATCAAGCAGATACTGTATCTTAACTGGATTCTAAGCTGATACCATACTTCAATCCATGAAATGAAGGACTGTCCGTTAGGCGAATTTTTGGATGAATAAAATTTAAAAAAAAGAGGAATTGTTTTGCTCACTGGTGCGTGAGCTATTACTGAGTCCCCGGTATTGTTGCCATCCACCCGCTCTTTTCACATCTCTGGATACTGAAAATTGTCGCCATGGACCTACTTAGTAAAGGGCCAACTGCATGGTTAGCCGTTACAGATATAGGTACCTTGTGGGTGGATTATCAGACTCCTGCATTGATAGCAACAGCATAGGTGCATATGTGATAATTAGCAATGTTGTTCCCACCAATCAATGATCCCACATATTGTGGCAGGCTGGTGCTAATGAAGCGAGGCAGGCATTCTGTGTGTCCCAATAACATTGCCTTCCTGGTGGATACAGGATCAACACGCTAGTGTTGACGGGTCTACAGCCAGGCCCAGCGCGCTATTTGAGGATACAGACTGTTCCGATCTTTCCTGTTTATAGGAATCAATCATCTGGGCATAAAGCGCGTGCACACACACGCACACATACACTCACCACCCCCTCCCCTTCACTTCCCCCGCCTGCCATGCACCAACCGATGTTATGAGCCGATTGACACGCATAACAAAATGCTGGAACTTCAAGAATCTAAGGATTTGGAAACCTGGCGTATTGTACATGTTTTCTAAAGGGATCAAGGCAGCTGCATGTATTATTAAAACCAGACGTATAAACTCGTCGCTCGCCCGCGTAAAGGTCGTTGCTGGGTCAGTGAACCCGAAGGTAGTTCGATTCTCTGCAACCTCAAACACTGGTCAAAGTGTACCCGCATATCTCTATTTACGCTCGCGGGCAATTCCTGGACACCCTTTCATTTGCAACTAAAAGAATACCCGTTTATGATGGAGCATTCGTTGTGTTCATTTGTGTTAAAGTAAGAATCTCTCCATGTACTTGTTGTAATTCAATATGTGATACATGTATATCATTTAGAAAAGGTAACTCATGCAAATCGATCATGGCACTAGGACATGACCCCTCATGAAACTCGGACAAATGTTTATTCGTTGTTGGAAGATTTCGTAGATATAGGCCCTACATGACCAATAACTTCTAGTTCAGTAGCCTTACTGTGCTAGCTATGTTTTAATTAGCAATTCAAATGAGATGGGATCGAGCTCTGACCGTAAACTTAAACATTTTTCTGAATTTATCTCACCTCACCCTTCACATTGACTGATGGGCTAACCTTTGTGACATAACCCCCCATTGAATATTCCATCCTAAATACTAAATGGGCGTAGGATACAAGTTCCTTATGTTAAGTCTCTGGGGAGGAAATACCAGGGGGTGAGATAAAACTTATTCCTATATACCTATGGCTGTACACTCTATGCTTACACCACGCTCTGGGGGGTGGAGTAACTATCTGATACTACCCAAGGTTGGTATACTACCCAAGGTTGCCGTATACTACCCAAGGTTGACATTTAGACCAATCAGATTGTCTCTTATTAAACCACATATGAAGGTATATAGGAATAGGGAAACCAAGTACCAGTGAAAGGAAGTCAAAATTACTCGGTAAGGCTTGAAAAATTACTGCCCGCGGCCAGGGCCTTGGGCAGTAATTTTTCCAAGCCTTACCTCGTAACTTTGACTTCCTTTCACCGGAACATAGTTTCCCTCTAATATACCATACGCAAACGTGCTGTGCTGCGCAACTCTCTGAAATATAAAACAAGGTGCAGGGAAGCTTGCCGTCACAGGTGGTGCCACCAACAGGGACTCGCATTGCTGTGAATGCAGCTGGTTTAGCCGTGTGAGATCTGACACCACCAGCCCCTGTGCAATATAGCACCCCCACCATAACGCGGGCGATAATTAGTGCGACCGCTGGGCTGGCTAGGCTTGTCCATTCCCTGTGGCTGCTGATTGTTTGTGCTGCTTCAGTCACACAGGTAGTGCTAATCGATGCTGGGCCGGTCAGCCGCCAGTCGCCCTAAGTCAGTTGATCAATGCAACCTGAGGGGATTCAGCAGCACTGATTTCAGTCACACCAGTCTGGGCTTGAAAGAGAAGTGACCTTGTGTGCGTTGGTGGTCAATGCGAGGGTTTTTCTTCTGTGTTCAATAAGCGGGACAAAAGTGTTTTCTCGCCGGCCACTTCTTTTGGAGCAGAGTATGCGTTGCTGAATTCTGAAGTGAAGTGGAGTTTGTATAGATTCTATATAAACATGTATGTATAATAGATATTACATAATTTTCTTACATAAAACATACTGCTCTGTTCAATATACATGTATGTACCCGTATATCGTTAACGCCAAGAACATATATCGTTCATATATCTAACCCTTCATTTGAGAATATCACCTAGATTTTAACTAGTGCACATTGCAGTTTGATAAATATGTACATGTTCAAGAATGAAATGTCATCAGACAAATATATATGATCCTTTGTGAACGGAGACCTTCAATGAGTCTCGAGTCTGCAGCCCCTGTGGGCTAGTAGTGCATGGAATGTGGGATCCGCCTCGGGCCTACAAACTAACCTGGGCCTGTGTTATCACGAGTCATCTACGGGGTCCCTGTAGCCATGTTACGACACGGGCTTCACATGTAACAAAAGACTAAACCTCCCAAATACTACTTCGACAAAGAACTGAAAACATCAGCGGAAACTCGGTCTAGTGTATAAGTAAGCGTTTGTGTTTCTTACACACAAGCGTATTTATGTAGTGTACTTGGGATTATAGAGTGTGGTTTGGTATTTTCCCGTTCGCCGTGCAGGGACCGTCTGGACCACTAAACACCCGGCTTTACCCGCAGGCGGTGACTCGGCCGTCATTGATAGATGGCGCACGCGTCGCCTAAGCCTCGCCTTGACCTCTGGGCGTCCTTGACCCCCAAGAGGCATATGGGTGGCACAAGAACATGAAAATGAGGAGGACTTCTTTGATGAGAGTTGCTGCTCAGATTCAAGCTGGCTGATTAGTAGCGGTTATTGGACGCTTACCAGTAAATGTATGGATCCCTGCATCGTGTGATGGCAGGACCTTTCGCGAACTACCCCCTATTATCGCTCAGGGTTATGTCCCAGTGTCCAGATAGCGGCAGGGATCGATGCGAGTTCGCGGAGGGGTTTTAATCGCTCTTTCTTTTATGTGGGGTTGGAGTTGGATATGGATCAGTAGATCGACTGTGTGCTGGTTAAAAAAGTTACACCGTTACGTGTAATTAGCTTCCCTAATAAAAGTTTCTCGTCTGGAATTGACTTTAGAAAAATGAAAAGAAGGTGGTAAAAGTAGTTACTAGGTTCATCGATGTTGCCTACGCGTATATAATGAATCTTATTACCCACCTAATACTGAGTCTCCATACTGAGCCTATGGAGCCTACAGATCGCTACTGAGTAGAATACGGAAAGCTGTATTCTCCTAGGAGAAAACGGCTTTTTGGACCACCTGACGGGCATCATAGAAACTTTTCTAAATAAACAATGTACGGTGCTTGCATCCAACCTCTAATCATTTACAAGACTTTTTCCTAATAATTAGTCAAAAGGTGAGTAATTAATACAACATTACCATGATTTCGATTCTCCTTGTAGTTGACACTACGCAATACTCGTCAACTACGCGGAGAATACGACCACGCAGATCCAAATCATGGTAATATTGTGTATATATCCTACAGACATGGGCAGAAACTTATTTCCGTGATTTGGGACACAAACACTGATAAGTACCCAAAGAAGCCGAAGCGGGGAGGCAAACAAATCCGTAGTGGTCGTGCATCACCTGACCTGATATCCAATATCAGTGGAGAAGGACCGAGTCTCGGGTAACCTCAGGCATCACACAAATTGATCTTACCATTGTATTCACAACCCAGAAATAACCTTATCAGCAGCCGCTCCTTCCAGCAAGAGCCGGGACAGAGGTGGGAGGGTGGGGCAGGGAGAGGGTGGGTGGGTGGTGGGAGGGGGCGGGGGGGGGGGGGTCAGCACGTACCCACGCGAACAATCCCAACTCGTGACGGCCCGGAGGAACACCTGGAGGGCCCCTCACCCTCCTCTCATTTGCCACCGGACTCTGGCTGACCAGTGGCGAGTAGAGCATCTGCTTTGACAGCCTCATCGGCCACGGAGGAGACTGCGGTGGCTGAGTGCTCCGATTATCCAGAAACATGGACAAAGACATGCCCCCTGGCCAGGCTCGACCCACCCAGCCTTCCGCCCTGCCTGCCCGCCCCGCCCGCCCCGCCCGCCCCTCCGCCCCTCCGCCCCGCCCGCCGTGCAGTGATCCGGGCGCTCTGTGGCCGTCGGTGCAGGGCAAGGTCGTGTCCAGGTCGACGTTTGGTGGCAAGGTTACGTTGCCTACTGCACACAACCCACACACAACCCACCCTCACACACATACACCGAAAGCACCCCCGCCCCTCGGCGACCCTCCTTTCCTCCTGCGACTCCAGCTACCACTACACAGAGGGAGGCGGTCGCCTAGAAGGCCTTCGTACGCCAGTCAACACAACCTTTGGTTTCCCTACCTGCGATCAATCTGTACCTTATCGGGATTTCCAGGATGCCAATGTTGTCCAAGGTGGCCGTATCGTGGAGACACAATAAACACATTGATATCCAGCGGTAACTGATACCCGGGGCGGACGCCGGCAACCAATGACCTCAGTCAGCCTCTTTACGGCTTCGCCATGGAGCATTTCTACCCTGTTTCGTTATTACATGGGCGGAGTTTCTTCTCACAAGCCCTAGGTTCTGCGCTTGTGTACCATTAAAGTATGAAGATAAATATACAATCACACTGCTTACCTAATAGATAGTAATAATGCAGTTGGCGTTTAATACCTATTATATATGGTATAGGGGTTTGGATTTCTTAATAAAAAATCCAGCAAAACAGTGTGTATTACCATCCTGCTGTTGTGCTTGTGTAAATAGTAATGATAGTATGCATGGAATAGTGTTTCACATTCGAGATACTAAAGGAGAAACCACCAGGTTTTGGTTAAAGTCGTCGTTCTCCACGAAATTGGTGCGGAGTAAATCACATGGCGTTCAAATGAGTTGGAGAACAAGGACAATGATCAAAATGAATTGCTTTCTGTTTTCATCTCACTCATGTACACCAAAAGAATGAACGGCACATAGAATATATAGACCATGGTAAACTGACTCCAATACTCGTAGGGGCATGGAGAACGAGTTCCCAGTGTTAAGCCTATGGGACAAAAATACCAGGGGTAAGATAAACCACGTTACCATAAGAGGTAGTGGAGATTAAATTCAGATATCGAACGCAATTCTACAGAACCGCAGTCAATGCGTTCCGTATACGGTATATGTACATATGTATTGAGAATACGACATATGAACATATGCACCCGTTGTTTATCCTGGAAGTCGATGGTGGGCGGCAGAGGGTGGTCGACGTGCGTCAACTGCGCAAAGTGACGTCTGGCGGCAGGTGCCGGCGTCACGCAGAGACGTGTCAACGACGTCATGTGACGTGGTGACGTGGCGACATGATCTCGCGCCGGCGCAGAGGCAAGGTCAGGCGGCGGGCGGAAGATGGCGTGACGAGCGCTCATCATTTAGCCCGGCGATGCCCCTGACCCCGGGCTCCCGGCGCCCGATCGCCGATCACAGACGTTCACACGAACGGGCGCCATATTAAGGCGACCCAGCCTTGTGAACTGACTGCAATGCCAACAGGACTGGGTGATTCTCGTATTATCCCACCCCTTGTATTTTTTTAATCCACAGACTTAACATTGGGAACTCGTATCCAACGCCCATGAGATATTTAGGAAAAATATCCAATGGGGGATAATGTCACAAATGTTAACCCATTAGTCAATGTGAGGTGTGAGATGAATTCAGAAACCCATTAAAGTTTACAGTCAAAGCAAAGATCCCATCTCGTTTGAATCGCTACGTAATTCACACGGCCTTGCCTTGTGAATTATTACGCGATTCAAACTCGACAGGATACAAGCTCAGACACCAGACTTTCACGGGTTTCCTCTATAGTACTTAACTGTTACTACCATCCGGAGTTCTTTATTTGTGTGTTATTATACTCTGAGGAATTCTCTGCACTTAGTACTTCCTAGTACATTCTTATATCATGCCTCTATACTAGGCATCGATAAATGAGCCAATGTAACATTAATAAACCTTTGTTTAGGTAGAACCACAGTATTGACCTGCTACCCAATGACGAATATTTAATCGAATATCCACGTACGCGTGTATATGTACATAAAGACGACGAAGCAATTGGTGAATGTAGACCGTTCAAGGAAACAGATTGACAATTAAGTGTATCATGCGGTCTAATTTGAAGTTGAGGAACAGCTGAGTTATATTCTGTTGTTAGATAAATAGGTCATCAATTGCCTTGCTTAACGAGTAAAGACATTGTGTTGAATCCCAACTGAAATTGGTTCAATAGGATAGATCTTTTTATAAACCTTTTTGATTTAGATGTAATTTCATCTTGAATTGTTATGTACATAATAAGAAAGATGTATCTGAAAAGCTCATCATTATGAGAGATCCTGCTACTAAACAAAAACAACAACAACAACAAAATTCTTACCCTCGATCAGTACAGTTCAATGAAAGTAATCCATGGTGACATGGTGTTGACTTACTTGTTCCTATAAATCTATCCAATTTCATTCGGAATGAAATAAGGATCCTGGTTCACCTGACGGTTTTCATGCAGAAGAAATCTGGCATGTGCCTCAAGTTGAACCAATTTCAGGTGGGATTCAACCTAATGTCTTCACTCATTAAGCAAGGCAACTGACAGCGAACTGGTGCACCGTGAGCAGTTCCCTGGCCCAGCTTCAGATTACCTGCCAATATTAATTCCGGCAATGTTATTCTGATAGATAGCCAGGGCCACCTGGCATTAGTTCATTACAATAGACGTCATATCAGGGCATCTGATGCATATGGCGAGACTTCAAACGGGACGGGCCCTCCTGGAAGCCCCTTTAATCTGGGTCCCCTGACTACGGCAGTGGATTGCCTCTAACCTGCTGTGGAGGACCCGCTCATGTTTCAGGCAGACGTCAGTAACCAGAGAAGGCCATGCCTCACAACTTGTCTCACAGCTTCTGCGGACTGTCATGGTTCTGTACAGAAATGACTGCTGGGTGAGGTCTTCAGGTATACCAGGACGCACCCTGCTCCACCCACGCCGCCTTCCCCCTCTTCACATTCCTTTATTTCTATTCTCCCTCCGCCTTCTCTCCAAATCTCTCCATATCCTCGGCTCACCGTTTCCCTATCGCTTTCCTCCTACCACGTGTTCTCTCGTATCTCTGTTGCTCCACCGCGCTCTTTGTGTTTTTCTGTACTTTCTTGCTATTTTGCTGTTTCAGTAACTTCTTTAACAGAAATTTAAGTAACATTGTATAATGCAGCCTCTGACACTAATTGGTCATGTCGTCTGCATTTGTTGACCGACCGCTCAGCCTGTCTTTAGTGCGGTCAGTCGCCAGTGAAGACCCACCCATACACAACCGATGTGGAAGCACAGGGCTCCAGAGATGGCAGTTTCCCTCTTTCTTTCAAGGAAATCCTTGTTTTCGTCTTTAGTTTATAAATCCATTTTTTCTTGTGTAAAATAAAGAGAGAATAAGTTGGGCCTCACAAACAGAGCAAGGAACAGTGGTTCAAATCTCAACCCAACCCCGTGCCATGGCCAGTAACGATGTGTTTCCATTTTTCCCCAGTCTCTCTGAGGCAGTAAACTTCACATGAAATATATCTCCTACTCTTTTTCATAACTCCAACTGACCTCCCCTCCTAAGGGCTATGATTACAATCTGGAAGGTGTTGGTAACCTCTGCTGCTTGTTCACGGAGATGCGGAGTGGATTGAGGTGGAGTGGGAAGTGGAGGGGGGGGGGGAGGGGCTCCCCATGTGCGGTCAGCTGCCGATATTTGACCCGAGGTCCCATGTTCACAAGAAGCCTTTCGCGCATGGTGCCCTGATTGTTCGGTGGACACAGGCCACACTGTGCACGGCAGTAGGCCACGTCAGGTATTAAAGACGTCTCATACTCACAGAGCCTGCGGCCGTCACACTGCCTGCGGACATCCCTGGGCATCTGGGCCGGAGAAAATGATGGAACTGCCTGAGTGGAGGTCCGTCATATTCTGTACTATACACAACAATAGTAGCACCTGGTTTTATGGACAAAACAGTTTATCTGAACTATTTGTCACAGTTCATGATGGAAGAGATCCCATCAGCATTCGGTGCATTTTCTTGTAAACACATATACTTGTACCTATCTATATTGCGTAAATTATTTTCGTAATTAACAATTAACAAAAAAAGGTTGACTGTAATTTGTATTTATATGTTCATCATGCTCGCACGACTATATACGTTGCCTATAAAAGGTTAGAGTGTTCACATAGACATTCATCGTCCTGAGAAAAAGCTATCCCTTCACTACCTGTGTGCTATTCGCTGTGCTATTGGATAGGGAGCAGGGTGCCAGTGTCTGATGGTCTGAGAGGCATGCCCAACTGACCATGACTAATCACTTAAGACCGAAATACCTCATTGACCTAATGATGTTTGATATGTTCGGATCCTATAGATAGACTCAGGCAGTTACAGAAATGGCAAGTTTACTTGGTGCAAGTGGATACAGACAACGACCCATACACTGAACGTGACCCAAACCTATTAGTTGTTATGTATACATTTAAAATTGCACTCTCATTCATCAATGATGAACATTCTATTTGCTCTTAGTAGAGATGTGTGTCAAGATTATATATAGACTACCTATACCTGGCCGCTGGCCCATACTGTCATAGCAGCTCATCTGCCTCTCCTTCCCCCACCTTGCACACCCACCTCACACTCTCCACCACCCATAAACGCAGACTGTGGAGTATCGAATAATGTGCGTGTGTTGAAGAGGAGTTATCATGGATTATGCAATAGAGACTTTCATTTTACGAGCGAATATTCATAAGCTAAAAAAAACGGAAGAAAACCTAATCCTCCCCCTGAACCTACACACGTGCACACACACCTGCAGACTTGATATCGTCACCTTTACAGCTCACTGGTCCTTCCTGAGGTTGGCTGGCTGGCTAGGTGGGTGGGTGGGTGGGAGGGTGGGTGGGTGGTGGGCGCGTTGGTAAATGTTAGACTGGCACCGAGTGGCCGGCGGCGTGACTTCAAAGAGCACTATGTAGTGTCATCAGAGGAGGCCAGTCACAACAGACGGTCCCAGTCGCGCACTCAGAGGGCCATATGCACTTTCAAACGGCCACCATAAAAAGAGACTGAGCTATCACTCCCTACTCCAACCGCGGAGAGGCCGTCTTTACAGGGCCCCCTTCAAGTGAACAGTGCTTGTGGGTGGCTTGTGGGGGATACACACGTGGGGGCTGGGGAGAAAAGCTTGCTTTTGACACAATCTTCATCTGCAGAAACCATCATTTTTAGGTCGCTGTGTCGCTCGTACTGTTGTTTTTTTGTTTTGTTTTTAAAAATAAAAATTCATCCATATGTACATGTATTTAAAAGAGTTTTGAAGAAATAAATGCATGTAAAGCACTGTAAATAGGGACAGTCCTTCTTTGATAAAATAGAAATTAAGTAAATACGTGGAGACAGATCTGGGCGCTGCAACTGTCCTCTTGCCTTATACTACTAATAGTACCATTGCATTAATACCATTACCACTATTATTGTAATTACTGCTGCAAACAAAACTGCTATGAAAACAACGATCACTATACAATAACTCCATCCGATTACTACAATGCACCGGATCCTTGAAGTGTGCCTGCGAAATTACGACAAGCATTGGCTTGAGGCTATATAACCCAATGACGTCATGTCATATGATATAGATCCCTTTTAATCAGAATCACACACGACTCCAGCATAGCGGTTACTCCGCGGTCAACTTCATTATTGGCTATATTTAGCAGGTTCATTGACGACATCTTGACATCTATAGACAACCCCCAGGCTAGTTGTACACATACGGTAGATACTAGCTAATACGTCCAACTTCCGATCTTCAAAGGTTGCATTAACGGGATGGTAATTTTAGTGCTATTTTCATTATCTCACCCCTGGTATTTTTGTCCCATAGACTTAACGTTGGTAACTCGTTGTCCATACGAGTATTACAGTCCGTCCTGTATGGTCTAGTCTGTCGTATATCAAGTGTGAGGGGTGGGCTAAATTGCATCATCCATATCTCAACATTTATATATAGGTATATGTATGGAGATCCTATAATAATTGCACCAGCGTACCAGCTACAGCCCCTCTCTCCATGTAGCTGGCTGTTAACTGCTCGAACTCCGAGCTGCTCGGAGTGTGGATGACACTGGGTGCCCACTGTCTCTCCGATCAATAGGCCAGCCACAAAAAAAAACAGAGTGCAAGTATACTCAGCTAACACAGTCGCCCCTTATCAAAAGCGCTAGAAGAGCGAACGACAAGTTAAGTCCTGAAACTGCAATTTCCCGTTTTAAAACCTCAAGATAGAATTGATGAACGTTGACGCTCGTGACGCAGTCACATTGTAACATACTTTTATCTTGTTTTCGTTTAATCATGAATGTCCATAATCAAAGACATGAGGAAGTCTTATCCGTATATATTAGTGGTCAGTACGAACATTAAATCCTGGCTTTGACTCTTTAAATTTCTCTAATTCCATGCCTCTGAACAATGGGCACCCTGCGTCTTTGTTGCATGCGACGAATGTGTATCCAGAAACTAAAACCCATGCGAAATCACAATCTGACAATATTCACAAAATACAAACCGAGGAGATATGAAAAATTTAATCCACAGCGGGTGTGCATGGGGACGCCTCACTGTGAACTCCCCTGTGGATTAATAATAGAACTCTAGGGACGGGCCGGAAGCCAGTCCGGAAACACCTTGTCACCGAGGCGAATCTTATAATTGGAAATTCAGGTGGTGCGCTTTTCCTATCATGATTAATTTGTATTCTGTTTATTATTTTCTGTCAGGGCCGTATGGTCGCCTGGAATATCTTCGCTTGTCAAAGTGTCAGAGGAGAAACCGGCTAACGATGCCGTGGTGCCTGCCTTTCTAGAAGCGCCACGCAGGAATAAGATGGGGGTAGAGGGGGAGGGGGCTGTGCTGGACAGGAGGGGCCCTGGTCGTTGGCGGCCCCAAGTCTGCCCACAGAGAAGCTTTAATCGCTAAATAATACACGAGTGGGTTACGCGGCCGAGGGGTGGGTCAATAAGGCGGACATGTAATGGGCCTGAGTTTGTCCGCGGCCCGGCTAGCGCCGCGCCGACAGGAAGTTCGTCCAGGTCGATGCTTGATGAAATTTTATCAACATTGATCGCCCGCTAGAAAAGTTTGCAAAGCCGCTCCCGGCGGAGCTCCCGCTCGACCAGGCCGCGGGGAGAGCAGCTCGACGGGCGGCGTGGGCGTGGGCGGCGGCGGCGGCGACTGTCCAGCAGGCGGGGGCCGGCGGTGTGAGCTGCTCACTGAGGTGCACACCATCGGGCGCGCAGGGGTCGTAAAGAAGTAACCAACAAGTTTTGGTCAGAGTCTTCGTTCTCCACGACTTCGATGCAGAGTGATATTAACGAGGCGACAGCTGGGTGAATATCACGTAGCATTCAAATGAGTTTGAGAACAACGGCTCTGACCTAAACGAATTGCTTTCAGTATTTTTCTCACCCCTGTATACACTAAACGAAGGGACAACAAATAGGATATAGACCATGGAGAACGGACTGCAATACTCGTAGGGGCATGGGGAACGAATCCCCAAATGTTAAGCCTATGGGGCCAAAGTACCAGGGGTGAGATAATCGTTGGTAGGTGGTGGCCGCACCTCTCCTAACGGCACCGGATGAGGCGGCGCGGCCGGGCATAATGGCGGTGTCCATCGATGAATCGACGTTCGGCTGCGGTTGCGGCGCGCGGCAGACGCCCGGGCCGACGGCGCGTGCCTAGCGAGCTGACCTACTTACGGCGAGCGACTCGCGCACGGCCCGGGTCATGAATCATTCATCGCGGCGCGGCGCACGGCCTGTTTGCCCCCCGGCCGGCGCACGCCTGAGACCGCCCGGGAGGCCGCCAGGGAGGCCGCTAGGGGTGGACAGTGCATTTAGGAGGGCTAAGGTGGGTTGGGAGAGAAAGCGGTCACATTGGAACTGTCGAAGTGGTGGTACATGTATATATACATGTATGTGTTCTGGATAGGATAGGTCCAGGAATGAGCAAAGAGATGGGACTGTGTATGTTTTTAAGTAAAGCGGACTAAAATCATAAAATCATTTTTAATTATATTCTTCGGGGGGGGGGGGGGGGGGGCTAATAGATGCATTGTTTTGTGTGTTTATATAGTATTACTGTTATTAATGATACTTTTCTATTGTGATTACTGAAATCAGTCAAGTTTGATCACTTAAAACGGCACGGAACCTAACACCACTGACATGGGTCCTCTTTTTGGGCCTGTTTGTTGGTCGATATAGTTATGTCAATTGTGTCACGTAGGCTCGCCTTTATCTCACCCCTGGTACAAGTTTGGAATAACAAATTATATGGAACGCTCACCGTATATGAACAATACTTACAACACTTTATCATGTTCGTCATGTTCGTCAAGGCGTTACATATATCCAGAACCACACTCGAATTATAAAATACACAGATCTGTCTCGATGACGATTATGGTACATCCAAACTCGTAGAGTATTGTTTATTTATACGATTCTCAGTGCCGTTCTATATAACTCTTGAACTCCGATACATCAGCATACATACCTAGACTGAAGGCCCAATATGGATCTGATATAACTTATTTGTCTTGGCAGAGATATGATTTTGGCAAGAACGTCAATACGTGATTTAAATGAGTCTAGAAGACAGCTCGAATGCAATATGCGTTATTGAATAAACTAAGAAAATAGTCGTATTTGCCTTACGAACTCGTAACAACACAATTTGCATAGCTTGGTAATCTGCACACATATTGGCATCAACTATACCTATTTATACCTATATTCGAGGAAATAACGGATATTTTTAAGCAACAGTATATTCGAAACCTGTTACTAGATAATTAGTACTCTTGATATTTTTCCTCTGGTGTAAAGCAATATGGGGAATGAAATTTGCCTTGGCGCTCGCTATATCAATAAGCGTCAATACTATGGTGTAAACGGAATGAACAAACCTATCCACAATTCCAGCAATATTCTGTTGAATGGCCTTTTCGTGTTTTCAAAGTTATCATCAATTTGTTGTGCATAGAGTTCTTATAGAGACGGAATAACCCACTGGGCTTCCCCTACCTGGCTCTCCCAGCAGATGTTGGGAGACCTACCCACCAGTAATTGCTGCCCCTATGGCCTTCCCTCCGGCACTCCCCCATGCCCGCGGGCCATTTAACGCAGCAAGTCGTTTGTTGTGGCTACATTTGAGGAACATTTACATTTATGGGTGTCAGAAGTGATGAGTATTCGTTACCATGCGTACGTTGGGAATCTGCCAAACCCCGTCCCGATCGACATGCTTATCTTTGCAAATAACACCCCCATATCTCTGTTTGTTGAGGCACGGAGAATTTGGTGCAGAGTGACCATACCTGGTGGTCAGCGAATACTTTAGAACTCGACCCGTAACGAACTTGATCCGTTTTAAGAAGTTGACCCGTAACGAACTCGACCCGTTTTAAATCTTCCCAACGTAGTTATCATATTGCAGCTCTGGATAAATACTATACGTAGTAATAAGTGTCATCTTGGCTTCAGATTTGGTTTTTCTCTGGGGAAAAAATCAAACAGAAGACCCTTCCCCTAATCCTATCCCTAACCGTAATCGTAACCGTAATCGTAACCGTAACCGTAATCGTAACCGTAACCGTAACCCTATCCCTATCCCTATCCCTATCCCTAACCTGAACCCTACACCTAAACATAACTCGATCTATTTTCTATATCTGCTGGTTTATTAGTCTAAAGGCTAACTAGTCAGAGTTTTCATTCGACATGAAAATGTCTCATTCATAAGTATCTCAAACGGATCGAGTTCTCCAATCGATTTCTCCAAAACGGGTCGAGTTCTCCTGACAACTACGGGTCGAGTTGGTTCCGGGTCGAGTTCTCCAGTAACCTGGTCAGCGAGGTAGACAAAGAGGCGCATGGACTTGTGTTTAAATGGCAGCCTTCCCGGCGGTGTTTTGTGACCTGCGATCTAAACACATTACGTAGATGGTGACAGTGGGACGTCTGCCAAACAACCAAAGGCGCTCTCAAACTGCACCTTTTTTCCTCCCTGATAACTTGGAGTCTTTCCATTAGTTTTCTGGTCATGTGGATGACATCACGAAATGTTCTAAAAGCATACACCAACCGAATGATTAAACTGTTTTTAGTGGGAGCTTTTCAGTTCGGACCTGTTATTATTCTATGCCAAGCTGTTATCATTCTTTTGGCTATGTCAGTGTAGGCCCTACCTTTAACTAGACTTAGATTAGCTTGTAACCACTCTGCTTTAGATTTGACAATATACTAACTTGACATTACCTTGGATATGTGTTCTCGAAGACGCCTTAGCCGCCGGGTCTATTATGATAGATACTTTCAATTACCAGGTTTATAATGATAAGGTATACCTCAACTAGAAAATGTGCATCGTGTCATGCCAACAAATACACAGCGTGTATATAAATAACCTAAAATCAGCAATTTTCTATTTGAAAAAAACACTTTCCGAAAGTTCTCAGTAATAATTACATACGTTTCTGGAGTTCAATTATTTTTGCCAACATTTCAACCTGTTCACCAGTGACAGTTGGTATAAGATATTTGAAATATCAAAAGTGTATAAAACCAAAACTTAACTCGGTGAATAATTGGTGGACGTTTTCCTACTATGCATAAACAGGAGAAAACGCCCAGGACGGGAACAAACTTGATCCAACTGGTTTTCGTAAGAACCTATGGTTGAAAAGATAACTTGGACCAACTGGTATCGATTCAGCACTGGGTTTTACTTTCAAGTAGGACAGCAAAACAAACAGTGTGCGAGCCGTTATCACTGTAGTTACACATAGACAATAAACGATAGTTTTGTGGACAGGCGGTCGTAAACCTCGAGAGGTTGACGCGTAGTAATAGACAAGCGCTAGCGAGTGTATTACGACATCAACCTTGAGTGGTTTACATAGCCGCCTGTCCACATATCGCTTGTTTGTTGCATCTTTCATCCATCTTTTCGAAAAAATTAAACCCAATAATTGCCATATTAAAGGGTATAACAATAGGGGCTATTTCTTTGCTCTATAGCAAAAAATGGACCATATACCATGGCTTTAAGGCTGTTTACCACAGATTAGAATCCATATACCATAGTTATGGTATCTGACAGATTTTCTATAATTGGTCGTGGTTTACCGAGTCCCCATACATTTTCAATGGGGGCTTTGTATATGATGGCCAACAAGTTGGAAATGATGGTGAATATCTATTAGCACATGTGCAGAGAGACTATCAATACACTGTAACCACACCACAGATTCCCAGTTACATCAGCTCAGCGGGTGCCTCCAGCAAACACCTCCAGGGTTGGCGTCCCGACTCACGGGGTCACGAAGGGCCACATTCTCCAGCGGTCGGGCGGGCGGGCGGGGAGAGAGGGGGCACACAGGTAGGGACGGGAAGCCATGCTTCGGGGCCACGGCGGTATCTAGACCATGTACCATACCTCTAAGCAGAGTTCCGGAGAATCTAGGCCACCTAGAAGTAGAGGGCGAGCTATAGGTGTGTGTATTGGTTAAGCCATAGTACTCACCTGGCGGGCACTTTTTGGATGGATCGGGGTGGCGGAGGAGGTCAACGTTTGTTGTCATTGCATATTAATCGCGGTACACTGAGTGAGGATGCCGAATTCCTGTCATGACCTGCCGGCTAAATACTGATTGATCATCCTAACACTACCGTTAAACACAGTGAGCATTGTCTCTCCGCACTTTCATATACCTGGATATATTTCATACCGAGCTATTTACATGTATTGCAATAGCAGATATGTATCGGATAGCACGATGTTGAAGTAAATAAAGTAAACTTTATCATCCACCTAATACATAGTAATCAGGCTGAACCTATATAGCCTACAGATCTCTACTGAGTAGAATACAGAAGTCCGTATTCTCATAAAAGAATATGGAAAAAAGTCTTTAATGTGCGAGAAGTAGTGTGCAAGAAGGTATTTGGTAATTTGTCTTTCCTTTGATATTTCATATTTGGAATGCTTAGTAATAAATACATTACCACGATTTTGATCTGCATGGTTCTATTCTCCTCGGAGTTGACACTACGCAATATCGTCGCATTTGCTCGGATATTACTGTGCATCAACTACTCGGAGAATACGACCATGCGGATCAAAATCATGGTATTATTGTGTATTTATTTTCGGTGCTCTGAGGACTCACACGAATGATTCTAGATATGATCTAGTCCATACCGGCTATGTTTGAGATAACCAAGCAAGGCTATCTCAAATCTAACCTAATTATTACTATATAATATACGGACGATTACCCTGACCAGGGCAGGTCACCCGAGGCCACCAGATGCACCGTACCGTGTCTTATCAATAGCGGGAAGATTATACCTACAACAGAGGATACCAATAAATACAACACAATGCACCACATCTAGGCTATCCTGCTGCTTATCTTCAAACACCGGTCGGATCTTTTCTCCCTCACCTAGCGTGACCTTGCACTCGGCGGGCGTCGACAGGGGCTTCGTTTTTCGTTCTGAGTGGCCAACAAAGGTTCGCCGCGACAATCAGCCTCTGAGCTCTCTTGTCTGTGTGGGCCGTTTCAGGGCACGGGGCTGTGGGCCGGGATTTGGGAGGGCTGGGGAACAGACTGGAGACCTGCTCCTGATAATAAACCCAGCCGCGAACACGTGTGATGTCACCACACTGTTCACATGGATCTGAAGGGGAAATTGATTTCTGCAACAGGCGCAGGGCCCCGACGGGGTAACTTGAGAAGCTCATGCAGAATGTATCCCACATCGGTGCTGCACCCCACCTGCCCACGCCCCCGTTACCCCTTCTTCTCCCCACCCCACACGGCACAACCCCACCTTCCTATAACCGCCACCCCGTACCCCATGAATCACGTGGACGCCCTCGCAGGTCGATCCGGGGCGAGCAGCCTACGGGAGGAAAGAAGCATCCTCTTCTGTGGGAAAATTAAGCACCTCACCTGGACCTGCCCTCGAGCAAATCCGCACACTACTAAATAACCCACACACTCCTCTCAGTCTATATCAGAATATACCTGCATGTCTAAAATGGGAGGAAATTTAGTCAAAATGAATTACCGAAGAGTAGATTCTCTCTAATTGCACAACTAGTAATTACAATACTTCTTGGTTGTTGGGCGTTGGCCTAATGATTATTTACTGCACCCCCCCCCCCCCCGCCATAAATACGTACACATTGATAATGCCGGTTTGATATCAAATCCTTTTTATATTTCATCTACATGGTAAACATCCCTTATCAATATGAGTTCATTGTGTCCAAAAGGTTCTCGTTCCTGTTTTGAAAGTTCATGCTTATCTGGATATTGTATCCAAACTTTATCTACTTAGATTTGAACGAGCGTCTAGCTCTCCATGATAAAGCCATGCATGGTTATCTAAAGTTTCAGCGAGGTCTGGTCACAAACTATGCCATCTATAAGAAACAACGGCCATCTTACTTTACCCGGAATACTAATTACCTATAGTCTTTCAATTCCTGCGTGTGATAGAAGTTATAATTGAGTAACAAATAAGTTCATTTCAGATAAAAGTTAGTTGCACACTTCACTGTATCTATGGCTTCCTCTTTCATCTGTCTAATGGTGGTGTGGCTTCTGTAGGACTGTCAGGAATGAAACTTTTTGTGCCAACGCGGAATGATGACAATGGTAGCTGATAATTCTGTCGGTAGCAGGACTTATTTTCATGGTTAAACTTGATTACAAGAGGTTAGATTCACATTTACTGTGACATCTATGTGGTGACAACTGGTTGGTTTAGGCGATGGTGCGGAGGGGGGGGGGGGGGGTCTAGGCATTATACTAATATTATGTGATACGTATATTGTCCAATCAGAATAGCCCCTCCAGTCTGGGAATTTCTGAGTTGTTCAATTAACTAGGTGAGGCAACAGGTGTGCTCAACAGAACTTTGACGCTAAGATCTCTCACCCTGTAGTTCTATGTCGATGAATATCAATTTAAAGCATCGTTGATGCATCTATATTCCTGTTTAGTACCTGTATGTAACCAATACTATCTGAAATCCATGTGGTTCTCTACTAATTTCGTTTTCGAACCAATAAATCTGGAATATAGAATTCATGGGAGACGTGGCATGTAGTTTGGGATGCAGCTACCGCTTGAATGCGCTGTCAGGCGACAGTGTGATGATGTCATCGTGCGCTCACTATCGAACAGTTCCCTTGCCGATCGGTGCGTTTCTATGAAAAAAAAAAAAATTTGAAAAAAAAAAAAAATCTTGAATATATATAGATAGACGTATATGATATGATTGTCAGCTTCTTGGTATCTATTTCCTTCAAGGCTTGTCTCATTCATTCAAGATAGCGTAATTTCCATATGAGATGGCCTGTGCACTGATTTCCCCGCGCTGATCCCTATGTTGACCTGACCTGGTCATAGTGCATCTAGGAGTGTTACTCTATGTCCAGACAAATAACCAATTCGATATATGCAAGATGTTACTTTTTTTTTCATTTATTTCATATCTTATCTTAGTATATGTATATATAATAATCAATGGTAAAGTGGGATTTTATCGGTTACCAGTGAACCAGAGTGAACCGGCCTAGATAGAAGCCCATCTAAATGTTTCACAATGATAACATACATATATGTAGGAGTGGATTGCTATACTTTACAATATAGTCTCTGGTTTTGGCTACACTTGTAGCAATTAGTTTTGTCACCTGCCATTCGCGCTTTGCAGTATTCCCAAAGGCCGTGAGCAGCTCATTAAAATGGTGTGAGCTGCTCTCACTGCGCCCCTCCGTGTCTACACCTCAGCGCTCAGTTCAGCTGAACCCGCCACACAACATCGTCCACAGTCCTTCCCGACACCAATTATTGTCCAGCAGGACTTGTAACAAGACGCGTCTAGGACCCCCGCCTCCCTTAGGGGGGGACAGGGAGGTTATGTTAATTGTATACTGTGTCCAAAACGTCCTATATTGTATAGGTGGTATTATTAAGAACTAAAAATAAACACTAGCATTTGTTTGAGAAGCACTTTATGTATAGGACTAACTATTTGTGTCTTAAATGATAGCATACATCTAATAGAGGGAACCATTCCATGTAAAGATGTCCCTTTACTCGGGGTGATTCCTTTCTAAGGGTCCCCTACGTGGGGTTCTACTGTATCTACTGTCTGTGATGGTGTGCGATGGTAGTGCCAAACGGTTATGTTAGGCACTACATATATCCAGGTGTATAATGATAGTGCCACACAGCTATACATCGTGCACTGTATACATATACAGGTTTGTAATGGTAATACTATACAGTTACATTCAACGATGTTCAGGAAGAAATTGAGTTTGGAGAGTGCAGTAGTAAGAACGAGGCGAAAGCCGAGTGAAAATTTCAAAGCGCTCTAAATGAGATGTTGAATGGGGACTCAACCCAAATACATATAAGTTTCTGATTTTATCTTAGCCTGCCAATATCTATCTGTTTATCGCCCATTTAGTATGAGTTACCATGCTCCCAAGCCTTTCGAGTACAAAAGTTCCTAAAGCTAAGCCTATGGACGTTTATACCATATGTGCAGATGTTCAAAGGTAGCAACATACAGCTACATTGGGCACTGTATACATGTACTGGTGTGTAATGGTACACCACACAGCTACTTTGGCCAATATATGTGTGTGTGCATGTGTGTAATAGAAGTACCACGCGGCTACATTTGGCACTACACGATGCATATATATGTGTAGGTGTGTGCTGGTGGCACCGCACCGACTCACTTCCCACGGTTCTCCTGATAGGTCGGTGGTCTGGACCCAACGCTCACTCACCCAGCACAATGAATGCCGGGACCCACGTAGCCGCCAGCCGTCATATTGGATTTCCCAATTAATTCGGCTGCTGGTTCCAGTGGCAGTGCCGAACGATGGGCGGGGTGGCTGACAGGAATGGCAATATGACAGCATCCTGGGAACGGCCGGCGCTTCGTGTTGGGTTACCGAAACGTCACACACACAGCTTCCATGGACCGAGGTCGCTCATTGAGTTTCTCAAATGATTATAAAAATACACCACATCTACATTCCTTCCATGAAATGTTGAGTGTGTTGGGGTGGGGCTGGGGGCGGGTGGTTACGAACCAGGCAGATAAACTTGCAGCGTGCATCTGAGAAAGACACCATCGAAGTACCAAGGCTCGTAATTGTGACATGCATAAGTACTTGTACACTGTGTGCAAATTAAGGGAAGGTCAATTCAAAATTATACGCGATGTGGTTAAAAATTACAATATTCTGTAAACTGTTTTTACCTGAAAATGAGAACTAAACATGTAGCGTAGCTGGTGTATTGATAATCATACAATGGGTCCTATATTTCACCCTTAGATTATTCAAATGCTTGGCCGCATGGTTAAGGTGTAAGTTGATGACGGGATTTCAAAGTGATTCTACTCACAAGAACGAGCAGAAATCATCCAGTGGAGGTTGCTACATTTACCGATATTGACTCGTATTTCGCTAGAAACCAACTGCCTCAGGGTATGGATTACAATGACAGCATTGATGGTATCATAGATGATATCTTCAGAGGTGGCAGCTTTCCACTGAAGTCCATGTTCTGATTTACAGTTTTTAAAATTCTCTTTCCTTGTATAAAACATTATTTAGTAATTGAGACTCTCTGCATCCTTATACAGTGCCCCGCAAAGTGGCAGGATATAAGTCTAAAATATGTACATTACAATTAGGTAGTATTTGTATTATTATATATTGTATTATGACTAGAATTTCTAGATTTCAATAACAGAATCACTTATATTGTTATGTATCGGATAAAGCTATACAAAACATCCATTCCCCCTAATTAGATTTATTTGATTTTTCTTCGTCCAATCGTTTGCAGACCATTGGCTAGACTTGCTCAAGTCTTTCATTATGAACATTCATTAAATGAGGGGTGGGGTAGGTGGAGGGGTACAGGGACTAAAGCCAGTCTAGCCATTGGCATCCCCTTCTCTAACCATTATCGGACATCCCAAAGCAATAAATGATCTGACATGACGTAGACGTATTAGGCGTATCTAGCAAGAGATGACCTCCCCCAAACGTGTTCTGATATGACATGTTGTGAAACGCCGCAGTCCCTAGGTAAACATACCGGTCAGATAAGACTAGTGTTCCTATGTTTGGGTTCTTGTGGGATGGCGTCTGGGGTTCGGATGCCATGACAGCCACTTCACACTCTATCACATCTATCTGCTCGTGCTATCATTTATCACGTGGTGGCTCGGAGATTAATTACATGCTACATGAATATGCATGCCCATGTTAATTGCCCTACTCTCTTATGAAGGTCGCCTTGCAGGTGTTTCTAAGTGTGCATGCTTACGGCTATGTGCATATGTTCATTGTCTATATTTAGGTGTTTACAGATATGTCTTTAGGTAGGTAGGTCTGTGTGGTTCTTAGTGTATGTGGACAAGTATACGCGTCAGTCTGTTGCATATAGGGGTTCATCATCTTATTCATTATCCACCTAATACAAAGTATCAAAGTGTACATGGAAAAAAACATGACGAGTGTGTATCACCATACCCGGAGCATACAGATATGTCGTATGCCACGGGCTGCAAAAACCGCCACATACGGAAAAATAGTGCGTATGAACAAATAGTTCGTACCTAAATGAAATAATATCGGTACTCTTCTTGTCAGGAAACGGTGGATAATAAAAACAATTTCAGAAAAATCTTTCCCTGTGTGGTACAAACGCCTCTTCCCCATGAAGGTGTGTGGCTGATTTGTTTTTAAACAAGAATTTAAAAAAAAAATAAAAACAATATAGACTGGTTTCAGATAAAAGCAGTTCTATGCTCCTCGGAGTTGACTCTGTGCAATATCCTCACATTCACTTGGATATTACTACGCGTCAACTCATTAGAGCATACAACCGCTTGTATCTGAAACAAGTCAATATTGTCTGTTTCTCATCCACCTGTCATTATACACGTATATAGTCGTCACCGAAGAGAATATTAGATATAACATAACCATGATTTTGACCTGCATATTCATATTCTCCTCGTAGTTGACGCTACACAATATCCTTGCATTCGCTCGGATATTACTGCGCGTCTATTGCGCGGAGAATACGTCTACACAGATCAAATTCATGATAATATTGTGTATGTCACACTCTCCACCATTGACCTTTTCTAAAAGCGCATGGTGCTGCCAGCGGACCGGAAATAGATAGTCCACTATTATCATAGAGTACTGCTCGTAATATGTTGTAATAGACCATGGTTCTGAGTCATGCGTAGAGGGGCTGTCATTCTTCTGGCCGGTGATATCGCAGGTAGAGGCAATGAAAAGACTGTTGTAGACCGTATCTATCTATTTATATATATATATATATATATATATAATGTGTGTGTTTATATTTTGTGTGTATATATAGAGGCAATGAAAAGACTGTTGTATACCGTATCTATCTATCTATATATATATGAATATATATATATATATATATATATATATATATATATATATATATATATATATGTATATATATATATATATAATTGTGTTTATATAGTCTTCAACCTGAACATTCAGAGCGACGATGAAGTGACCTTTGTAATGGAACCCTTTTTAGGGTTGATTTTCAATAATGTCCATAATATACAGTACAGTAAATTATACTAGACAATAGAGTAATCAAGATGGAGGACATGATACGTTGAGTACAAGAAACACCTTTGCTTATTAGCTGTTTGGAACAGCGTGTTTCCTGGAAAGAGTCCCATAAGGAGTGTTTCTTAGATGAGCTTCCATACCTTCGTACACCTGTACTCGGTGGGCCCTACTCTCAATTTTCAGTACTTATAGGATATGCAGCAACTGTATGCATGGGGGACACAACCACTTCCTTTTGGCTGGCTTATTAAGAGGATGAGAGGGATTGGCTTATGAATAGGGTCAAGGATGTGGAGCCTGACTCCCTGTACCTTCATCCTCACTTTCCCGATTGCTGCCAAACGTTCCCCGTCAGCAATGTCTTCCTGGTCCCGGGCGGCGCTGTGTTGTACACAGCGAACGGTGTGTCTCATCGCTGACGACTTGGCCACTCGCCAAGCGGATACTTCCATGTTCCGTCGGCGCAGGTTGAGGTCAGCCTTTGGGCATTTTCCCCGGCCGCTCGGCGATGAGTGTGGGGGCGGCGGGTATGACCTCCCTCGGTAAACAAAAAGCGTATCGCCGAGGTTGGCTACACACCGTTGGCACTAGAATGCCTACTTAACGTGTATCAGTGAGTACTGCATGCGTACCTTTAAGTTTCTATGCGTAATGCTATCAGCCCAGGAGGGTTCTGGGTTGGTCATATCCTGTTGCGAATCATTTAGTCTGTGAACGTGAGTGGAGTACATTATCGCATTGATTTACTTGGTCTATGGAGTATACTTAAAGATAGCTTGGAGAAACATGCATGAGGTAAGTGTTCTCTTACACTAATACCATAGTATCCTACCTAGATAACATTGATATTTGAGTCCACCTTCATCACGAAGAGAGTGATGGCCCTGCCGAAGTGCTGTGTATTATAATTGCTTTATCTTTAAAACAAGTATAAAACGAGTAACCAGGCGTATGTTAACTATACAAGTTCACCACTTTAAAAGTAATTAGTAAATTACTGATCACAAGCTGGAAGCAAGTCAGAGTTAACCTAGTTCGGTGAGGATCCCGTTATTAAAACCGATTGTGCTCATAGAAGTCCAGCTATCTGTCTGTCTGTCTCTGTATGTGTCTATCTGTCGCTGTCTGTCTCTGTCTGCCTCTCTATCTGTCTGTCCATCTGTCTCTGCCTGTATGTCTGTCTCTGTATGTATATCTGTCCCTGTCTGTCTTTGTCTGTCTATCTGTATCTGTCTATGTCTGCGTCTGTCTGTATGTCTCCGTCTCTATGTCTGTGTCTGTCTGTATGTCTCTGTATGTCTGTCTCTTTCTCAATGACATATCGCTTTCTCTGTTACAAACAGGGTAAACTTTTACTATCGTTTTCATCTCCTGACTAGGTCTACTGAGAACCTAGTCAGATATTTCTTGATTAATTATTACCCTTTTAACGTTCCATGCTTACCTCCACCTCTTTCATTTGGACGCGGTACGATTATCTCCCTTGGTATCAATATAGGTCATCGGTAGAGTAGAGGATGACTTGTTTTGCTAAACCGGAATTCAATGTGAGAAACAGAGAGTGGCTGAGTATATTTGTCAAGAAATATGGACTAAGCATATCTCTTGAGAATGAGATATGCAAATAATAGATAAACAGATAAACTGATATCTCGACAGTGACTCATTTTGCACGGGTGACCTTAAAGATCAATCAATGCGATACTTGTACCTAGATATGTTTACCAATTCCTCTAGCAGCGTGATAAGGCAGGAAATTTCAATACTAAAAGAGTTATGATTTCCGAACTTTCAATATGGAAACTTGTTTCATAACCGTGAACCGGTCATGTTCCTCATATATCTGAATTACTATTCAGTATCAACAGAATATAATTGTTCATGCTTAACTTACAGTCAGTCCTCTATTGATTTGTATCTTATAAAACAGCAAAGGCGTGTGAGACTTATTTGTTTTGTAATACCGCCACACATATATATTGAATGATGCGCGACATGATATGTATCCTTTAGTCTGTCATATGAGATGGCGCCATCAGTTATTTGGGAGTCACGGAAGGGGATCTCGCTTCAGATGTTACACTCATCAGATATAATCACCAGACCGATTATATCAAATCAGGAAACGTCCTTTATCCACCCTTACAGCAAAATAAAATTCAATGCTCGAACACGTGCATGAAGTTCATTTACTTAAGTGCTTTTCATATAAACTCTTTAGGTATACCTTTCTGTTTGTTATCTGTAGAATATTATGGCTCCGATCGCACAATAATATATAGCAATAG
Organism: Alentia gelatinosa; assembly: GCA_950022655.1. Lineage (NCBI taxonomy): Eukaryota > Metazoa > Annelida > Polychaeta > Phyllodocida > Polynoidae > Alentia > Alentia gelatinosa. Next base: position 38,653,999 of record OX465581.1, on the reverse strand, counting down.
TGGTATGGTTCATATTGATTTTTCCGTTTCAATTGGTTTTATAAATGATATGATTGTTGTTTTCGGTTCAATTGTGTAATTCTTATTTTTGATACCCTGTTTGGCTATCATCCGCCCCTTCCTCCTTCCTCAGCGAGGAGAATGTTGCTATGACATGAAGAAAAACTTTTTAATAATCGATTCCTCTTCAGGGATTCTGGGAAGTATCCTTGTTAGCTTTGCATTTACAATTCTATAAGAATGAGGTCAACATAGTCCTGTTTAATTACCGAGGAGAGGGTTGAGCGATCTCCCTCTGGATTAATGTCACTGAATTTGATACACTGATTTATTGCCGAAATATACCGCTGCATATATGAAATAAATGCAATGGCAGTAGTATCAATGGCAATGTCATGTAACCCCCATTATCAGATAACCACGTAATTTGCCGAAAAATTGAAACCTTGCAGTAAATTACTTTTTTGATGACTTACTAACATAGACTCCCATTTTTGAAACAGTAGATATGACATTATTCAGAACCTACTGACAGGGAATATTTGTCTTGACAAGCTAATATTAGTAGTATGAACTTGTTTTTCTCATCACAATTCCCATACATAGGTCTACCCTACAGTTTGCTTCATCTGCCTCGCGATATGAGTTCCCTTAATACGTGCAGGGTGGAATAGTTCAAGTTAAGACATCAACATGTGTTCCCGATTCATCCCAACAATCATCTCGGTGAGATTCGGGAATAAAATAGACATCCATACTATTCCCGATCACGCCTCCTCCCTTTACAACCTCGTAAGTGACCCGGGATGAGCTTAAAGAAAGCGTTCGTGATTCGGGCCCGACTGAGCCCTGGCCGGGTGATAGGTCTCTATATATGGGCAAAAATGTAAAGTTTGCTAACTTCTGTTATCTTTAAGATATTGGATTATAGTTTTCAAATTTATGATTGCCCCCATCTCCACAACAAACCTATATGACGCACTTGTAAATGGGACTGGGGAATAGGTAGCATCGCTATTTAAACGGCTTGCTCAGATGCTCAGAATCGGGAACAGTCTGTGAATGTGCGTACATCGACAATCGTGATGTCGGGGACAGTCGGTCATTACCCACACCCTAGTAATGTCCGACGCATTGGGAAAGGTAGTAAAATCGGATCCGTCGAGAGCAAAGGTGGAATCGGGAGTCGGCGTGTTGACGTCTTATATATTTAGTGATACCTCATTTTGAAACATGTTTTGTCTTCATCGGAAATATGTGTAACAGTGTTATTGGTATGACATTTCCTTTTTTTTTAAATCATATTATTTAACGACAAATTACACGTTCAGCAGCACCCATCTTCCACGTGGATGTCACAATTAAAACAGTAGATACAATTCCAGGACAAACATAAACATTACTTACATCGAGAGTACCTCACATCTTTCCATACTCTACCAAGTTCCAAAAACATGCACATTTCTTCTCTGATATTTTTTTTTTTCTTAGTTTTTTCCCCCTCCCACATTGACAAAAAGAAACACCGTATTTCATTCCACTGCAGAAGAATTGCACTTTGATATATCATGCAGATATTCCCTGATATTAGAAGATTGCAGTGTGTTCTTCTTTTAGGCACTGTTCTTGTCAAGCCGTGTGTTTCCACACTACGTGCGCCCGCGGTTAGCACAAGCAGACGCCTAGCGGTATATGTCGGAGTTAGCGGCCGCATCGAAGACTAATCTGATACGCCGCTCAAGGTCACTCAGTGCACGGGGGACGCCACAGAGGGCACTTCCGGCGAACATCGATTTGCCGAAGTCAATGTCGGACTTAGACTTGAATGTGTCCCTAGAAGTCTGAGCTGGAACGAGTGTGGCGTGAGCTGGTAATATTTCAGGCGTCTGTGTTATTGATGTGTCTATGCTTGGTGACCGCACTGACCACTGTTTTACACACATAACATTGACTTTACTTAAAGATCGCTCAGCCTGTGGGAAGTTCTAATAACGATGCGGGAATAAAGTGATCCACTGTGGCAATAACGCGACGCTAACCCCGGCCGAGACTAGTGCGTGTACCAGGTGGTTATTTCTGTAAATGTTTGCCAAATTGCCGATCGCGTGCCGCCGTGTTTGGGGACTGTTTCCAATTGAGAAATGGTCTTTGGCCCTCGGTCACCCCACACAGACCCACCCATCTTCTATTTAGTGCTATGTGGTGGTTTGCTATCAAGGTAAGAGGGATCCAGTCGGGCATACAGGTCACGTTGGTCTCTCCACCATGCCCTCCATGCAGACGGGGGTAGGGATGGGGGGTTACAAATAATAAGAGAACGGCCCTTGTCTGGGCGTATCATGATTCCTGATACTGGTTCAGTGGCAGTGGTGGGAAGGCTGCAGTCCCCGTCTACCTCTTGCTCTCTGCCGTTGATATCTGTGTCGACAGCGTTGGATCGATAAACACAAGGGTTGTGGTTATCAGTGCCAGTCAATCAAGTAGGCCTCCGTACCGGCCCGCCACACAGACTCTCCTTCTCCTCTATGATTTATTGTATCACAAACCAAGGCTACCTGCAGGAACCAGGCAGGCCGGTCCACCGTTAACACTAGACAGCGTCGCCATGACGTACTTCATCCTGCACTGCCTGCCACATTTACACAATAGATTATCTTACCTGACCGACTGTGAATTCTATAAAGTGGCGATATTAATTGGCCGTTTTTTTGTTTTTTTAAAGATTCCGTTTGACACGTTTGAATAAAGGCACATCATTACTTGTCCTCATAACTTGATTAACGAACACTCTCCTAATGAACAGGAAAGCCTTCATAAGACTGTTTAGAAAGAAGTACAGAGCTGTTTTGTGTGTATGGAAATTTACCTGATTTTTTAATTTGTTGTTCGCGTGAATGCCTGCAGGTTTATAACGTGTGTAAACTTGATGGGAATTGTTACATTAATGACGTAATCTGGATGAGGAGACAGAGTGCCCCCTGCTCGTTTTCACGCTACTTCCGCGGGGTATTATAACGTCATTGCGGTAATGAGCCGTGGCCTATGCTCATGGTTCGGAAGCGCCCAGATTAACGCTTATTGTTGGCGCCGTGATCACCCTCCTCCTCCCCACCCTCCTCCCACCCCCCACCCACCCCATCATTGCCGCGGGCCTCATTGCGCTAAGGGACTATTCACACCGGGCGCGCGCGTGCACCGGCACAACGCATGGTCTGGTGTGAAGATACCTCCCGCGAAAAGGAGCCTGATTTAAGCTGGAGTCCAGGTGAGGGATCGCCCCGACTGCACGGTGGATGACAAGAGCAGCTCCTATTGCTCTTCACTGAGCAGCTCAGCATTGCATATGTGTGGGGGTTTGGGGTGCGTGGTGGACATGGGCGGCAGATGAAGGGAGATTGGAGGGTAATGGGGGTGGGGTGGGAGTTTGCATGGGGCTGGGAGGGAGGGAGGGAGGGAGGGAGTGAGGGAGGGAGGGTGTTATTCACGTTCACATGTAGTCTGCCCCCAATGAGGTAATCACCCACCGTTGTTATTATACAGCATTTAGCGTGTGTTGACAGAGTGGGTCGATCAGGACGGCTGGCACTAAACCTGCAGCCGCCTGACGGTAAATCCGTGCACCCACCCTGTGCACCCGCCCCACGCACCTCAGGCTGCGTTCTACCTCTACGCCACCCCCACCCCTACCACTTCCCCCAAACCCCAGCCCCAACACCCACACCCGTATCCCCCCATCCCAGCCTTTGCTCTACCTCCCACCCACCCCAAGCCCCAGCCATAACGCCCCAGATCCACACTCCCCACCCCAGGCACCAACAGTCACATCCACGCCAGGTTTAGTTCTACCCCTCCCCCACAGCCCAATCATCAACTACCCACCTCCACTCCAGCTACCCCCACCTCGACACACATCTACCTCAGTTCTGCAGCCTTAGTCCTAACCCCCAGTATCAACCACCCCACCCCATCACCCATCACCCCTCCTCCTCCCTTCCCAGAATCGCACACACTACCCCATCTACCCCACACCCCTCTTGGCCCCCGTGAGGCGCAGATATTTGATATTAAAAGGCTGTGTTTGATCTGGGCCCCGGCTGAATAATGCATCCGTGTCAATAAGTATCGATCAATTAGAGCCCTTCTGACGTAACAGCCAGCCGTTTGTGCGCCTCCCCGAAAAACCTGCCCTCTGCAGAGGTAGCACTGGTATCAACTTCATCCTGGTATCATGGTCGTGGGTCGTCCGCTTTCCTGGATCAAATAACACACATAAAATAGGATAATTATTTTGAGGTGTTATGTACTAACCTCATAACTACATATGGGTTCATTTTGTTCACTCGTTCAGTCCTGAAGATGCCTGCAGGTATTACCTTGTAGGCATGAAGATGCCTGGGGGCATTGTAATTTACGACCTGAAGAACCCTAAAGGTGTTTTTTACATGCTATTTAAGATAAGAAATAAGTGCAAATTTGGATAAATTATCCATTTTTCATAACCTTTTCACTATTAGGAAAAAATTTGATTGTTCTAATTCAAAATTATCGTTAGGATGAGCGCGCTGTGCAACTTCAAGGGTGCAGGACTGAATGGGCCAAGTGAAGTCATATTTGGAACGGTATCAAGGGGTAAAGGTAATGTCATCCTCAGATATGTGTATACATATACATGCTTCCCTCCTGAGCAACTAGGGAAAGGGCCCTTGTGGCATAGAAACCCGAGTGGCTCTGGTCAATGTAAATGGGATCAGATTGGAAGGTATCCACAGCAGGTATGAAGTTTGATCCCTGATACGGACCCCGGTCAGGTGTCCCCCTGTTCTGGCTATAGATGACCCCTCAGGGATGTTTCCCCACACTGTTCACACCCTAATACTTAACATACAAATGTATATGCATGACCAGCTGAGGGCTCTACGATCTGATCCAATTCATATTTCAAGTCAACTGCACGGCTAGCCATCTTCCCGGCCATCTTTACACAACTCTCCCCATCAATCTCTGATGCACACATCTATAAGATCAAAGGCCGAGGATGCTCAAATATGAAAAATTATACATTGATATAGAAGTAAAACAAGGCCCTATCCAGCATACGACAAGACAGCGTTAAAGGCATATCGGCCAATTTCACTTGAAACTTAAAACCTATGTCCTTTGCCTGAAAATTGAATATGACTTGACGTATTGACGAATTACCAGCAGAGTTTCGAAAGGGGTACCAGCGAAATCTTACGATCTCATTGGTTTCTCACGAGAAAAGTAGATCAGAAAACTACAATATTAAACTTTGATTTCGGCATGGCTCGAAATGAATCATAAAAGAAGAAGTTTGTCTAAGTATAGTCCCACAAAAAAGAAGAATGGGTTCGAGTTTTTCACTGCACGAGAATCTCACTCTCGTGGGCCTTCAGTCTCCAACCCTAGGTCTGGTTCTCTTTGTCTCCGTGTACGGCAGCAACTCCAAGCGGATATCACAAAATTCTACCGTTTTAGATATAGTAGGTAAAAAACACGTATATATCTAAATTGAAAATTAGGGGTCACCGTGCTAGATTTTGTATAAGAGATTGATATTATGATAATATTTAAAAAGAATATATAGAAAATCAAAAAAGTTGCTTTTCACATGAAAATGTAATGTAGAATGAATCCCGAGAACCCGTTTTTGACTGATAATTGACAATACATGTATCTAAGATTCACCGGGTGGCGCCGACGTGAATTGCAGGATATGCCTTTAAAGGTCTGGGGGCATCTGCCCAAAGCCGAGCTCAGCAATACATGTACGACATGCCCCGCGGGCATGCATGCGCTGGCGCCTCTGGTGGCGAGGTGCTAAATGCGGACATAGCGCCGTGGTAATCGCCCGCTCAGCACACCGCGGGGAGACGTGGCGCTAATGGGATCGCCCGCTGAAGGTCCGCGCCGAATTACTGCCGGGTAATGCGATTGCCGGAAGCCCAATGGCGGCGTCATCGGGGTGTGTAACACAGCGTCATGATCCAACCGCCATCACTAGGGGTAGAGCAGGATGCAGGCAAACTTAACGAGCCGCCGTTGCCAAGCTGGGTTACCAAGATGGGTTACCAAGAGCCGCCTGGAGGAAATCAGAGTACACATATGTATGTTCATCATGAATGCAGAAATGTTGATGGGATATTACCTAGCCGGCATTCATTATTCGATCAATACCATAGCTATGTTACTTGTGTAGGTCAGTGTATCACTAGGTCATCTTATGTGTGAGATGCTGACGGGATGGCACCCCCACCCCTCAGACTATTGAAATTGCTCGTATATTACTACTTTTGGAGAGCTTGGGAAATAGTTTTTTTTTAAATGAGCTTAGCTCTCTTTATTTTCATTACATCAGAGTGTATTATACATGTGACTTTCCATTGTAGTATACATGTACATGTGACTCGCTCCTAGTTTACATGTGGCAATCCCACATAGTTCCATTATCCATTACAGATTTCTATATATTTCTTAGTATTTCAGTTAAAATAGAAAGTCTAGCTGAGTTTTTAATGTGATGTTAACCTAAGATTGAATATTATCATTGTCATGGTTATTAATCCATTGACTGGTATTTAATATGGATTACATGATTACCGTGCTTTTATTGTATGAGCTTGCTCTATTCTTGTATTCTTTTTTATTTTGATAACATCACAATCACATTTATATAGAATTATATAACGAGTTTGCAGTGCGCAGTAATATGAACGAGAGAATATTCTGAAGCACTACAAACGAGATTGCGAATGGGGACTCAGACAAAGCACGAATATATGTTTCTGATTCTATCATAGCCTGGTAATATTTATCTGTTTGCCGCCCATTGAGTATGAGTTACCATACTTGCAAGCCCGTTGAGAACGAGTTCCTAATGTTAAGCCTCTGGACATTTATACCTGGCTAAGATAAGTAGGGGGAAACTGACAGGCTGTCCGGGGCCCGGGGAAGCTGTAACGCGTACCGTGGGCCGATGTATCGGTGTTCACCTTAACCTCGTCGAGACAAGAGTTAAGAATGACCTCTCTCCGATGTATATGTATAGATATGGTCAACGCTGTGATCGTCTCATATTTAGACACGTGTACGCTCATTATGAATATACTCATTATGGGTAAATCGATATTTTTTGTATGATGAAAAGACACTTGTTATGTTGGAGTTGTCATTTTTGCTGGGTTTACATGGGTTTACTCAGATCTGATTACTTCTTCATAGAGGATTTTTTTTGTGTTCTTTATTTATTCTGCGAGGGTATCAGTGTGTATGGCGTTCGTTAATGATATCCATTGTTAGAACTAATCATAGATCTTATTCCATTCCTCTTACTTCCTCGTGCACTATCACTAGTTAGTATTGGCTTATAAGGTACAGTGAGTGTGTTAGTTAGGCCATTCTCCGAGAGATGGCGGTACGGTCTATCCTATACTGAGGGACCAGTTAGTTTCTCCGGGCATCGAAGAACTGCCTGCTGAATGTGATATACTATTAGATCAGCGATGGGATAGAACGTGGAGACTTCACTATTGCTTAATGATATGATGTATTTATACCCAGACCAGTCTAATGGGCTATGTTTGTGCCACGTCTTTTTTTTCCGATAAGTGACACTACTGTCTATGTGTGTTCAAAGTATATTTGCAGCTGCTACTTTTCAGTTTGAATTATTCATATTCGAGGCATTTATCATTACTGTAAGATGACATTTAGAACAGAGTAAATGTGTGTAGTCTCAATTTTATAGAAATTCAAACGCCCGTCCCTACCCCTTCCATAAAATATGCATCAAATGGCATGTCGTTAACACCTAACGTAGAATAGACTACATTAATGAATAATCACCCAATCTGCAAATACTGAGTGCCATCAAAGCTAAACCACCATAATGATGGATGAAGGTGTTTAGCCATAGTGTATGGCCTTCATTCACTACGGTAGGAAGAATATTGCTTCGGGGCATAATATGGCCTATTAAAGAGGTAGGGATAAAAACAACACAGGTTTGAGTTGAGTCTAAGTGACATTTCATGTCCTTTAAGAATCAACAAAGACTGCTATATTGGAGGCAGGAATGGGGTCGTTACTAGGTCGGAGGCTATAACCCGCCCCCTGGCGGAAAACCTGCATTATTATAGCAGCGCGCCCAGCCTATAGTACCCGGCCCAGGGAGGATAAGGATGCAGAGAGGGATGCGGCAGGTTTTTTAGAAGCATGCCTGGCGACTGCCCAATGTCTCATTATGTCTAGGTGCTGGCGCCATTCCATGCTCCTTTCACCGCTCACATCAAGACACTTTCACCTCTTTTTTCAGCCTGTCATTAGACTGTGAGTTTCTCTTTGGCTCCCCGACAATGGGGAAAGAACTGGGCCGCCGTGTCGAACCTGGAAAAAGACAATTTATTCCCGGGCGATCAATTTGTTGGAACAATGACGTTTCTACCGTCAATACTATAACGTCACGATAGCAATTAATGTTTTAGATAATGGGGACATCAAAAATCATCACTAAAGGTTGCCTTCAATTATGAAGGAACTGTGACCAAACAGGGACGTATTCGTATTATATTCTTAAATATGTCCCTATACATGTACATTATTCATGTACATGTACACGTTTTTCGGTACTGGTATAAAATTACATACTACATACATACATATAAATGATTAACCAGTGTACACCATTGAATATATCAGGATCATATCTACAATTTCCCATCCTATGATTTCCTTACATTAAGGTCTTTGTAATGTAAGTAGTATGTGGACTTCAGATGGTTATATAACATGCAATCTAATAAAGGATGATTAAGCGTTCTTTTGATATCAAATATCCTTTGTTCTTTGAACTACATATTTGTCATCTTTATGTAATACTTGGCCAGATAATGCATTAGTCTCTATAGATGTCTTAATTATTCACTGAGATACCTTGTTATTTTGTCCATTGGTCGTATCGACGAAGGGTTGCACGTAGCGGGAATATTGAGAGATCCACCCACGGCCGATGCGTGCATGTTCTATCGGGAGATCATTGATTATCTACCCTCCAAACCACCAATGCTGAGACCCTGACCCTGACCTTCACCAGGACATGGAAGCAAACGCAGGAAACGAACTCACCTCGCCTGAGATCATTAAAAAAAGTGGCCACATATATGCATAAACCTATATATGTATATATCAACAAAGACATACATTATCAGTTTATAAATGATTTTTTTTTCTTGAGTAAAACAAAGAGAGAATAAATTGGGCCTTATTAACAGCAATAGATAGTGGGTTTTTTTTTTTGGTTTTTTTTTTATTCAGGTAGATTAGACGTAGTACAATCGCCCAAAGGCGTTCTTCCCTGTACATATCAGTCAAACCTCTCCATACACCCATCCCCCATTTCACGGCCAATAATGATGTGTTTTCCATGTTTTCTCAGTCTCTCCAAGGCAATAAATTCCACATAAATTATATTTCCTGGTTTTTTTTGTCATGACCCCAGCTGACATCCCTGATAAAGTTATATATAAATCAGCATACACATACGTGTGTGTCTATATAAGAACCCCATAAGAGCGCTCGGCAATTAATAGATAGAAACAATGTGACTATTTACGTAGCCACACCACACGTTTCTCGCAGGTGCGTCCAGGATACCTCACCACCACCACCCCCACGGCCGTCACGCCTACCTTCTGCTCCATAAATCGCGTATTGATCCACTCGCCGAGCACTGGTCTAGACTCCCTCAAGGGTGGAGGGATCACCTATCCACTTTGGTCCTTTTAACCATGCACGGTCCCTGGCTGACTAACCACACACACTGAGACGTATCCATTTCCATCGAACTTGGATGGTTAAATGTCACAATTTTAGGCCGTATTTAGAACTGTTTACAGCCAATGTGTACACAATGAACATTTCGTGTAGATGCATTGACATGTACATTTGGAATACATGGTCTACAGTATCATGTAGCAGTCCCATTCGCTTCTTCTGAAGAGATTTTGCTGTGGAAGATCTAAACTTGTGTTGGAACGGTTTGAAGTGAAATTTCAGAATGAAAAGAGGAATAAAGAAAATGGAGAAATAGATGGGCATGTTCTGCAAGGTGGTATTTCTTGTCACGTTTAAGCAAATCTCAGTCCTCAACATCCTTATATGTATTTCTGACATAGACTTTGAATGCAAACCACCAAAATACCACCGTTTATAGAACCTCTGGTTGTAGAGAAATGCACAATGTATTTGTCTACAGCAAGATTACGGAGCGACATAACTTTATTTACCTGGCTCACCAAACTATGGGTAATCCGCAGCCTGTGTGGGGGCCTGTTTGTCTAGCGGCGTACACGCGGACAAAAAGCCGACCCTTGAAATGATAGGCTTTGGTTTTGGCACGGGACAATGATTGAAAAGGCTGGCGGATAAAAGTTACGCCTATCTATAGACTGTAAACAAACGAGTGTTTATTCTCGGCTATCTGAGAATTATCGACGCGTCTGACCGCTGTCTTACCTGGGCAAAGGCGGGGAGTCACTGTAGTTGGCTTGAGGATCAATAGCAGCAAATACCAGGGATCAAGCCACCGTGTGTGTCTATGTATGCCCTGCATAGTGTCAGCAACTCGGCAATTCAGTCCGGACACAGTGTATACAGGCCACACCATTTAGCACGGCATTAACAACACATGTGTAGGTTGGTAACGATTGGGTTGTTGTGAACACGACACCATCGTTGGCGTGTTGTCAGTGAGTATGATACAAACACCAGGGTACACTGGTGCCCTGCCCTCCACAAACCATGCACATCACAGGGGTAGACGTAGGGTGTCGCCAGTTAAATCATGTCAAGCCCTTTAAGCAGTGTCAAAGAGGCAGGAGGCAAGTGGTAGCATGTTAGTGGTACTATGGGAAATCATTTAATGCGCCTCACCCGTATGTGTCATAATGTGGAGATGGCTCTCCATAGGCGTGTTATTGGTGCCTGTTTTAAAACAAGGCAGATGGGAGAGTGAATTTATTAAAGGTGGCAGCTATATAATCAGAACCCAGTAAGCTGCAACAGAGACCGAAATGCCATAACAGTGATACAACTACAATTTGCGCATATAGCTCTGCACCTTAGGTCTCAGAGTCAGTTGTCCGCTCTTGTGGATGTTTTCAGAGACCCGGCGGTAAACTTTCATTATCATCCACCAATACAAAGTGTCCATAGAAAACACATAGGGAGTGTGCATGCACATACCCGGTGCATACAGATATGTTGAATGCTCCAGGGGGCGTATACGGAAAAATATTGCGAACGGGAAAATAGTGCATAACTGAAACGAACAGATATCGACGTGCTACTTGCCCAGAAAAGGTGGATAATAAATACAATATAGATTGGTTTAAGATAAAAGCGGTTGTATGCTCCTCAGAGTTGACTCTATACGCAATATCCTCGCATACGCTTGGATATTACTACGCGTCGACTCCTCGCATCTAAAACCAGTTAATATTGTGTATGTCTGCTGTGAGGTATGCATACTTAATTACTTAATCCGTTATCATATATTTGTTACATACGCCTACAGTAAAATCGCCTCCAACATTCTATGTTTTACTAGAAACAGTCGCCCTGTTAAGAATGAGACACGGACATCTCCCAACGGGTTTCGAGCTATGTCTTCTTTTTATCCTTGTGTCTCGACACGACCTCATTGCCCACGAACATGGGGGGAACCTAGCGGTCTCTATGTGTTCTGCCGTGCAGTGTCTTTCTTCCTCTGCCCTGCCTTTCTTCTACCACTGGGCGTGTGTTCTATGGCAGTCTGACTGACTGACTGTCTGTACCCATGCTCCATTGTCTACCAACCCCCCTCTTCTCTGTCTCCACTCCCCCAGCCCCTCCTCCCCGCGTCTTTGTTCTATTGAAAAGTATTTATGTAATATTCCGTCCTAAAGCCAGGCTTTCATCCCCGAGCCCCCTTTTGTTTCAGCCCATAGGAGCAACTTTCAATTGTAACCCCATCGCTGGACTTGCTCAAGTCTTTCACTATGAACATCCAATAAATAATAGTGTTATGCATTACAATATGTGCCCTTTCCCGAACAGGCCCTGTATCACGGCAAAGAGGGATGGAGGTAGGTGGAGGGGTAGGCATAACAGGGATAATATATAGGGAACCTATGAAAGTTGACGGTCAGACCTTGTATCCCATCGAGATTGAATCGATACGCAATTCTCATGGTAATAGCGTAGCAATTCATAAGTCGAAGCCATGTGAATTGCGTAGCGATGCAAACGAGATGGGATTGAGCTCTGACCGTAAACTTGCATAGGTTTCTGAATTTACTATATACCCATGCCGTATGTACTGTAATACGCACCGTTTTGGCATATGACGTAAAAATACTGTACGGACCACTGGTCCGTACACTAAAATACGGACCACCTTGCAATACACTTTTATTAACATATCGGTTGTTGAAAATTAAATTAATGATTTTTTTTTTCAATTTTGGGTTTATAGTAAATATATAACGTCCAACCATGCTTGTACAAGTCACAGAACTCGATGATAATTTACGGTTTGTACGGAACTCGGCATAAATGCCTCGGTCCGTACAAACCATAAATTACCATCTCGTTCTGTGACTTGTACAGCATGGTCAGGACGTTCTATATAATTACCTCACCCATCGCATTGACTAATTGGCTGATATGTGTGACCTTATCCCTCATTGAGTATTTTTTATCTAAATACGCCATGGGCATTGAGTACGAGTTCCTCTATGTTAAGTCTATGTGGAAAAATACCAGGGGTGAGATAGAGGGACTGAAGCCAGTCTACCCCCACCGCCTCCCCGACCAACGAGCCACTGCAGATCGTATAGAGGGTAGTTGGCCGCTTGTTACCCTCTCCTGTAGAGCTGTCATAATATATGCACACATGAATCACGGCATCTTAGGTCGTTGTTTCGTCTGTCCCTGTCTCTGCTCACGACACCTGCCCCTGTCCGTGTCATGCATGGTTTGAGCGGCTACCGGTGCGTTCTGAAGGGGAATTTGTGGTTTTGTTATACTATAATGGGAGATGGTCACATTCTCTCTATATAATCCTGAGGCAGTTGAATACCCGACCTTCTGGTGGTGCTAGAGGCCACAACACACACGGAAAGGAGTTTTCTTTTATCTGCTGTGGATCAAATCTGAAAATGCAGGACGGCGTTTTACAGATTCAAAACCTGTTATCTATCACCATCAAAATGTGCACACTTATTACTCCATAAACACGAATTGGGATCAACCCAGTATTTCCAGGCAGTTTCTATGTATGTTATATATGTACGCATATCTGTAAGTGTACGTGTATGTATGGACATGTGTCTTGTATGTATGTATGTATGTATCTATTTCCAGGCAGTCTCTAGGTATGTATGTATGTTATGTATGTACGTGTGTATGTATGTGTGTATGTGTGTAATGTTTGTATGTTATGTACACATGTACGTGTGTGTTGTATGTTTGTATGTATGTATGTTATGTGTGTATGGATGTATGTGTACATGTTATGTTATGTATGTGTGTATGTATGTTATGCTATGTGTGTATGCTATGTATACATGTACGTATGTGTGTAGGCGTATGGGGCGGGGGGGGGGGGAGTCATAATGTAGGGGGCACGATGAAAGCCGACTGAACATGTCTCCACGCGGGGAGATGCATGAAGCTGATGAGCTGATGGCGGGAGCTGCTCCCTCATTCCCCGGCTGACCCGGTCAGGTGGAGGTGTGTGGGTGAAGGTGCTAGATATAGTGCTGGGGAGGGAGGGAGAGAGGTAGGACAGAGGGAGGGAGGGAGGGAGGGGGAGGGGGACTGAGGGTGTGACGGGCGCACCACCTCAGGCCTTGATGAGCTGCTCGCCCCCAATCAGGCCACGTGATCAGAGGTAGCTGACCCAGCTGGATCCGCGCCGTGCGTGTGCGGCGCGCGCCCTGCCGGCCCCGGTCGTCATTACGGGGTGGCGTGGGGTGGCCTCTTCATTAGTCTAATGACAGTCAGATACCAGGGCGCCGGGACCGGGGCGGGGCGGGGGACGGGAAGGCCCGGCTCGCCCGTACTGTCACCGCCCTGTAGGCAGCACACCACACCACACACCACCTCAGAGGTCCCATCTTCTCATATCATAGAGGTCACGTGTTTTCCTGATATCAAAGCCTTACTGTAATATCTTAGAGGTCCTCTGTTCTCAAATTATACAGGTTCAGGCATCTCATGTCGTCATGTCACTGTATCATATAAATATTATAGAGGAAACCCATGAAGGTTTAGGGTCTGAGCTCGTATCCCATTGAGTTTGAATCGCGTAGTAATTCACAAGGAGAAGCCGCGTGAATTACGTAGTGATTCAAACGAGATGGGATCAAGCTCTGACCCTAAACGTGAATGGGTTTCTGAATTCATCTCACCCTTAACATTGACTAATGGGCTATCATTTGTGACATAATACCCCATTGGATATTTTTCCTAAATATCTAATGGGCGTTAGATACGAGTTCCCAATGTTAAGTCTATGGAGAAAAATACTAGGGGTGAGCTAATATATATATATATATATATATATATATATATATATATATATATATATATATATATATATATATATATATTACAGAGGTAACATTATTCCATAATACCATACACACATGTGACTGTAAAATGGTTCGCTTTCACATTTAAAAAACAACTATATACATGTACTGGGAAAACATGTACCTTGCTTTCGATGAATGAACAAGTAACCTTCTGCCAAATCAAGGGGTATCCTACTTGAAATATCACCGACAAAAACGATCAGGCCAATTGTGTTAACCAGCATGGAGTTGTCTCATTTCACTAAGTCCATATATGGAATAGAGTAGACCGAGTAGCCAATGACTGCATTCGCAGCAAACCCCGACCTTGACCCTGACCTCCTTACATGATATTTTCTAGCGCCTTGGGACATAGACATCAGTCGAGAGTTGACCTCGAATCTTAGGGGCCACAACCACCCTCTAACATATGTATTTTTCATTCGTCAAGTGGGTACTGGCCCATCTTATTCATGTCCCGAAGCTAACTACTCCACACACTCACACATACACATACACAGAGTCAATTTTTCAATAGAGAGGAATAATTCATTTCGTTTGCATATGATCAATGTACCCGATAGAACTGGACAAATACTATTGTGTGATTTGGCATGTCTGTGTGTCAATAAGATGTGTCCCATAAATATGTTATAGAATACATATTTCACCTGGCGGTGCCAAAATGGATCCCTAAATGTTCATAATATAATATTACCACCAACTGATAGAGAATAAGAGAAGATATGGTGTGTGAAATAAGAGATAATGAGATCGACTTACTGCTACAGAAAAATGGCATATATTAGTTCAAATACGTTTTGTATGGTATTATGGCATATATTAGTTCAAATACGTTTCTTTTACGATATAGCTTTTCGTCAACAATGGTGGCGATCTTCCATAACTAGTCACATATTGCATTTCTTTGGCAGATATGCTAACCCTAATTATCTATAATGGGTCATATACGAGATAGCAGAAGGCACTATACAGTTATACTTGCAGTGCCTCTGAAACAAACCATAGGCCATGCGGTCGGATCTGTATCAGGATAATGCCAGCAGTGCGTCTCAGGTAGGGGTGTGGGGCTTACGTGGGGCGGGGTGGTGGCGATGCGAGTGGCCCGCTAATAAGTCATTAAGTGTCACGGCGTAGTGCCAGGTGAGCCAGGTGGGGGCGGGGCGGGCGGCGGGTAAGCTGGTGCAGTTCGGGTATCAGCTTAGGGCCCTGCCCCAGCCTAATCCGGCCATCAGACTCGACCTGCCGCCATTGTAGTATCATCATCCTCGTCCTCATCCCGCTCAGTGATACAATCAGTCATCAGCAGAGTAGTAAAGCCTGCCGCAACGCACCAGCCCACCCCGTCAGCATGCCTACAGGTCCTCCCACCACCACCCCTACCATCTTCCCTTTTATCATCCACCTAATACAAAGTGTCCATAGAAAACACGCTGGGAGTATCTATCACCACACCCAGAGCCTGCAGATATGTTTTATGCTCCGGGCTGTAAAAGCCGGCGCAGACGGAAAAATAGTGCGTATGAAAAAGTAGGGCGTACTTAAATGAACTAATATTGTTACGCCACTTCGCCAAGAAAAGGTGGATAATTAATAAAATATAGACTGGTTTCAGAAAAAAAGCGATATGCTCCTCGGAGTTGACCCAACGCAATATCCTCGCATGTGCTCGGATATTATTACACATCAACTCCATGGACCATACGGCCGCTTGTATCTGAAACCAGTGAATATTGTGTATTTATCACCAAACCCTCAGCCGCCCGATTAACAACTGCAAAGCCGGATTTCTAATCATAATCAGCGTCGCACAGTCGGGTCTTTCCTGTGTGTCGTAAATTAGTTCGGTTCCGGGTACATCGACATTAATCCCATCTCCTATTATTCCGAGAATAAAGAGTGCATCCCATGCGCGCGTTTTGTGGTGCTATACTTTAAGGTTATTGTGATATGGTGTGAAGGACCGTAGATTGATGGTGCTGGGACTTGGCGTCATTGTCGCTGACACACCTGGGTCACCCCTCGTCTGCGCATGCGGGTTTGGCGGGCCCACCGCTAGGGGTCGTTATTTGCCCTGGATATTAGTAGAAGTATAAGTCAGCTTTGATATCCGACCTTACAAGAATCTTGCAGTTTGTCACATATTGCCGTCCAATAGAAGCCACATGATGCAATGAATGCATTATGTCATCACCTGAAGAAGCGCCATCAATTTGCGCGAAACGTCGGGATCTAATGATACTATCGATCAACCAACTTTGTATTCCTTGGTTCCGTCAATAATAATTCTTTACAAAAGGATTTTCTGTCTCTGCTTTTTTCTATGATTCTTCACTTCAATGTATTATATAAGGATTAGGACAAAATTGACGACACCATGTAAACAACCTAAATCTAACCTTTTTTGAGACCCCAAAACTCTATCAGCAGTCCCTCCCCCTAGTTTCCCATTGGCTCTGGCTTATTATAGGAAACATAGTTATTGTGTTATGGAAGCGGCCATCTTGCCCCGCCGACAGCATACAAAACACCAGGTAGCGGGCCCAGTTATCAATTTTTTTCATTAAAAAGAAAACAATCGAGGGCTTGCAATTGAGGGTTTTAGCCTTGTCTCATGACTATCTATAGATTAGAACAGGAGATAATAGTTGTTGTCCCCTGACTATAGTGGTACTATCATATAATTTCCTGGCGGATGATGGCAGAACTAGCAATCACTGTGTGCCCTATATACATGTATATATATATATATGTGTGTGTGTGTGTGTGTGTACGGCACAGAGCCTACCCTACTTCCTCAGACATCCACTAGGTGGTCCAGTGTGACGCTTGAGCTGGCACCACTAGCCAAGGACGGACGTTCCTGATATTTCGTTCATTGGCACAAGTAAATAGAGCATGGTATACCTTTTTCTGAAGACACATGTGGAGCATCATGGTTAAGTGTCCACTCCCATCGCGGGCTGATGGCAGCATGCATACATATATCCGTTTGTCTATGTCTCTTCCTTTTGAGGGTTTTTGGGAACCTATGTATCTTTTTGTCTGTCTCTCTCTTGTGAGGGTTTTTGGGAACCTATGTATCCGTCTGTCTATGTCTCTTCCTTTTGAGGGTTTTTGGGAACCTATGTATTTTTTTTGTCTATGTCTCTCGCATATGAGGGTTTTGGGGAACCTATATATCCGTTTGTCTATGTCTCTCTCGTGTGAGGGTTTTTGGGAACCTATGTATCCATTTGTCTATGTCTCTCTCTCTCTTGTGAGGGTTTTTGGGAACCTATGTATCTGTTCGTCTATGTCTCTCTCTTTTTGGGAGCCTAACGGCAATACACCTGCATATATATATATATATATATATATATATATACAATATTTGTGTGTGTGTGTGCTGACAAACAAGACGTTGATAATAGGTTAGGATCAGGGTCACATGACCCATGAAAGGCTTGCTAATGATCGCCAACTGATGATTTTATTAGGCTCCTTATTGCCGCTGCTACATCCCGTCACGTCATCTTCACCCTCTTGTCTCTCTGTCTACATGGAAATGTCAGCCCGCCCCTCCCGGCCCTGGTAATGGTGGGCGTCGCCGGGCTGTGCTGCATATTCCTTTGTAGAAAGTGTATATATCTAATATTCTTATGTAAACCACCTTGCACCTACATAGACTACATAATGGGTCTTATCACCAGCCTCGGCCTGAGGTCCATTAATCCTAAATCATCTGTTAATGCATCGCCGTTATTCGGTCAGGTATTGAGTGGTCTGCCGTTTCATCGCCGATCGGCCTAGAAAATTACATGTCCCTGGTCCTCCGGCCTCTTTAAAGTGGCGGGTGATGGTTGGGGGAGGGTGTCTTGAGATGTGATGCCAGGTCGGCCGCTGCCCCTCCTCAATAAGCTGCCACAGAAGCGGGGGTCGTCTCTGTGGTATCGATCACCTATGCGTCGAGCGATGGCCGAGTGGGTGGAACGTGGGTGGGTGGGTGGGTGGGAGTACTGGAGGTAAGGGGAAGCCTTACCTTAGGTGGGGGTTTGGGGGTGGCGGTGTTAGCACGGCCTATCTGGATCGCGAGGCCACACGCTGGTGACACCTATTGACTAAAGCCCAAATTATCCACATGCCGCAGCGGGCGCTTCCCGCACCACGCGCCGCCACCGGCCGCCTACGCCCGCCGTGGTGGTAGTAGTAGTAGTATACGAAGAGAGGGCCACGGAGCAGGCTACCGCCTACACACCTTTAAAGAAGACGAAAGGGAGAGAAAGTTTTATATGTTTGAGGGTAAACGAGGCGGTTGACTTACCCTTGTCGCTAATACGACCACATTGAAGAGAGTTTAAAAAAATTGTTTAGCGCTGTTATCGTAAAAGGGAGAGCGAAAGAGGAAATTACACAATGGTTTCATACGTTTATCTCACCCTGGTAATTTCCCCCATAGACTAAAAATTGGGAACTCCCATCTCGTTGGAATCGCTACGTAATTAACGTGGCTTGCCCTTGTGAATCACTACACGATTCAAACTCGATGAGATACGAGCTCTGACCTTAAGCCGTCATAGGTTTCCTTTAGCGCCCTGTCCTCTAGCGCCCACCCCAACCCCAGACCCGCACGTTCACTACAATATATACAATTCACAAAGGGAGAGGGATTGTCATACCAATATTTAGATACTTCTTAATTCAGCACGTTTTTTAATGGTTGAAATCGCCCTTGCCGTGTTAATGGAATTAATCATAAAGACCCTAAGTTAACAACACATGTAATAGGCAGCAGCTGGTGGTGTCGACCTCTTTGTTCATGGCCTTACTCTTTGTGTGGCGTAGGTCCAAGGCCACATATATGCGCAGCTCATTAAAACCCTTCCAATTAAATCAATATAATCAGTGTCACGATATTTGAGGCGAGGTGACGAAAAATAGAACATTTAGTGTGTTATTATCTAGAAAATATATGTATATATAATCATTTAACGACATGCTAATTGAGAGTATAACCTGGTTCGCAATTCTCCGAAGCTGTGTGAATTAAAAAAAGGAATTACTCTGCGATCAAACGAGGTGGAGTGCTGACCAAGTTATTTTCATCGAGTGGGTTTCTGATTTTATCTCACGTGTGATTTTATTGATTGATAAAATAGTGAAGTTGAAAAAGATCCACAATAAATTAGATTGATAATAAAAATCACCCAATTAGCCATTGGGTATTTTGTACACTACCTTCACGGCCGTGGTGTAGGCCTCTGAGTTCCTAATATGGAGAAAAATACCGAGGTTAGATAAAGCCAGATACCTAGCCTTTATTCACATTTACCTTCAAATGCCTCTTTAAACGCCACTTGTTAAGTACAGGGCCAATCACACTGTAGCTATTTCTCTTTGGAAAGATAAACTCCGGGAAGAGAGAAACGCAATACACTCCATCCATGTGATGCTTGTCATCAATTTCGCCTGCGATGCCCATCGGTGTTATTTTCTTTTTACAATCAACCCAGTATCATTAACTGAATAAGTATATGAATCAATTTTCCTTTCTCTTTTTATTCAAGGTGCGCAACAATCAGCCCGATGAACGGTGGGAAGCTCGAGTCCGTATCTGTGGTAAGATTCACTTTCTTCTTTATATCTGCAGTTAAATAGTGCAAGAACCTATGTCATTCATCGCCCCCCTCCCCCCGACAACCGAAGCACCCCCCCCCCCCCCCGACAACCGAAGGTTATATAGTCATGTAGCCACTGACACTTTAAAACCAAGTCCAACCGAGTATTACACATGTACACTTCATTTTCCTCGACTAAACTAGGTTTTTCCCAATCTTTATAAGACAATAAATTATTTTCGGTAAATAGGGCACTTACCATTGACAAATAGCTTTTATACAAGAATGCCAGCGGACCTTTAAATGAGAATTGAGAGAAGATTGCGTGAGATGCGAACAAACCGGTTTTTCTCTTTTCAAATACACATTGTTTCTATACCTCTGAGCGATGACTTTGTGATATCTAAGTCCACATTGTGAGCAGTGGGGTGGAGTCTATAATCTCTCAGGTCAGCGGTCTTAGGTCCTGCATATTACTCTCCACGCTAATGACATGGCAGTTAGCATTAATATAACACCGCCTAATTATCCACCGCGTGCTCAAAGATGGTACTATTTAATAAACACTCTTATCTAACGGCCAACATAATAAGCATGAGGCTGAGAACCACGCCCTTCTCCAGTTTGACCAGTGCCCAGCTACTTAAGCCGCAGCCCACTGCTTTGTTGGGATCGGTTTACCCACCGCTCTCAGGCTGAGCATGTGATGTCGCAGGTAGATTAACCGGATGGTGGCGTCAAGGTTGCTTCACGGGTTGTTTTACTAGAAATTGTAAGGCTACTTTGACGCTGGCAGCTGGGACTTCCTGTAGGAGACTACTTAATAATATTTAGTCGACTATACACAGTCTTATTACTGGGACACATATTGAATCGACCATGTATAAGTTAGTTCCCAGGGCGTGTACATTTATACATGCGATTCTCACAGGTTCAATGCAGGGTAGAATGAATGTACAGTCTTTATATGGAAACGAATTCTCCTCAGAATAACCATGTATACATTCATGAAGGGCATACGGCTTTGATTTGCGTGCAAACACATAGGGTTACTAATGGTTTACAGATAATCTTCAGATGTTGATAATAGCTGGTTCTTGTGATGAGCATATTTTTTCTTTTCCTTACCCAATCAGCTACATTGTAATATGGTTTCTATATGCCACCCCTTCAAACAAGAACCTTGTGTTTTTTTTATTACAGCCTTTCGTTATTACAGCCTTTCATTTAAGTAGACACATTCCCTTTTGCGAGTGTTTAATCCTTAATTCGGATTGGTGCCTGGAGTCATTCCCACGGTGGGATGAAGGTACTTCAAAATATGGAAATTCTCAAAAATTCTCAATTCTGGAATAACTCTGTATCGTTGAATGGATCTTTTTTCTTTTTTTTTTGGGTAAATTAATCATATCATAATTTATGGATTTAAGGTAAGGTTTATTTATTGCTATGGCTATGTATTCTAACCGTTCTGAATGCTAACATGTCCAATAGCAACATCTTATGGGAAGTTTGTATTAATTATAAGTCGGACTGAAAGAGATATAAACAGGACTTTTAAAAGCCATTCATCTCTTTAAACAAACTGAGTGATGATCTTATATTCATGATGCCGTCAGCACAGCCCACACTCAGGATGATGTAATTACAGCTCTTAATGTACCCAATGAACATCAGTCAGGGTATACTGGCACTAATGCAAGGCCACCTTATGATAGCAGCATCTGAATGATACATAAGACGTTATAGGAGCGGCAATCCACCGGGGGGCGTGCCAGACCACACAACTGGCACGGTAGTCACATACGTGCCACCACCCCAAATCGTTTATGTTTGTATCTTTTTATTTTCTGCCAGCACTTAACATCTTAGTGGCGTCGAAACCACGCTCTTTGAGCGCAAGGTCTTTCCTCTCAGTTTCATATCAAATATCTCCAACACACTGCCGCGGCCACGTCTGTGTATTCGCAGGCTGCCGCTTTGCGGGGTTTATATCGGAATGAACTTTTGTATGCTACAGTATCAACTTGTATGTCGTCTGCAGTGTTAACTATCGTGACAAATCTCAGTATTGCTAGTCATTAGTAGGTTCGCAGTTCAAAGGCTGGCGTGGGGGATTAGAGGAGGGGGGGGGGGGGGTCCACCTATTGGGACTGCTCTTTGGAAAAATACGTAGCATATCCCTATCTCTGTTTACTTGGGCGTCCTTCGTGTTTCATATTAATTTCAAACTGGATGCCGGCATCGTGTTTTACTCCATTATTGGTGGGACCTGAGCCACCCCGTTCAATACGCCTGGTATGTTTGACAAGAAGGGGATCAATATGTGCAAGACGGTTGATACTTGATCAAAGATGTGCTACCTGTACTCCATAAAGCAGCCCTTCAGCCGGATCACGGTATTTTCTTCTGATTTCTAGTGCGTTGTAAAAGTTCATCTTTTGTTTCCCCGATCTGGAAACCGGATCGTGATTAGTTCGCCTGTCATTGTGTATGAACAGCAAGCGCCACGGCCAACTCAAATTTTAATCGAATCCCAAACTCCTAGTTCCAGGCTTTGTTCCGGTGTTTTAGAGCGGTACTTCCAGGGACGAGAATTATAGTAACGGTATCGAATAAACAGCACAGCAGCGAAAGATTCTACTGCCAATCGTATCAACTATTCTATCCGTTTCACTCTATCATCATAAACCCATGTCCGTTTGACCTATACACATTCTGCCCGCTGCTATCCATGATGTATATATGACCGCATGTTATACTGTGACGTACAAGGTATAATATCACGTGGCTAGCTAGAATTTCGCCCTTTTTATGTATACATATAACTAGCGATTCGGATTTAGCTACCATCTACCCCTCCCCCCTACGATTTCTAACTCCCATTGGGCCTCCTAACGGGTGAACGGGAAACCATTGTAAACTCGTGGTTATGAATTATGTTTTAAGTATGGAACGAGATAAATCCTAAGGTTAGAAGTACTTTTGAGTAGATAGATACAATAAAGAATATCCGGTTTGAGTTTTTCACTACACGAGAATCCCACTCTCGTGGCCCTTCAGTCTCCAGGCCTAGGTCTGGTTCAATCTGTCTCTATATGCTTCAGAACCCCCAAGCAGATCCGATCCATAGTTTTTTTTAGATATGGTAGGTAATACTACGAAAACGGGCTGACTCTCCTAGTACGTCAAAATACTTGGTAAAACCATTAATCAGATACATCCCACTGCCTTCGGCAACGGGATGTATCTGATCAATAATTTTACCGCGTATTTTTGACGTACCAAGACAGTAAGTCAGTCTCCGTATATTATTGCTCTAGAATTAGTTCGCCGGAAGTGAGGGAAAGTCTGCTTACAGCGGACGTGGTAGGCGCTCACGCAGGCGCGCCATGGGGGCAGACAAAACGGAACCCGACTCGGCGCTGTCCGAGGCCGGATTTCTACTGTAAATTCATTAAGGCCGTTCACTCGGGAGGCCCAAATGGGGTCCGGCCAGGCGGGTGGGCCCGGATCACCGGAACCACTGTCTTTCTTTATCAGGTGAAATGTCATCTCCCCCAACAGATGGCGGCAGTGTGGCCGGGCCCCGTCACGTGATGGGCCGTGAAAGGGGCGGCGTTGTGTTGCCGGCGTGGGTTGAGAGCGGGCCGGAGTCTCGGCGGGATAGACCCGGCCTGTCTCCGCCCCCTGTCTCCGGCCGCCCGCCCGCAGCACGCCTTGTCAATTTAGAGAATGACTCGTGCCCGTTATGAGCGCCCCAGAATAAAGACAGATCTAACTCCAGGTGCCGGCCCAAACAGCTTAAGCAGACTGTGGCATCACCAGCCAAGAGCTGCTCTTCATAAGCTCTGAGCTGGATGTCGAGGCGTTGAGCAATCGTATTATAATAACAACCCTCCTATAGGCCTGTGTAGGTGCAGGTGTAGATTATTTATTGAGTTCACCTAATAGCCCATTTCTATTGGCTATCACCTATATAGTAAGGACCTCAGCGCTGCTGACGCAAAATGTAAATGGGCTCTTAGGAGAACTAAAAAAATCTACACTGTTTTCGTCTTCCAATGGAAACGGGCCTTCAGTCTGATGTATGAATAAAAAATAAAATCATAGGAATTATTCATATTTGTTACACCAGTATTTGTCTTTATATAGTGAGGTTTTCCTACTGGTATCGCCATATGGGAAGGGATTGGAGAATGGAGGATGGAGGGGGTCTAGAGGCGTCAGAGGGCCCCCGCGTGCCGGCGGGCGTCGGGCATGGGCCGGCGGGGATCGGGTACAGGGCGCCCGGCGATTGGCGCCGCGCCAATTACGCTCATTCAAACTCATTGAAATCTCTCCCATCCACCTCCACCGCAAATGATTAAAGCGAGCCGCAGACCGTGTGTCCGGTGTCGGGGGCGAGCTGCTCGCTTCTCGTGTACTCGTGCTCGCAGCGGGGCCTGGCCATATTCGATTGTCTCAGGAGCGCGGCGGCGGCGGCGGCTCTCGTCGGCGCTCTCTCTCTCTCTCCCCTGGACCGAGCACAGCTGCGGCTCCTCCACGGGAAGCGCCACGCTGACCGCCCGCCCCCCGCCCCCCGCCCACCGCCCACCGCCCACCGAGTTGGTCAATGGTGTCTGTGGTCCTCGTCGATCGGTCAATAGCAGCACCCCTCTCTGCCTGTACCCCAGCCTCGTCCAGCAGTACTTTGAAGTGGGCGCATCAGGAACCACCCCCCGGACACGGGGATCAAAGGTATGCCCTGAGAGAAGGTGGTGGGGGTGGTGGTGATGGTGGGGGTGGTGGTGGTGGTGGTAGGGGGCTGATTCCTCCCAAGTTGTGGTCAGTACTGACCTGGATATACACGCAATCTAGGTGACACACTCCTCTGGTGCTACCTGCTCATCTACAAAATAGGCCACGACTAATTAGCCCCTCTGTGTATAGATTGAGAAGGCAATTAAGTGATGTGTGTGTATCTATGTTTAGATTAAGGAACTTTACTCTGCCTCTCTAGGGACCTTAGCTCAGCGGATGACTGCATACTACGGATGTATCGTTATTTGAACATAGATAAAACTATAAAAGTAAAACCACACTATTTAAAGCACTTCCCCCTCCCTACATCAATCCACCGATATTCCTATATACAGTAGAACCCCGCGTAATCGGACACTCTCCGTTCCGGGCCAAAGTGCCCGCTTACGCGGGCTGTCCGCTTACGCGGGGTTAAATAAACATTTACTATAGGGAACCGTTCCGACCAAAGATGTCCGTTAACACGGGTGTCCGCTTACGCGGAGTGTACGTTAGGCGGGGTTCTACTGTATATTCCCGGATTCTATTTCATCTCTAGTACTTTGACGTCTGAGCGACGGTCCTGAGACAGGGAAGGATTGTTGTCTTGAATGTTATCAACTAGAATAGACCGGAGTTATCTTCAATGATTACTCTAAACTGTGAAATAATGAATTGGAGAAAATACAGTGTTGGAAACGGGAATTTATCATAGGAAGCCGTGTACATCTTTTTTTTTTTATTGTGGAGAATATTTTATTTTCAACTTGTACAGGATATATACACACAAGTATTTTAGCAGCCATAAAGAAACAGATACATTTCTAAATGATATAGGGTTGTCATGCACTGGTAAAAAGCCGTGTACATCTGTTGAGAAATACATTCCCCGAATTGCACCCTCGTCGATTCATTTAAGATCTACCATCGATATTGAATTAAATCTTCCCTCTTTGGATGTACCCAGCGGGTAGAGCCATTTGAGGAAATGGCATTTCTTTATGTGTCTAAAACTTTGGACTTTATTTCCCCCCTGCACCCTTTATTGAATCTACAACTTGTCACACGAAGTCACAGATTGTCAGAACTTAAAACTATAATCTTAATTGAGCATTCTTAGATCCCTATGTATTGTGTGATCTCAACGTATACAGAGAATTAGTTCTGCTGATCTCGGTGACTAATGATTTAACTGCAGGTACATTTGGACTATATACACCAATATTCCTCTTACCTTAAAACATGTAATAGCATTGGCTGAGAGGGTCGGAGAGATGAAGGCCTATAAAGCTTATTTTATCTTACCGTATTCGTATTCTGGTGGTATTTGTAATAGGAACACTACCTTTCTTTTCGTATTCTTGGTCATTGATGGACACTTGACTCGCACGGTCTAGGGCACCTCAACATTGTGGAGGAAATTTAATCAGTCTGGACCTTACGTGGCTTTGTCTGGTGGCGGAAATACATTTGGGGATTTCATTTGTTCTTATTCAAGGATAGACATACATATCACCCTGTCAAGGAGAGTTTTTACATGTTTGCCATGAAAAATAACGATTTAATCTATAACAGGGAGACAGGGAGACTTGTGTAGTCTGGTATCAACAGTTTTGATATAGAAATGGGTTTTATAGGGCTTCATCCAGCCTGCACAGCCATATTTAAGAGGGTAAACAAGTATATGAACCACATATATTCAGAGGAATCCGCTTATTTCGAGGGCATTGTCAGGCACATGTTTGTTGGGAAAGATGTTAGTGGTATCATCTGGTTTTTTAAACATAAATGTATCATTCTGACTATAATCTTTGATTATAAAGGTTAATATATCGACAATTACGTGCAGGTTTGAATGAAAATGGAAGCAATAGTACCGGGGGCAAGCCGTGTTTTAAATCCATTAGGATTATAAGCTGTGAAATTTGCCTGACCCAATGCTTCATATACATGTCGTCTTTATGGCCGTACAACACGAACGGGATATGTATGTGGCGCATGAGGTACGAATGGCAGCGAAACCCAACAAATCGTCCAAAAGCGAAGTTAAAAAAATAGTTATTTCAAGGTATGTAATAATACGACAACAGTCGTATTGTGTCTGTAAGTGATAAACACACGGTAAAATTAACGATGAAATGAACCACTGATTGGGTTAATTTTATCGTCAATTTTATCACGTTTAACCTGGTTTCCCTACAATACCTGTGTAAACTATAACACAATTTTATATTTCTTTACGTATAGCCCATAGCTTGTGGTGCCTTTAACTCTGCTGTATCAGTGTGTGCAGCGGCTGCATAGCATGGCGGGGTGACTTGGTCCTCCAGCTCCCTCTCCAGAAAACCCGCCTCCTCCCGTAGGCCCCGTTTGGCTGGGCCAAGGCGCCGTCTGCTGTAGGTAGGGTAACCCTAGCCACTGATCCACTAATCACACCTACTGGATGCTGGAGGTGGTGACACCCAAGTCGGCGGCTTCCCCTCCCTGCCTTGAGGGCGACCAGATGCTGCCTGCAGTCCCCTTCCGCGCCCGGCCGGAGTCACCTAACTGAACGCCGACTCCGCCCCTACACACGGAGTTCGCTAACAAGTAGTCCCGTCGTCCCGCAAGGCGAGACGTTGATGGGCGAGAATTGGGCAGTGTCACGTGGACGACTGAGCGATAAAAGGGGATGATGTGTGGAGCCGCGAAGTTGATGAGGTGTCGAGCGGCGCACAGTAATTGGACGCAGTGTGGCGCGCCCCATTGGAGCTGTCTTGGCCGGGCCCCTACCCCAGCACCGCCTCACCCCCGCCATCTACCTCCGCTCTGCAGATGCTTGTCATGCTGCGGCTACCGCTGATTGGGCTCACTAATGGTCGCGGCAACCGTCGAGGGGAACAATTGATAGAGCTGCGGGGCGGACGGCCATCGTCTCCGTGAAGACCCTAATCAGCATTTCTATAGCGTCTCACGACTATGTTTTTTTTCACTTGTGGGACTTCTATAGAAATGGCTTGGTCGGAAGAATGTTGGATCATGATGTAGATGTAGTATGTAGTGATTTGGAGATGTTTATATGATAGCCAAAGCATCATATATTTTACATACAATTAACTGAATGTGCGCATGCATTGGAGCCTACATGTCCACGTATATTAAATTCATGCAAATAACCATGCTAATTTGTTCATGGATGCTATACAAGGCCACATGCACATATTAATCTCATACAAATGCCTGCACCAAGTACTCTGTGTGACCAAGCTTAAGATACTCCTTTGATACTTATATATGAAACAAATATCAAATGTCATTTCGGAGTACTCATTTCCATATATATCGTGTTCCAATGAATATGGCGAACCTTCTTCTCAGAATACATACTTCTCTGCTATCATATACGCCAATACGATAAGGCTACAAGGTTATTAGTGCAGCATGGGTTCAGTACTCGTAGTAGTTGGGGTAATATAGAGAAACAGGTGGCAAAGACGTAGACAATCTTTTTTTGATAAAATCGAGGCTCCAATTCTGAAAAAGGTTTTTTATGAGGGTAATATAGAGAAACAGGTTTACTGTGGTTGTACGTGATGAATACGCGTTAGGATTGACGTTTAGATGAACCGATGCCAGAGGTAGAGGGTCATCTAATCGTCAATGTTACCAAGTATTTATCATTTACAAGCACAGTGTATCTGTTTTCGTATTATCATATACACGTACCTTAGAATCGACATTTTTACCATGCTTTTTGGACGGTTTGTTAGGTTTCTCCCCCATAAATAACCCGTACGCCACGTACATGTATAACCCGTATGCCAACTACGTGTTGTACGGTCATAAATATGACAAGGGTAGGAGCGGGGGATATACATAGGACATAAGGCCACAGGTATATAATGATCTATAATTTACCGTTACCTGAAGTATAAGAAAGCATCTAGTGGCCTATGACCGATTCTATATAGCCTGAGAACAGAGCCCTTTTCCCTTCGTCGACCACACCCCGTTCGTTTTCTATATGCCAACAATTAAACACAAGTGAAAACAGCACGTCTTCACTGATGAGAAAGTGGGTGCCTTACAGCGGTGATATTCATTTGGTCACTTTGACATCATAGTTATCTGATAGGGTTCAAAATCCCATGAGATTCTGTTCCTTTGTACGGGTAAATGTCGCCATAAATGCTGGGGGGGGGGGGGGGGGGGGATATCTCAGGGAAATGGAACCATATCATTTAGGCAAAGATATTGTGTTCGAGAACAGAATCCTAGCAGGATTTGTCTCAGACTAACACCCTGGAAAGTACATGAATCCCATCGTGTGAATCCCGCTTTAGACCATTTATGCCCTTGCACAGGGTTTGATAGACAAGTATACAAATCGAGGAACACGAAGTGTTTGAATACGTGCGCACGAAGGGGAACCCCACTAGTCGTCCCTCAATCATAGACCAAGTAGCTCACGGATATCGATGAGGACTGCCGCTCGATCAG
This sequence comes from Alentia gelatinosa, assembly GCA_950022655.1. Lineage (NCBI taxonomy): Eukaryota > Metazoa > Annelida > Polychaeta > Phyllodocida > Polynoidae > Alentia > Alentia gelatinosa. The sequence continues at coordinate 38,624,487 of OX465581.1, read as the reverse complement.
CCATTACGTTTCCCGGTGGTCATATCATCTAACATTAACAATTCAGTGAAGGATGGTTTATGACCGTCAGCTATTTGCTAAGTACACACATGACGTATGGCATGAGGTGAATGAAGTTCCCGGAAATCAACAGTCCGGAAATCACCCCAGTGTACAGGCAAATCAAAGGTGGCGTACGGGATATGTACGGTGTATACGGGGTATGTATAGCGGAGAAACCCCCCAAATCGCCCAAAAGCCATGGTGAAACATGGGGAATAGATGAAAAATAGCGGTTAGATGAACCTCTGCCCTCGGCATCGGTTTATCTAATCGTCAATTTGACCACGTATCTATCACGTACAGCCACAGTAACCCTGTTTTCATGTACTACTATCTCGTCACACCTCTGCACATAAATTTTCTCCTTATGCCTCGTCAGCAGTTCCGGTTAAAGTAGACAACATATTGTGTTTATAGATCTATTGTTAATGTCTGTTCCGCTTATTAGGAAATACCTGAACACAATAACAACCCCTAATGTCGCGCAGAGTTTTACCCCCCCCCCCCCCCCATCTTCGATTCCAGGCAGATCCTGACATGCTCTTGTCAATATATTGATGTGTATCACATTGCGGTAGCATACCGTAAGGTAATTATCGTGAATGATCAATGGTTAGTTGATACACCAGTTAAAGAAATGTGACGTAATAATCTAGTCGCGTCTAAGCAATATGCAGCTAGTTTTCGCACGGTTTATGCGCGGTATTTTAACTTGACCCAAGAGGTTAGCTCACAACCAGAGATTGATGGTCATCTGTACATATAATTGGGTAAACATATCCATATATTTAACTCTGTGATTGCGTAGAAGCAAATACCTTGTATATGATATCCTGACTGTTAGGGCAATGCTGACGGTATTCCAACATCGCTATGATATCAGTATCTAGGTTCAATCGTCTGTATCCATAATTATTCCGGCCATACAAGCTGATTATAAACCATCCATAAACTGGTCCGATGCAATATAGCTGCAGTTTCGGCGTTGCTTAAGTGAAAGCCAACATTTTAACAGGAGAGGTCTTTCAGTTCTTTTCACGATGAAAGAGGTTACAAATTATATCTCTCCTCCCCTTCTGAAGGATGTGGAGAGGGGCGTGGACCTCTCCTTTTTATCTCGACTACTATGTGGATGGGAGCCGCTTCCAAATGGTTACATGTATTCTTATTACAGACATGGCCGGCGGGGGTAAGCTTCTGAAACCTCGGTGAGCGGGGGATGTCGGTGAGTTCCTCATCGATCGGCTTGTACCTTTTTTTTCGCGGCGTGTATCTAGCCCTATATAACAGTACCAGAGCTGGATCAGGAGAATCGCACCGCTAATATATATAGCAAAGTGTCCACATGGAGCTTACCTTCTAATAGAAGTTGCCGTGCATGTGTCATCACGCAATCAGTAACGCTTTCATAATATGCAAATGTATAGTAGGGTAATTATATAGTCATATACCTCAGTTGGTGAGTGCACTTACTTATATAAGAGAGTTTTCCGTTTATGTCTCTAAAGCGTCTGAACATAACAGGAAAATCCTCTAGGGTAATAATGGGCGTAGCGACAGTATGAAGGTGGGTGCTTGTTGTGCGGTGGACTTCATATCTTTTTTCTTTTTATACCGAACAAGATATTTTAAGGCTAGGTCTGATCTTCCCCCCTTGCTCCATCCACCCCACCAGGCCTCTCTCGGGGTGCCTCCTCCCTCCCCAGTTGACCCCACCCCAACCCACCCCGCCATTCCCTGCCCAGCCAACCCCCATCCACCCGCCCAGCCTATGCCTAAAAGAGGCGAGTTGCTCAGAGCTTTCCCCCGGCGGAGACGAGCGGCTCAGACCTGCACTCGGTGACCCCTGGCTTTGACCGCGACCCCTGGTGTCTGTCAGAGACGGCCTCTTCCCCATTGATGAATGGCTTGATCCCGTCCGGCCCCGGATGGCACAGCTACTGCGAATAAAACACACTTGGGGCGCGCTGATGGTGGAGCCACCCCCACGGGCCCACCGCCCCCCGCCCCCCGCCTAACCGCCCAGTCGCACAGCCGCCTACCTACCCGCGAGCCACGGTCAGCACCCAACTGTGAGGTATAATAAACACACGCCCAACCACGTGTGGCTTCCCGAGCGGGGGTACCCTTAAAGAAAGCCAGATTTGTGAGCTTTTATTCAGAGGTGACCGGTAGTAAAAGAGAAAAATAAACCACCAAAGAGTTAGCGGCGGTGAGGGGCTTATGGCTGCACGTACGGGGGTAATGGCCCGAGCAGTGGATTCTTTTCGGGCCGTTCGACGCGCCTACCTAGGGGGCAATACACCAAATTAATGGAAGCTTTGTAGGCGTTTGTGGGTCCTGTGTGGTGCAAACAGCACGGGTTGAACTACAAAGGTGGCGCCCCCTCCGACGAGTGTCAGATTCCATAATATCAGCTCTTTTGATATCGTACCACCAACCCTCCACCAGCCGGGGCCCGCCCGAGCTCCGCTATATTAGCAGTGGGTGGGAGTGGGGTGGGGCAGAGGCCAAAGCATTCCGCAGGGATGGTAGAGAGGGTGTTTGGTGCATTTGTCATAGAGGGACAATTTTGTGCATTTGGAACTCAGTGGACCGGGAAAGGCAAACATAAGATGGTATTGTTGCTGTTGGAGAAGGATGCACTCTAAGCTCAAAACCAGAGATTTCTCCCTCCTTTTTGATGCAGCAGCGGCATTTCTTCATAAAGGTTGTTTGCCGTTGTGCGGAGCCAGAATTGAATTATCAATTTAACTATGTGATCTATACTGTTATGAACATATCTGGTCTTTAAAAGCAGTTTTGTACGTCAGTTACCTGAACAGTGCAGACTCTGACATACGTGAAGGCAATTATAAAAGGACAAATATATTTTGAATCAAATGCCAATTATTGTTTACCCAGGAAAAGATGGCAAAGAAACAGGCGTACGGAAGAAACACGATACTATATATATATACTTAAAGTTTGAACTTCAATCAGTATTAATACATTTCTGATGTAGCCTATAATTTCATCAGAGGGAGTAGACGTGTAGTAAAACTGAGTCATACGTGTATGGCTCTCAGCCTGCGGGCTGTCTTCAAGGTTGTCTGGGAAATAGGTCAGTCTTCGTGTACTACTTACATGATACTCCCCCGTACCGACTGAGAGCAGCTTATAAGTAGACCCTCCAGTGTCATCCATACTCCCTGCTATTATATAGGCACGAGTACGGTGGCTCCCTGAGAAACCTACCCAACGCTATTTTTAAACCATCAGTCAGGCTTTATCCGCGCAGGTATAGGCCAAAGCACGGCCCCCTTCTACAGAATCTCACTTGTTTATTTTCGCGTTGTTTGTCTTCACCCGCACGGGAGCAAGCCATATGTAAACTATCAACAGGTTGTGCCCTCTCCTTGACGTGATTGACGCACTGGTTAATTATTTACACAACGGCAAAACAATGGCGCACATGACCGGAATGCCGCCGACAGTGGCGCAGCGGGCAGACGACAATTTTCTGGCGCGCCGCCGCCGCCTCGTGGCTTCCCGCCCCCGGCATGCGCCGTCCCCAGCCTGCCCGTAATGCTACGCCTGCATGTGACATGGGTTTTTGTCGGAGCCTACTATAAACGTCCATAGGTTTAACATTACGAACTCGTTCTCAACGAGATTGCGAGTACGGTAATTCATACTTAACGGGTGATGAACAGAAAAATATTTCCAGGCGAAGATAACATCAGAAACATATTCATGCTTGGTCTGGGTCCCCATTCACCATCTCGTTTGGAGTGCTTTGGAATATTCACTCGGTTAGCACCTCGTTCATATCACTGTGCACTTCAAACTCGATGGCGAAAGAATACACAGACCAAACACTCATCAATTTCATAATCTCACGCCTGGTATTTTTGTCCCATAGGATTAACATTGGGGCCTCGTTCTCCATGCCCTATACGAGTATTGCAGTCCGTTCTCCATGGTCCATATCCTATGTGTTGTCTATTATTTTAGTGTGTACAGGAGTGGGGGGAACTACAGAAAGCAACTCGTTTTGGTTACACATTGCATGGCCAATAACGATGTTTTTTTTCAATGTTTTCATAGTCTTCCTGAAGCCTAAGATTTCACATAGAAAATATGTCCCTTTTGTTTTCATAATCCGAGCTGACATCCCTGGGTGTACCTATTCGCCTCTGGTAGGGACAGCACAGCATGTCGTATCTATATTGTTATTTGCCGAACTAACGTCGGGAGCTGTTTTCAATGACCACTACGAAAGCACTGCATATCCACAACAGCAGAGACTATACCAACGCCATAGTGGATGCGTGGTGACTTAACCGACACCCACCAACTGCACTATGCATATTGGTCTGTGAGTCTCCAGCTATTCATCAGAGATTTACGACAGTTAGTGGGGCAAGGGGGTCATTACCTCGTGTAGGGGCGGTCACAGGCACCCGCTACTATTGGCAGACGATCGCTTGAATGGCAAACGTTTCCGATCCGCACGTGCTTTGTTGACATTGGCGGGAACTGCGAGTCCATACCAGTCGTCTGCTCACTCGCCTCGCCCTTCGCTTAGCAACACGATCATTGATTCTGCTTATAATCTGGCGCGCACAGAATGACGCAGTTCGCAGAATTCTGACCCGGAACCTACTACGTTCGTCAACATAGGAAGGAAATGTGTATCCTAATACTGCATACGTTCCCCAATGAACTTGGTCCAGTTGTTTCCATGTACGTACTTAGGTTATGGCAATTCAAACGGCACTTTTGTATTGAAATTAGTATAAATGGATGTTTATTCGTTGACATGATCAATGCAGAGAGATCATGAGGGGTTTTGGTGTTAGCAGTTTTTATGAGATACAGGAGAGAGTTATTTGGTATGTTCTACACGCTGGTACATGTTAACATGTCAGTGTGTTTTATTGTTATTCGAGCGAACATTCTTGCACCTGCTTTGATACATTTGAATGTTGTCTGCTTACCCACTTTCTTCCCTCGGAGCATGACACTAAATCATCATTGAGCGGTCTCTCAGGGAATTTCACCTGGAGACCTGCCATCTATTGATCTCATGATAATGACAAATAACTTCTCAATCTCAGTTACCCGATGTCTTAATATTCCCCTTCAAAATAACCATGGAACACGAGGGGACTCTGTGATTGGAAAAGAGTGTAGTGCAATGTGCTTTGCGAACGAAATGTCTGAAAACCGTTTAATATTTTGCATTGTGGCACGATAGTAGTATAGGAAAAGATGGTGAGGTGTCAGGCAGTCCCAGATAAGGCCTCAACTCTTGGTGTAAATTAAGCAAATGAATCATTTTACTCTTTTCCCATCGGTTTGGTGGTTACATGATATACTAAGAAATAGCTAAATGTCATCTAGATCCAGATATACTAAGAAAGAGATAAATGTCATATAGATCCATCATGGTGTATCAGCTGAAGCAGCACTTTGTTTTAATATCGAAATTCATAACATGCGTGATCGCATCACCTGGAACATAGTGTGTCTGGACTTTTTTTTTCAAAATAGCTTGTGTGATATTTCAATTCAAACCTGACATGCAGCGCTGATATATGCTGAACTCTAATGTTTTTATATTTTCGCAATATGGTGAGATTGGCACCGAAACGAAATATGAAGCGGTAATGAAGGATTTGAAAGGTGCTTACAAGGTGCGTACAATTTAGGGCCGTCTGTGGGCGTGACCAAATGGAGGTTATGTCAAGAACATTCGTGACATGTCGATTGTCGCGATCCATTTACAATTTCTTAGCTAGGAAAATGGCAGCAACATGAGCGGGGCGAGGTGGAAAAGAAATGACGCGTCCGAAAGGCAACGCTACCATTGCATGACAACTGGCCTACCTTGAAACATGGTGTGGTATAACAGCTCGCCCTATCTTACTGTCATTTCGTCTAACGCAGGACACCCGGCCAAGTTGGCCTTGCAATGGACTTATTAAGGTAGTTTGCGTTTCCAAGTAAGCCGTCAACATAAGATTATGGGATGTACATTAGAAAGGCATTTTATCTCACCCCTGGATTTTTTGTCCTATAGGTTTAACATTCGGAACTCGTTCTCCATGCCCTTACGAGTATCACAGTCCTATCTCCATGGTCTATATTTTGTGCATCGTCCATTCTTTTAGTGTGTACAGGTGTGAGATAAATAACTCGGATGTCGCTTCGTTTATAACACTACACATCAAACTCGTGGAGAACGACGACTTCAACCCAAGTCTTGTTGGTTTCTTCTTTATACCTTCATTTCGTTAACTACAACTCTCATCGGATCTAATAACATTTGACTAACGTTGCGATAAACACTGCACTTAAATGTATAGGATGTATATGTTTATCCTACCCCAAATATAAAATCCCATAGGCTTACCATTGAGTTTCCGTATGCCACGCTGCCTGGCATACAGAGTTTTATATGCCACTAGTGGCATACAGAATTATTATCACATGATATTCCAAAATAGAGGAGACGTGATAGGATAAAATCAAAACCTGATTCGTTTTAATCGTGGCCACTGCATTCCTCTCCTGAAGTTTTGGCTCCGGACTTCACTCGGCTTCGCATCGTGAAATCACTATGCCAAACTCCAGTCGTGGCATACGGTGGCCAAGATTAAAACTCATCCAGTTTTACGATAGTAATATGTAGCATATATGTTTGTTAATGGGGCCGGGTATATCATGATTAAACCATGCAATCACCGAATCATTTGCTGAGAGTCCCTTAATCGAAGACCGATGCTTTATTACATACGACTGTAACAAGAGTTTTGTTATGCAAAGAGCTAATGAACAAGATTCCCCGGTAGTGGTTTGTGTTTGGTGGTTCGTTAGCATCCAAAATTCGATAAATATCTCTCATTAGTATCATTAAACGTCTCAATGAACACATGGTTGTTCTCTGTTCTTTATGTCTATTACGTATGTCACGAGGTGCATATAAACTGGGCATAGACACACCCACATGTTTATGGTATATATACACACAAGAGAGCACAATCAAAGCAAGTAGAGGAAAGTATAGTTGTAGTTTACATCCTTTTCGTGTCTTTCCAAATGTGCGTTACCAATGGACGGAACAAACCTAAACGCTAAAAATATAGACAACAACCGAAGCTTTGTGTATCCCCCCATTCCCCGCCCCGCTCTTCGGTACGTATACAATCGTTAGGTCTTTACACATCCGAGTGAAAGGGAGATCGGCTGACGCTGAGAGGACCACCTCCTGTTTCATCCAAACACCTCACATTTATAAACAAAGACGTGGCAGGCGCCAGGCATCTAACACCTCATCACTGTATTGTCCACGCGCCACAATACCCGTTAACAGCCATATTGTGGTGTCAGTTCGCACGCTGTATTGTCACAGCTAGCGGCGCCTGGCCTTTCGTTCGCACCCCCTTGTTGTCACCAGCATGTTGTTTAACTAATTAATGGCCCATATAGGCCGTGTAGATCGCACTGAATGGGTACATCGGAGAAGGTCCGGACGAGCCTCCCTTTCCATGTGTCTCTCGGTTTTTTCCCCACACAAAGCCTGTCGGTTTAGCTCATCTCATAAGATGTGTGGCGCTGGTATACAACACGCCTTGCACAAGCTGAGCTGGTGGGAGGTGGTGGAGTGGGGGACGCCGGATGAGATGTTTAATTACACTCATTATTATGGAGACTCTTATGGCCCTCTCTCATCTTCCAGTCCAGCCCATTGTCAGTCCGCTGCAGACCATCAACTGAAGGAGCGTTTAGATAACGTGACGTCACCTCCGTTGTGGTGACGCAATACCAGCTTGGACGCTATGTTATGACGTCACCCGGACGCAAGGCGTTGTCGGGTGGCTGTTGGACTAATGATGAAAACTAACACTGAATCCCCGATCATCTGCTAGCATTGTACGAAGCAATAACAACCAAGAACTACTGATCTTGATAGATTCTCATAAGGTAGTAACATGAAAAAAAGGGGGGGGGGGGACGTATGTATTTGTTGTTATTGATGTCATATTTCTGACTGTTAATCATGCAATACAAGATTTATTATTCGAATAAGTCAATGGATTTCTGTAACGTGTATCTACATAATATACATGTATAGATATATTCATGTGTTATAATAGAGATCGTGCAAATGAAGAGGGAGTCCCCATTTACTAGTATGTATATATATATACGTAGAGCTGCTATATAGAAACATATGTATCTATATGTGTGTACCAGGAAATATTACGTTTCAACTGACAATGATAGACATCTGTGGTATGCATACACACGGAGTCCACGTGGAAATGCGTGTCACAGCACTGCAGGGTACGGATACATGCCATGCAATTCCGTCTGGGTTAGACTTCCACGGAAAGCTGGGTCGTATGGGGCAGAGACGGGAAGGCGACCGGTGGCATGCGTAAATGCTAAGCAGCACACATAAAAGACACAGATACGGAATCCTGCAAGGATCGAGATGGTGAGGTAGGTGGGTGGGCCGGGCGGTCGTGCTAGCACGCTATATATGAAACACGTTGTGCGTGCACGCGTGTGTCACCAACTCCCACCCACCCTCACCCCCACTCCTGTGTGCCCACCAACCTGCCTGCCGCCCACCGTGCAGTCGGCAACGGTGAAGTCATGTCGGGCTTCCCTCCCAACCCAGCCTTTCCTGGCCTGGAGGCTGGTTGTATTGAGATGTAATCTGGGTGTGGTCGGGTCATTTTTCCCACGTGCTGGCTGTCACCAGCTGACGGTGTTCGCTGCCCCCCCCCCCCCCTTCCCCAGTTTATACCACACAACGCCACCCCCGCCTCTTATTTGCAAGGTACCCCGGTGAGTATTGCTCTGACCACGGCTCTCGCTCATTGGTCAAGCATTCCCAGGTGATGTCATACCCGTCATGAAATTATACCTGGCGATAATTTGTGTCCGTTCCCAGAGCAGGTGTCTTGGACGCCTGCGAGGCCTGCCTCACAGAACGTGAGGGCGGGGGTCGTGGGACCGGTGGGTCCTGTCACTGACCAACACTAGCCGGACTTACGTGAAACTGTATCACATGCGCCCATTGTAGTTTATGTTAGCACATCGACAATGCAGACACGTGGCGCCCTCTGGTGCCCACCTTGCCGCGTGTCTGCCCGACGTCCGGTGTGCTCAGCCAATCAGCGGCCAGCGTTTTCAGTAACGCGAGAGACGGGTTTAACGGACCAAGAGAAACAATGGTATCAGCGTCCTAGATGAATAATCCCGACCTCCAACTACTATTCCCCTGAGGCGAACCTTTTCTATTGTCCACTACTGTCCAGAACAACTGTTTACAATAAACCCACCGTGTTTTACCTTCGGAACGCCATCAAGGAAATATTACTCAAGATACTCGACCGCCACTATTAACCTCGAGCAATGAGTATAGAGAAAGTTGCCTCAAGTAATACTGTGTTATCCCTACCCATTATATCCGCGTCAGTGGTATGTGCAAATAAACATTGTCAGTAGCAGGTGGGTCTCAAAGGCATATATACCGTCCTAATTAATATGGTCCTATTAGCAGCTGAAGTCTCATTTGCAGAACTAATCGTTGTTGATACAAACCACCGCGCTTGTTTACACCCAGACAGCGATGCATGAGGCGTCAATGCCTATTAACCCCACTCCCTTCCAGCAGCACCCCCGCCCCCGGGATGCGGATATGGCGGCGGGATGGCTCTCGGCGACTAATCCCCTCTTGGGTTAAGTAAGCGTGAAGGTAGCTTACTGTTGATGATCGTTACCTCTGCCTTGGTCATCCTGCGTGTGATCGGTATGCTTCATTGACACTAATGACATCTGGTGGTGAATAGGGTCCCTGGACGAGTGTAACTGACCAAGCAGTGATTCAATTGTTGTTACTCCCTCAGCAGTGTCAATAAGGGACCTGTAGGAGTGAATGCAGGACACTGATTTGTTTTCAGACGAGTGCTACTGTTAATTAGCGGTATTTACTAACAAGCTGCGCGCTAATACCGCTGGATTAGCTCGTGGGCTGAATGCTTTTCATATGGAGATTAACGCCACTGCCGCAGGGATTAAACTGGTATTGGTGGAGGTAATTAGTTACCGTGAGACAGGGATGAAGGAGTGTTCCCAGGAGAACGGTGGGCGTGGTGTGGTGTGGCGTTGCGTAGTGTTAGTTAGCGTGTGTGAGTGGGGGATGGGACAGGATGATGTTGATATGGCTTTTTATTATCTACCTAATACAAAGTGTCCATAGAAAACACATAGGGTGTGTGTACGGACATACCTGGAGCATACAGATATGTTGTATGCTCCGAGTCGAAAAAGCCGGTGCATATGGGAAAATAGTGCATATGAGAAAATAGTGCGCACCTGAATGAACTAATATCGGTACCCCACTTGTCAGGAAAAGGTGGATGATAAATACAATATAGACTGGTTGCCTCTGTGCAATATCCTCGCATACGCTTGGATATTACTGCGTGTCAACTCCTCGGACGCTTGTAACTGAAACAATCCATAGTGTGTATCTATTGGTGATATGGGGCAATCAACATGTCTGTTTAGATGCTTGATTTGATCACCACTGGTCAGGGCCTGTGCAGAGAAAGCCCGCTGACAGAGATCGATCCCACCCACCCTCATCCACACCACACCCCTCGTATCACCAAAGGACAGCGGCAAGGCGCTTTGTTTGCCGCCCATTATTCCTAATGATCACACCCGCCAGTCAGAGCACAGTGTCAGCCCCGCTGTTGATGCAAGGAATCGCTGGGAGAGCAGCATATGTCGGCAGGGCCGGGTAAATGTTGACTGTTTAGTCTTCCGTATGTGGGCAAACAGCGCGGCGGGGCGGGGCGGCGAGCTGCTCGCGCCAGTGGAGAGCAGCTCATCTCTCACAATGCAGTGGTAATGAGCTAGAGGATGGCACTGGGTGTGGGCCGCGTGTAGTTAGCTTTGTTGTCCTGTATGTCTAAATGGGAATTTGATGAGTCGGAAAAGGGGTTCACCCAGCTGGAGGTTGCCCCGACGACGCCCCTGGGTCACCCCGCCAGCGTTCAGGATCCCCTCCCCGCCTACACAACACCTCCACTTTCCTCAACAGCAATGACCGTGTAGTTAAACCTCCTACAAACTTCCATCTCCAAAACAGTGGATTCAATCAACTTCGCAACACAATCTCTTTTTTTAAATGAATAATGAAAGAAACATTTGATTAATATTTTCTATTACATCCCGCCACCTGTCCACTTTCACCATCCTCAAATACCCCAGCTTACGTTACAAGCCTGCGATATTGCCTTTTTTTCGATTAAAACACGCCAAATATCCGAGATATCCGAATCCTTGATACATTATCTGTTGATACCTTGGCTATTAACTATAGGGCATATACTTACATCACTAGATTTTTGTACAAATATCGAATTAAACAAATAGGCTTTATTGATTATTTTTCAGCTCTGCATGTGGCACATGTGATGTTCCATGTGGAGCGAAGTTCACAAACATATCATTATTGCAGTTGGAAATAAAAGTGTCCCTGACAGGTATCACACGTCTCCCTATTAAATTGTTGTTTGCATGTATATTATGCCTAGATTTGTATGCTTTATGTTTTTTTTATGAAGCCCAAACGAGTATGTTCGAAAGACAGTGATACAACCTGGTCTCTTTTGCTTTTCATAGTCCCCATCTCTCATTCATCGATTCACTATTTTCGTTGCGGTAGGATACTGACATGATCCCCAAAATGTTACTTGTATTAATGCGTTTCTGTTTTCGCTAGCAGATATGATCGATGCCACACAATGCTTTACAAATAAAGAATCACGAAATGTTTGCTCTAGTCTGCTGCTACCTAGCTCGTCTTCTCGTGTCGATAATGGAAATGAACAGGACATAACGTGCCTCTTTTTTCTGCTCCCTTTTCAGATGAGTCGAAGGGACTGACGGATGGGTTTAAACTGAGAACCAGACTCGGCTTTCCCGATGTCATCAGCCAGCCAAGCATGGCCGAGGAAACCAGTGACACATTCCAATGCCACTGCGGTAAACAGTTCAAACGAAACTCCGCCTTCCGGCGCCACCAAGAAGTAGCCCACTCCACGTGCGCCAGCCACAAATGTGCGGAATGCGGCAAGACGTTTGGTAACGCCAATACGCTGACCATGCACATGAGTGTGCACGAGAAGAAGGAGGCCTTCACGCGCCTCGTGGTGCGCCCCGCTACTCGCAGTACGCGCTCCTCGCTGCGGGCGCTGCACGAGGACCCCGGCACGGGCGCGCTGCCCGGCACGGCGGCGGCGGCGGCGCTGGCGGCTGGTAGTCAGCAGAGCGGGGCCAGTAGCACACAGCAGAGCGCCGCGGGTAAAGAAGGAGGAGGAGGGGAGCCGCCCAGGTCTAAGAGACAACAGCCACGGGAGGCTAAGCATGACATTAGCAGCGGCAGCAGCAGCGGCAGCAGTAATACCATTGGCGGCTCGGCGCTGCAATCAGACTGTGTCCGCCAGACGAGGGCCGGGGCCAAGGAGGCGGGAAACAACAGCGGACGGAGGGTTTCCCCGGCCGCAGCCACCAGTGCCAACACACCTGCAGCAGTGGTGGATCGTGACAGCGGGACTGAGACCAGGGCCAGGACAGCAGCCGCAGCAGAGGCAGCAGCAGCGGCGTCAGCGGCGGCAGCGTCAGCGGCGTCGTCATCGTTGTCAGAGAAGGCAGTGGTAGGCGTGCCTGAGGAACAAGCCAGCAGTAACCCAGCGGCCTGTCAGCAGCAGCAGCAGCAGTGGCAGCGGGAGGGGGCCGGTAGATCAGACCGCCTGCCGCTCCGTGATGAGGTGTGTAATGATGCGGCAGGTAGTCTGCGCGTGGACCCGTCTGGAGGTGGTCGTGTCGCCGTAGCAGACCGGAGCAGCACAGAGGAGGAGGAGGAGGAGGAGGGAGCAGTGCAGGGAACAGGAGGTGGCAGGCCAGGTGCGCCGCTCCCCAGAGGGCGGGATGAAAGCAGTCAACGCCCGGTGGACAACACGCCCCACGCACATCTAATCGACAACGCTAACGAGAAGTGCAATGTTGCAAGGTGCCCACAGACAAACAAACAGGCACTGCTGGCCGGTAGTAGGGGCCACGCCACACTGCGGGCGGGGGGTGCCAGCGTGAACAACCTGGTTAGCACAGTTGGCAACCCCACCACTGACGACTGCACCACTGCCAACCCGGCCACCAGTGAGCCCGCTAGTGGCAGCAGTGACAGCAGCGACAGCATTCACTCAGGTCAGCCGCGTTTACAGCAGCAGATAGCAGGGAGCAGTGGTCAGGGCGTGGAGCTTTCCTCACTCACTACTGCCACCAGTAGTAGTAGTAGTAACATTGGTAGTACTACTACTGCCACCCCCAGCGACAGCAGTGTGTCCACCACCACCACCGACACTACCACAGTCACCGCCACCAACACCGCCAGCGGCGTGGCACACCTCCCCCACCTGAATGGCATCCTCCCCGACAGACACGCCCTAAACGCCCGCCCCCACGCCGGCTTGGAGGAGGAGGAGGGGGAGGAGGAGGACGAGTACGACTGCTATGAGGGCGGTGAGAAGCCGGCTTTAAGGAAGAGCTGCCGGGACAGAAAGGAAAATCCCATCTGGAAAACCCTGCTCACTGGCCGTATGTATGAGGAGGTACTGAGTAGTGTGGACTGTGCTCGAGGGGGCCCGGCCAGTAAGCGGGCCCGCCGCTCCGAAGTCGACGCCCATGTGACACTCACCCCCCACGGTGGTCAGCAGCAGCAGCAGCAACAACAACATCAGCAGCAGCAGCCCGGCTGTGGGCATAACCTCGCCATGATCCCCACCACAGTGGTCAAGCAGGAACCCACGGACTTCGGCTTCTGTCTGGACAACGTGAAGCAGGAGTTGGTGGAGACTGACGATGAGACTGGTCAGTTCCTCCCGGAGATGGTCACTCTCCAGTACCAGAGGCTGAAGAGGGGCCCCGTGCGTCGCAACCGACTGGGCAGTATGTCCGGCGCCGGCCATGTCCAGAGGAACTCCCCGACGGCTACCTTTGACTGCTTGGTATGTGGCAAGACTTTTATCAGTGAGAAGTATCTCAGCATGCATATCTCCCTGCATGAGACCACTAAGGCCGAGCCCGGCACTGGAGGCATGGATGGCAGTGAGGGCGGGTTATTGGGCAGCAATACGATGTGCCCAGGGCAGGTGAATCCTAAAATCCTAGATGAAGGTGAGGTGTACAGACCGCTGGAGAGCGCCATAGAACTGCCCTCAGTGCCGATAGTGGTGGAGCAAATCTCCACCTCAAACGGTAACCACTTCAAACCGTCCCCGCCCAAAAAGTCACCCTCAAGTAATGGATCTTCAAGTAACGGCAGCAGCAGCAGTACAACCAAAAAGCCCACCAAGCTGCAGACGGACGGAGGCTGGTCCTGCTCCCTCTGTAATAAGACATTCGCCCACAACTCGGGCTACAAAAACCACATGCGAACCCACTCTAACGAGCGGCCCTACGTCTGCCACATATGTGACATTGGCTTCAAGGAGAAATACCATCTGAAAAAGCACAACCTATTCATACACAGCAACGAGCTACCAGAGAAGTGTCGCGTGTGTGGCAAGCGCTTCAAAGACTCCACTGCCGTGCGCGCCCACGAGCGTATACATTCAGACGAGCGCCCGTTCGCCTGTCGTCAGTGTGCCAAGACCTTTAAGACCAGTGAGTGTCTCTGGCATCACGAGCACAGGAGCAAGACATGCGGCATGGCATTAGGGGAGATCATCGCCCAGGAGAGGCTGGTACGACGACGGCGCCGCTTCCCGAAGAGTAACGGGAGTAGCGGAGGCGGGGCCCAGCAGCAGTCGCCGCAGTCACCCGCCAGTGGTTCGGATACCAACCCCGAGACGAGCCCTGCGACCACAGAGCACGAGGCGAACGGCGACCTGCTATCGGCCAGCTATAAGTGGAACAACCCCCACCACATGCCTCAGCACCACCACCCTCATGACCCTCACCACCAGGGACCGCCACAGTCACAGCCACAGCACCACCAGCTGAACAACGGGAGTAGCGAGCCCCACCCTCACCACCACCCACACCACCAGAAATTCAGTCTTGATCAGTACATGCCACCGGTCAGTAACTTCTTCCCCACTGCCGTCACCAACAACAGTCTGCCCAAAGAGAACGTCTCCAATGCAGCCAAGCACTCTCTGATAGCCAGTCAGTTGCAGTCGTGTGTGCAGCCTCTGCATGCGGAGGTCACGTCGGCCCTGCAGCAGACTCCCCTTCCACCTCCGCCAAACCAGCCTCAGGTGCCCGTGTGTGTGGAGCAGCACAACATGTCTCCCCCGCCCCAGTCGGCCCAGGCCCCTCGGCCGCCGCCGCCGGGAGACGAGGACCAGCTGTCGCCGGTGAACCTGGCCATGACGATGACGATGAAGGACCTGAACTGCCTGAACGAGATCCCGCACGTGATGCACGCGCACGAGGAGGAGATGATGGTGGCGCACTCTATGTACCCGGCCATGACGGCCGGCGATGTCAAGCAGGAGCGAGACGCCTTCGGCTACAGCATGGATGAGGACGAGGAGAACTGGGTCACCACCAACATGGATAAAATCATGGACAAGGAGGACGATCTCATAGACAGTAAAGTAGACGCCATTCTCAGTAACATGGCCTCCAGTATGAGCAGTGCGTTTGGTATGCTGGCTGGTGACCCTCTACCGTCCCCGCCCATGCCGGACTTCTCCGATGGGAAGGAGTACCAGTGCCGGGTGTGTCGGAAGGCCTTCACCGACCCCGTCGCTTATCAGAGACATTCCAAGGTGCACTCGGACGAGCGGCCCTTCGTCTGTCTCAAGTGCGATATCGGTTTCAAGATGAAGGTTCACCTGAAGAAGCATAATCTGTACGTGCATAGCGACGAGTATCCGTGCGAGTGTCAGTACTGCGGCAAGAAGTTCAAGGACTCCTCGGCGGTGAAACTGCATGAGCGCACGCATTCTGACACACGGCCGTTCGGCTGCACGGGCTGCGGCAAGGCGTTTAAGACGCGCGAGAATCTCTGGGGCCATCAACACCGCGGTAAATGCATCGCCGGCCGGAAGAAGGGCGACCAGGAGGGTTGTTTTGACGAGCAGACATCAGCCAAAGCGTCCATCCTGAACAACGGTATATCTGCACACGCCTCTGTCAACACCAACGGGGTGACAGCACAGGCGTGTGTCAACAACAGTCAGGTGACAGCACACGCCTCCATAGAGAACAACCAGATCACGGCCCACGCCACCTTCGCCAATAATCAGTTCACTGCACATGCGTCGGTTATCAACAACCAAGTCACTGCGCATGCGTCAATCACCAACAGTAACGTGTCTGCGCAAGCGTCGATCACGGACGTGACGCTACAGAACGGTACTTTCACCTACTCCAATAGCATGCAGGGCGGGAATTGCACAGGGCCCAGTGTGGTCACCAGTATGACAGACACTAAGTCCATGACGGGCAGTATCCCCAGCACCACCACGGCGCCACCTATGACCACACAATATGGTGGCAACCCGCCAACCATGGCCAAAAGCTTCATCGCCCAGTCACTGATGACGCCACCATTGAACAAGGACGTGGGCGGGCTGACAGAGGGCGCCACATTACGCACAGGGCAACAGCAGCAGAACGCCTCGCCAACCGCCGGATCACTTCCGGTCACGTGCACGACGTCACTTCCGGACGCCAGCGCTGATCTCATAACGAGCATGGCGCAGACGCAGAAGGAGAAGTCGTCGCTGAGTGCAGCGGGGAAGTGGCCCACGCTCAAGGAGTTCCTGTCCAAGGGCATCGGGCCACCCACCCCTGTACCCACGTGGTCTGGCGTACCTCCGGTCATCGCTAAGATAAACGGACAGGCCACGATGAATAACAACAAGAGCAACAACAATAATAATAACAACAACAACAACAGCAGCAATAACAACAACAACAATGGCGAGTATAAACAACTAGCTAATGATTACCCTGCGCTGAAAGAGAGATTGTCGCGTAATTTCTTCAGTCAATTACCGACGGTCGTGACAGTGGCGCCCCCTCCCCCCGCCTCCAGTGCCAACAACACGTCTTACCCCTCGTCGCCCGCCTCCAGTAACCTGAGCGCGCCCTACTCCGGGCAGACCACGCCCACCGCCGGCACCAGTCCCTACGGCAAGGGGCGGGATTCGGTGTCGCCCTACTCCGACTACAGCCCGGGCAGCGGCGGGGTCATCCCCTCCTTCCAGTCCACCTTCCTGAAGCGTACCAACCCACCCCCTCTCTCGGCGTTTGGCAACAACCCAATGCTGAGAGGGGAGGACCCCAACATCCCTATAATCTACTGGGACGATGAGAGCGACCAACGACCACCCTCCAGCGCATGGACGTCCCCCGAGTCGGACAGCATGTTCCAGGACATCTCCGAGAGCGTCTTCACACAGCTTTAAGAGTTCATAGTGTCAGTTCACAGTGTGTCCACCCCTCCATCCAACTACTAACATGCTAACCACAAAGTCACTCTCAAGTGTACCATTCTGAAGTGTCAGAATGTGTAAGGTATGGGTGCATTATCTACATACATACATACAGTGAGCGATTCTAGCTGGTGTGAATTAAGGACGTGCGACCAGAGGGTAGCCATTTATCTCTTTCGTTTCCCAAATAGGGTAACATAACTGCTTATTCTCTGTCCAGTTTTGAAATGGGAAAAAAATCGAAAAAGATCGAGAGCATGGCTGATCTTGAAGCAATTCTGAACGAGAAATTCAGTACTTGTATTAAACTGAGCATATGGATTTTGGTATGTTGGGTAGGGTTATCGTTGTTTGCATACATTGCTATCACTTATATTGTTGGCGTATGTAGAGGGTATTGTGTTGTACCAATGGGGAGAGAGAGGCATTAGGAAAACAGGACAGACAGAGACATTACCTTTTCTACACTGAACATTAGTAATAGTCCCACCAATCAAAGGTCTTGTACAGAACCGCCACGCCCTACACAAAAGAAAAAGACTCGGTATCGCATAAACTGCTGGTCAGGAACAAAATACAGTTGACATTTAATGTGTTTAGAAGGCAACTTAGAATGTTTCCAAATACGAATCCTATTCCATGTGTGACGTCACCGCTGTCTTCGAGAGACGGGCTGCTGGTCAGAATCACGTGAGAAGTAACCGTGAAGTCACACTCTTTACACTTAGACTTCAAAGGCTCCAAGACTTTTGCGGCTATTCAAGCTGCTGTATTCAAACCGTTGTTTCCAGCAACAGTGTTTTCCTTTTTGCCAACTGGATGTGACTTGTATTGGAATGTTCATCGTTACGAGAACTATACATTTTTAGAGAGAGAGAGAGAGAGACAAGCATCTTATATATACATACAAATATATATATACATGTACAACTACGACTACTACTCCTACAACTTGATTGTTGTGTATTTTCTGAAAAGATCTTCGCCGTTCAGACAGCAGCAGTGTCGTGAGAGTGTGTTTTAATAGCAGATTGATGGCGCTGAGCTCCGTTTCTCGTGTTTTAATTCAGTCCTCTGTGGACACAGCCGGCGGCTTCAGTCAATGTCGACTATCGGTCCCAGGCGCACGAAGGGCACAATTCCCGCCGAAAAGAGTTGGAGGAGGAGAAAAAAAGGTCGTCTGCTTTGTGAGTGTCTGGATCACGACACTGCCGCCAGATGGGGCTGCAGCCGACTCACACTGTCCGCCATTACATGTAAAAACCTACTCCGAACGGGAGTCCCTCTGCAGACTTTGACTCTCCCACCGTCGACCCCTGCCTTCCAAACGGGCCCCACCCACCCGCCGCCGCTGCCTCCACTGGGCCTCAACCCACAGTCGTCACGGCGTCCTCTGCTTTTACTCTGACACGCGAGTGCGCGTGCGCAGCGCGGCTCGACTCCAAGTCCCGGATATGTGCAGTTTCCGTGTCGGTGACACGGGCCAAGCCGACTGGGCGCAGACACTTAATCCTAAGTCAACGCAGCCCACCACCCCACCACAACACCGATCGGGCTCCCAATAACAACCAATAACCCCAGTGTCTTTAATCAGGGGACCCCGAAGGGAGGCACACACTACCCCTCGCGTGACGCCCATTTACCTGGGTCGAAGTGGGGGGTTGGGGTGAGGGGGCGCTACCGTGTCTCCGGTCTAAGATGAGGATTTTCATACAGCTCCCTAGTGCCACAGCGATTAGTTTGGTTGGTTTTTTTTAACCAGACTGTCTGATAGAAATGATCATGGACGCCTACTACCTTCCCATCACCACCACCACTACCGTTACCATCACTACTACCAGCGCCGCTCAGCCTAGCCCCTTCTGTAATATTGGGAGACTCCAGATGCCATCGATTAGGGGGAAGATGAGAGGCCAGCACAAGAAACGCTACCCCTCGAACGGACTGAGTTTTCTACGTTTGTAGCCGTTCACGCCAATACCACATTACGAGACCTACAGAAGATATTCGGCAAGAAAGAAGGAGACACAAAAAAAATACAGAAAGCTCTGCACACAAACAGTAGCACAATGAGGCCGTGACACTGCGCCATATTGCTGGGAAATAAGAAAGTCACCTGCCAGTGGCGACCTCTGAGTAGCGTCTCCCAGGGTGGTACTACTGCTGGGTCGCGTTACACTGATCTAGTTAGATGGGCGTGGTTCCTGTCCCTGCAAGCAGCGCCCGAGGATATACATATATAATATTGGTAAAGGCGCCCCCGTGCACGTGTACGCACTGCTCTCCCCTGTGAGCGTGTGTCACTCCTTCTTACCCCCCGACTCTCAGCACCCCGCCCCTCCCGCCTTCCCGCCGTCGATATAAACGATGAAGTCTCCACACTCCAGTCTACCAAGTCTGCAGAGCGGGCAAGACAGGGGAAAAAAGATATAAGACGCCACTTTAATTGAAGTCTATGTTTTGAGGTTTTTTTTAAATGTGGCTGCCTCTTGCTGTGTTCTCATCAGCGATGTGTGGAAGGAGGAAGAGGAGGAGGAGGAGGAGGGGCAGGAACTGGATGGAGTGGAACAGAAGCGTGGGCAGAAGGAGGAAGGAGTGGAGATGGAAGGAGCCGAATGTTGCGGTAGTGCGTGAGTATGGAAAGTGAGCGATAATTAGAGAAACCCAGAAACTGAGAACGCTGGTATGCCCGTGGTGAGTTACAGACGCGCACGTCGCTGGCTGGCGCCCCCTGTCGGCGAGGCGGCGGAACGCGCCCTCTTGTATGTATACACACGGTGTTTGAGTGGCGGGCAGGGCTGGCGGAAGAGCCCGGCAGGCGCGCTGGGTGGCAAAGGGCCGCCCGCCCGCCCGCTCTCTCGCTCGCCCGCCCGCCCGCTGCACAGCGACGGACTGTGCCCGCCCCGCCCTGCCGCCCACCACCACCACCATCACCACCACACAGAGTACATTAGCGCTAGAGGCCACAAAGATTTCTGAAGACATGACAGGTTTGTGGCGTGCTTTGATCTCGGATCATGCCCATCTTACGTCGAGGTGGCGTGTAGCAGAGTGCGCTGTTGATAGCGGCCGACTGATGACAGCTTTGACAGCGACCTTCTCCCCAACATCACCACCGTTGTGTTGACACGGCAAGGGAGGGGGGAGGGGAGGGAGGGAGGGATCCCGGGGCGGGAGGAGCAGATCTCCTCTGTCCAAGGAGTGTGTGAGCCTTTCTCCGAGTAGTATTGTACAGAAACTGTTTGTTGATGTATATTTTTGTGAAGTCATTTGGGATCACTCTCCCCCACGTCTCGGTGGATGGAGCGCAGAGCCCTATTATTGATCAAGTACAAACTCGTTTTGTATGTAGCCCACTGGTATACTGTCGCGCGTAGATCATGCATTCCCCAGCCTCAGGCTACATACCACACTGCACTATAGGCCACTTTCTGTGCGTGCACCTCGATCTTCATCTTAGTCATTTGTGTAATGCAATCGTCAAAAGGTACTGGGGAGGCGCATTCCTTCCATGTTGGAACTTGTTATCGTTCTCTCATTCCAGTCGTTTAAGGGAATGCCGAATTTTGCCCCAGAGCATTCTGAAATTTCATTAATGTATACTAATTGTAAAGCACGTCCAATATATGTGAGCTATCAGGTTGACATGTTTTTAGATTTACTGTATGTACTTATGCCGATATATTAAGGAAGGGCTTCGAAGTTATTATTGTTTTAAAGCGGTGGTTGTTAATGCCAAAAAGAGAGAATCACACAGACAACATGCTTGACATAGAGTAGAATGTATATTGACAGGAAATATGTTCGGTTAATGTCAGGTTTTGCGCATTCATACCACAGTATGTATTAGACAAGTGGAGTATGGCGTATGAAGCTGGCATGGATAGGGCTACCAAATGTGAGATGAGATTGGCTCCATTTTCTATGGTGCTGAAAGGTTGTCCTCAATGTATTCAACAGGACGTGCTTGGCACTGAACTAACTAGGTTTTAATAGATAACAGTCGTTTGTATGACACAATGGCAATGTCAGTGCAGTACACATAGACAAAAGAGGTTGTATCCAACAGTCGGTAGATCCGTGGTAGATATACGATGGCGTCACACACAATACCTTAATGCAAGTTTAAATCACAATGACTTTCACTGGGCCTGATACAATAACAACACAGAGCTGATGGATGGCTTTGAATTTCCAAGCAGCAGCCTGAGAATCGTTTGACAAATTGAACGTTAATTCATTCAAAAGACCCCGAGCCTCTTTCATTCCATCTATGACTAATCGGCCACACCCAGTCATCACGAAGACGAATACTGAAGGGTCTGCGAGGCTTAGTGAAGATTACAGTGATTGTGAGGTGGTATATAAAGAAATCAACGCCCAGCCATAGACGGCGACGGGCGACGTTAAAAGGGTATGTGCGTGAGACCAGTTTACCTCCACTAATAACATGTAAGTAGTAAATGGAAATGGGCAATTGCTGATGGCGCAAATGGAAATGGCCGCCTGACGTGTTTCATGTGCAGCTTGATTTTATTATTCTTTTATTGGTTTATTTCGTCATGTAACTGACAGCTATTAATACGCGGTATACCTGAAAATTCACTGTTAACATGTCTCAGGCCAGTCGTCCCCACACTTATATGTGTATATAATAGAACTGGTTCGAAATAACTGTGACTAGAGAATCTGTCGATTTTACCACCGTACATTCTAGTCAAAGTCCTAGTCCAAATTACCTGTGCATTCTATTTGCTTGAGAAAGAGAATAATAGAGTTTGGAATGAAAGAGTGGGCCACTAAATGGACCCTAATTCGTCGGCATTTCTCCTAAGGGGTTGCTACCCTTTTCTGAGACGAATCATTAGAAATACCAATTGTAGTATTCCCATATCTATCTAAAAGCATTAGTTACTCGTCCTTAAAAGGTGGAAGCTTCTACAGATACCTTCCATCCACCGAATCAGAAAGATTCCGTATAAAACTGCCTTGGTTTCCTATTTCCGGATGTGGTTCCCTGGTAACGCAGATTAATTCCTCACAAAAGCACTACTTTGTGTGTCGAGCATAACACTAAACGCATGCCTGTCCCCAAGGCGTTCATTGTACGAGCGCGTTCACTTTTCACTGGGTTTCAGAACAAACCCTATTGGAAGGAGAGCGGAGCTTGGCTGTAGCGAAACTGACAAAGTAAGTCTGGCTCTACGTCGGTAATGTCTTTAAATCGATCGTAAGCTCGGCCTGTGGCTTTGATGTTGGGGGCTTTGAGCGGGTCGAAAGCGTTGAAACTGCCTGTAGGCCTCGTATTACCTTAATGGGAAGAGCATACGGCCTGTATTGTTGAAACAAAAGGCAATTGTTGTTGCTCGGGTAGCGCTGAGATTGAGCCGGCGCCGGCGAATCGAAGGCCTCAGAGGGCGGGCGGAGCAGGCCGGGGCCAGACCAGGGAGGTTGGAGGGTGCAACCTGCCCTCCTTCCCACCTTTACCCCTCATACGTTACCCCCAACACCCACCACCATTGTACATCCCCACCCCGTCTCCGCCTTCTCTCACTAAACCAACAATCATGTCGAGACACGCACTCTGACATTTTGAACTTAATTGTAAGCGGAGATCGGCCCCATTGGGAACTCCGCAATTACAGGCATTATAAGTACGAGACAGGATTCCCGCTTGCATCACATGACATTGTATGATTGTCTATTTATATGTCCTTAGTGCCGAAGGCCTCTGTAGGTAGGAACTCTTTTATCATATCTAGTCTCTGCGCCAGTGCCATTTCCATCCGCGCCTCTTTCCTTACCGTGTGCTCATTCCTCACAAATGATGTCATAACGATGCTGTTGGATATAACCTCGATGTGTACTGAGGAAGTTAAAGGTCATTGCTTGGTTGCTGTTTTACAAACAATAAGTCAAACATTCCGAATATGTTAACCAGAATAATCGCGTCGAACCATATACGAATCTGCCAAAAGACTTAATTATGTCTATTATATGAATGTATCAGCCCACATAGTCAGCTGTCTAAACTTAAATAAGCCTGTGCAATATGGTTTGACGGAAGTTGTATATTTGAAACGAAATGATAAGCCTGTATATTTTTGCAACTTGTATGGTGGGTGCTACGAATGACTTTAGGTAAAAACGCTTCATTGATGGATCTGCTTCATACAATATCCCAGAGCCAAATTCCCATGTAAACTCATTTAGTATACACAGAATTCAGGGAACTACTAGGCATTAAGCATCTCCAAACAGTCGTGAAGGAGATACATGTCGCAGAGATACAGTTCTATTAGACTATTGGCTATATTTGTAACATGTTTCGACCATATTGGTGGCATCCGCAAATGCCTTATTTCTACCACAGAGAACGTTCCCAACACCCAAATTACCGTCGATTGTTTTAAGGTTATAGCACCTATCATTGCCATAATAGTGGACCCAGTATGTTAATGTAATCGAAACAGTGGTAACGCATTACGTTCTGGTTCACGCTCAACTTTGTACTTGGGAAGGTCGGGGATTTTCACTCCTACCAGTCAACCGTCCGAGCCTGGTCACCTGATACTATCCTCTCGTCCAATCTTCAAATTCGTCCAGTGAAGGCTAGTTGTGTATACAGCGGCCCACACACCACTATCAGATAGGCCTTATTTGCGTGTCTTGAATTGTCTTACACGATTCTTATGGGTTCTATGTAGGAGAGGTAGCGATTTGATTAGACCATTGATAGGTTATACAAGGTGCCATGTCATTCATATGACCGAATAGTCGGCCTATTCTTATGCTGGACCCAGAAGTCCACTTCAACTTCTTCAGTAGACATAGAAAGTAACCTAGTACTAGATTTAGCCGGTAGTCTTAAATGAGTTATATATTTTTTGCCAAGAGGTTATTGAAACTTGCTTGATTTTAATACTGATTTAACCTTGACTTGGATTTGCATTGAACTTTATCGATACCGCTATGATTACTACTATTATGATTATTATCATCATAGTTGATCCAAAATAGATTCGTCCAAATGGGTCAATTATATATTGCGTCCGAGCGGTATCGTAGTTCAAGGGGCCTTTAAAAGAATCCATCCGATGTAAAACTTGTAGTCTCTTCTCCCTCCAGAAAAATGCAGTGGTGATTGCCTTGTAGGCTATAATTTCGTCCCAGAAAACAAGACTTGACTGCATATACAATTCAAGCAATCTTGTAGATTCAGGAACTTCGTCCAATTCAACTCGAAGCAATGTTTCGACAATTTGTTAATTACATTTGAACAGTTCTGTTGCCGGTTTGGTCGCAGCAGACCTGGATTATCTGAAGTGTCTAAGTGCTCAACCAGAGTCCCTCCAATTTACAATGATGATTACAATCCGGTCCAGTTATCATTTCCGTCACATTGCCTTGGTAGTGTAGCGCATCGAGTGAATGTCATATCACTTGCAGTCCCTCCGATTTTCTCTGTAATACGTCCAGATGAAATGCCTTGGTTGGTCCCATCGGCATATTTTTAACCATCTATTGCCTTGTAAGGAGTGTTGATATGTGATGAGGTGGGTGCATGATACCACCGTAACGTTTAGTCCCTCCAGATTGTCACGAATCTAAAGATTACGCGAAATATCACTGGGCATGGGTAGGTGGGTGGTAGGGAAGGGTGGGCAGTGGTGGCAGATATGGTGCACTTTGTCTCTGACCCTTTACTATGCTTCATCACAAATACTTTCCTGGTGCGTGGCACCATGGACAGAGCTCTTAGACTCGCTTTTGACAAGAACGTACGATCGTATTTCCCTTTGATATATATTTTGTAGATCAAGGATTCAAATTACCTTCATGTTAATCTTTTCGTCCCGGTAGAGCTACACTGCACCATACGCTGCCACAAATCAATACAAATGTAATTCCAACTGAAAAGGGAAACAGTCTTAGTTTTCATTGAACATTCCGTCTGCCTTTTGTCCACTCGAAGCATTCCTTGTATAAGTGATACGAGGAAGAATACGTCCATTTGAGGTGCAGAACTCTGTCAAAGCCCCGTCATGTAGCTCGTTTAGACGTGGTGGTATACATACCCAATATCTTTTGCCTTGTTATTTCGTTGTAAAGCTGCAATTAACACTGCGCCTAATGGTGACCTTCTGACCACGAGTCTTTTTTTTTTAAACAAAATCAATGTGAATATTATTCGAAAGTTTTTTATGTTTAGGAAGTTAGTGCAATGTCAATGTCGGTGCAATTTGTTAGGATGTTGTACAACTTCCTTCGACAACAAGGCAGGAGTACAAAATATTTAGGCCAGAATGAGCAGAATGATTTCGATGGTGGTTATAGTTAGTAGAATTTGAGGATTTTTTGCGAATATACCTTTCCCTTGGTGTTGATAACAGTAGAATGCATGACAGTCGTGGATAACATGAAATTTGAAGGAGCCGCAAGGTTAATGTTAAGATGTATTTCATCATTATGATAATGAGCATTATATATTTGTTGTGTCTAACTTGTTAATTAGTAAAGGACGCGTTGTTTATAAACATATGATTGTAGTCATAGAATCCAATGATGTGTCAGTTTCTATTATTTATGGTTGAGAATTTATCGGTCCGTTCCAGAACTTTTGTCTCTGTATTTCAAATACGATTGAGTATGTTTATACTTACAAGAATTCACCAGGACCCACCCCACCTGTTATACTTCGAAATTTGTATCACTGCACCTATAAAAGTTTTATCATTTTAAAGGGAAGACTCCACGTTTCTGTGTCTACAACAAAGCCAGTCTACTGTGCAGAAAATACAATTTGCTATAGCCGTCTAAAAAGACGTCGCTAATTGTCCACACAAATGAATCGATATATATGAACGGCTGTATTTATCTGCTTGAGATACATGTGCTGTCCTAAAAGTGACGGCACTTCCACATTTTTGTGTACAGGGAGCTGTATTTTCACAGATTAGGCCAAGAACCTTAAAGATTTATTATGTAAATTTTCTATGTCTAGTCATTGAAGTCATATGTAACATAACCAGTCGAAATCGATAATACTGGTGTCTCTACAATAATGGCAACCAGTGTGGTGTTATCAATTACGACATGTAATCAAAAAGATAAATGCCTACAAATAAGGATACATACCTGTGGCGTTGTTTCAACTATCATAATAGATCTCATGCCCTTGTAAATTTGTGTACAGAAAGAAAATTATGTGTCTAATGTACCAGTGTTGCTTAGACATTGACACGTATAATTTCGCTGTACTAACAAGTCATCGAAAAAAGCTCCACTTTGCAGACCTTTAATACAGTTGTTTTGTTTTTATATTAAGGCACCAGTATGGAACATACTGCCACAAGCTGACCTCTACTATAGAATGCATTTATTTCGTTCGTTATAGTACGTAGATGTAGGTTTGCAAGCACTGCTCAAAGTTATTTATTTGTACAGGACGGTAAATTATTGTCTTGTTTCTGTGTGGTGCCCTTGACAAGACTAGCTTGTACTAGTGGTGCAATTTCTACAAACCCACGTAGTCCCTCTAGAGCAGAAGTCCCTGGCTGAGTCTCTCAGCTACGTGCCTAACAACCAATAACATTATTACTTAAACTAATATGTACATTGCAGACGTTGTGAATATTTTGTACGGTGAAAGGCAATTGTAAATGTACATTGTAAATCTATTGTAATTGATGTTTTATATGAGAAAATTAAAAGTGAATTACAACAAAGTTTTGCTCTGATTGTTCTCTGTTCCCTTCTTTTCATTAATTTGTTAATGGAGATATTCAGCTTTATTTATTAGCGTATTTGACATTCTTCAGTTTTCGCATCATTATAATTTCTAATGTGATAGTGTCACGCAAATTCCGCTTAACTCTAGAATTGTTTCCGTATATGAGACATTTGTAATGATTAAGTTGACGTATAAACTCGTAGTGAAAAGTACTTCGGGAATATATCGTAGTTTGATGCAGCATAGTCAACGCGACCAAAGATGAAAATAAGACCAACCTAGTGCTATTTACGAAGGTAAAAATAAATTATTTATAATGTAAAAATTTGGAAGCAACAAATATATTTTGAAACACCGATTGTAAATGATTTAGTGCCAAAAGAACTACCGAAGGAGAACCAGTGTCGAATGCTAACTAGGCTTAGATGAGAAGTTAGCAACGTCATCGAATAATGTAATGCTGGTAAAGTGTATCATATTTATATGACCATCCTTTGTATGCCAATCCAAAATGACTGACCATTGGACCACAAGCCAAATTGAGACCAACTTAATCTACCCGGGGACCTACACTCGTAACCTACTATATTAGAGCACACACATTCTGTATTGTCTCGTTTAAGAATG
The DNA here is from genome assembly GCA_950022655.1 of Alentia gelatinosa. NCBI lineage: Eukaryota > Metazoa > Annelida > Polychaeta > Phyllodocida > Polynoidae > Alentia > Alentia gelatinosa. Next base: position 38,596,563 of record OX465581.1, on the reverse strand, counting down.
AGAGACATTAATCAATACCATTTTCTGTCGCACAACTATGTAGGACATGGAATATTGTGAGATTGGGTCACTGAGGCAGTTGTCGGAGAATTATCTGAAGAAATCAGGTATGGCCATCCAAACAAGGAAAAGCCTAAAGACATAAAGAGACTGATTAATAATAGTATTAGGAAAGCTAAAAAGGAATATTGGAGAAAAAAGATAGACGATCCTTCTAACCCACAGAAGTTCTGGCGAACCTTAAAAGAATTGTATGATCCCCACTATGAACAGGGGATTACAAAACTATGGGATGAGAATAAGGGTTAAGTAAGATATGGAGCTGACATGGTAAAGTTCCTAAATGACTTTTTCGCAAACGTTGGTGATAATGGGTGTACGGAAAATATGCAACATGAAGTTAGCGACAAGTACCCCGAGGGGGATGGATCATTAAAAAGTATAACTATCAGTCTAAGTGATGTTTATAATGCAGTAAAGGATTTGGACACAATTAAGTCTAGTGGTATAACAGGCATTAACTCGAGGGTTTTGAAGGACGCTGTTTTTAGTTATAATAGATCAAGTGAGACATGTGTTCCAGAATGTTATAACTTATTCAAATTTCCTTAAAGTATGGTCAGAAGCCACAATAGTCCTAATCTCTCAAACCCCTGTGAGCCAGGAGACCTCGGACCTATATCCTTGTTACCATTACCCGGGAAACTGTTTGAACGTATTTTACACCTTTATATATCTTATTTCATTGAGGAAAATGATTTAATGAATAATCAGCAATATGGATTTAGACGGGGTCGAGGAACAACTGATGCAGTAATGCAACTTGTTAATGATCTGTATACCAATTGAGACAATATATTGAAGCTTTACCCCCTTAGTATTTTTGGAAGCTTTTGACCAAGTAAATAGGAAATTAATAACTTATAAATTAAATCAAAATTCTGTAATAGGTAAAAGTTTGACATGCTGTATTTCTGATAATCTAAGTAAAAGAACCCAACGTACTAGAATTGGCAACACTCTGTCCTCAAGTCTACCGAATCACTCAGGTGTGCCACAAGGCAGTATCCTCGGCCCCCTACTATTATCTGCTTTATTGACGATTTTAAAATGTATTTTAGTCTCAGAACATTGAGCTTAGAGACGAAAATCTGAGGGAGAAAATCGACCAAACATACAATGCGTGGTGGATTGGCATGTCTATATAATATTCGTCCTGGCGAATCTATAATATAATCTTCATAATTGGGTTAATGAATAACAAGTGGGTTTGGCGAGAAATATATTGAATGACCAACCTAGACATTTAGACATACAAGGAAGCTAAAAGTCACGAAAAGTCACGGGGTAGATAATACAGTGAGTACAATTGAATGTTAATACGGCTTTATTTTTATGAATACAATAGGAAAGACCAGCCTCGACAATGAGATATATACACGTAAGTTAATCAAGGGATACACGTAAAAATATCACAGACAATAATTGAATTAAAACAACTGCTACTTGGTCAAGATAAAAGAGCTTGATGATGGTTTAGATGAAGGAAGAACCACGTCACACACCACGCAACCATGACTTGTTCAAAGCAAAGGAACAATCATTGGCCGAGCTGCGTAGATGTACCCGAGGCCCCCACATACATTAATATAGTACATATTCAGGCATAAAGAAGGAACCAACAAGTTTTGGTCAAAGTCATCGTTCTCCACGAGTTTGATGCAGAGTGATATGAACGAGGCGACAGCGACGTGAATCATATAGCATTCAAACGAGTTGGAAAACAACGACTTTGAACATTTGAAACGAGTTGCTTTCTGTATTTATCTCCCCCTGTACACACTAAAAGAATGGATAGCATACAGGATATAGATCATGGAGAACGGACTACAATACTCGTAGGCATGGAGAACGAGTTCCCAAGGTTAACCCTATTTGACAAATATACCAGGGGTGAGATAAGATGATGTTCATCCTGGTGAATCTATAATATGATAATTAGGTTAACAAATAAAAAGTGGAGTTGGCCGAATATATATAGAACACGACCAGAAACCCTGCCAGAGGAACTAATTGTGATCTCTTTAATACCTTTATATCTGACATTACCTGTGATTCAATAGATTAGTGTAAGTATGTGAAAATTGCATTTGAAGTCATATTCCTCTTTATTATCACATTTGTTTGAATACCTACAGATTCAAGGAAAGATGACCATCTATGAGGGAATGAGAACCAATATAACAAAGAAAGGTATCCACCAACCCTTAGAGAGACTTCAACCTATGGTTAAAATAAGAAACAGGAAGAAAATCCTCAACTCCTAATTCGTTATCCTAACCCGTTTAGATGGAGAATCTAAACAAAATGGGGAATCTTCTAAAATACCCCAAAAAAATCCAATGTGGTTTCTAATAAAGCTGATCAGTTTTAGACGATCATGAATGTTAATTGACCTTGGGCCTTTGATCGAACTTTCAATTGGCTAATGCAACAGTCACACTGGCGTAAAAGCAGCGTTTCTTTTACATATTAGAAAGAACGCGAGCATCGCGTATCTAGTACGTTTCTTCAACTTTTTTGTCCTTTTAGTACGCAATTCAGTCATACTGGCGTAATCTCTGATGTAGACGTGCGTACTATCGTAAAACTGGATGAGTTTTAATCTTGGCTACCGTATGCCACGACTGGGGTTTGGCATAGTGATTTCACGAGGCGAAGCCAAGTGAAGTCCGGAGCCATAACTCAAGGAGTGGAATGCAGTGGCCAAGATTAAAACGAATCAGGTTTTGATTTTATCCTACCCTGTCTCCTCGATTTTGGAATATTACTTGATAATAATTCTGTATGCCACTAGTGGCATATGAAACTCCGTATGCCAGTCAGCGTGGCATACGGAAACTCAATGTTAAGCCTATGAGATTTTATATTAGGGGTAGGATAAAGAAGAGTAGTAATACCAAAGTAGTAATACCAAAGAAGATGGTAGTAGTAATAGAAAATGTGACTTTTCTCTGGATCTTAACTTCGAACCCAATCGATTCCACTGCATGTACATGTATATCAATAAACATATTAGATAGAGACATTCCTCGTATGTTTTGCCGTTTCCTAAAAAGCCAAAGCAATACCTATTATCATAGTGATGCCATCGCCTAGAACCCGCCTGGAGCCTTGAAAGTTAGATATTTGAGTTATAAATTCACTTCGCCGTTGTAAACACCTCCCCGCCGCCCTAGCGGGGGTAGAAGCATACAGTGGCATGGAACGCCCACGGTGGCTTCAGGTAGCTCGGAGCAGCTCGGGACAGTTTGGAACAGCTCGGGACAGCTCGGAACAGCTTGGGACAGCTCGGAACAGCTCGGAGTGGCTCTAGGCAGCGTGAGTATGATTGGGGCAGCATTGCCTCACACAGGATATAGCGTGGCATGGCAGGATCCAGACTATTTTAAAATCTGTGTATCGACTTTTTATGACGACCGTCATATTTCGTATAGAGATTACAAGTTTGAACGTTTACACATAAGAGAAGGTGACTTGAGATATTAGCAGAAGACGACGCATACATAATAGATGCATTCACTATTAGTATTTGCAAAGCAAGATGGTAAACACTATAAATACAAGACGGAATGGCATGGTATCATAACAACAACAACTTAAAGTTTATAGGCAATATCTTTGACGAGGAAAGGGTGGGTGAATGACTAGGGCGTCAGAATCCACCATAAATGTACAATATTGACCGATTTCAGATACAAGCGCATGTATGCTCCGAGAAGCTAACGCATAGCAATATCCGAGCGTATGAGAGGATATTGCGCACAGTCAACTCCTAGTGTCATACAACCGCTTTCATCTGAAGCCAGTCTATATAGTATTTATTATCCACCTTCTCCTGATAAATGGCCTACGGATGTTAGTTCATTCAGGTATGCATTATTTTTCAGTACGCACTTTTTTTTTTCGTATCCGCACTTTAGCGCTGCCCGGATCATACAATATATCTGTATGTTCCGTCGTGGTGATACACAATCACTACGTGTTTTCTAGCACGTGAGACCTGGCAACTGACTGGAGAGCATGGTCATCTATATACTGTATCGCAGACTATGGACATATGTACACATATATTGACCACAGCAATACCTGTCAAGTACATGTACGAGGTACCACATTTTTCCGACATTCCAATTGCAAATCATAAACAGTTAGTGTATCAAACCAACAGGGGGGGGGGGGGGTAAATGGACTAAAGTGGAAGGGGGTAAGAGACCAAGAGGGTGATAGACAAGGGGGTAATAGACAAGGGGTGACAAGTCCGATGAATATGCGATAAGGACACAAAATATCTAGACTGACAATCACCTTAACTGATACATCAATAGCTATCGCTGGTCAAGAATAACTCGTATTCAAACCTATTACTATGTACCCATGCCGTATATACTGTAAGTACGCACCTTTTGGCCATATAACGTAAAAAATACCTTCAAAAGTGTAACGGCAAAATACGGAACACTGTTCCCTATGTGTCGACTAAAACATTAGTTGTTAGGCCAAATTAAGTTAATTATTTTATTAATTTCGGGTATATAATAAATACATAAGGACCTACCATGCTTGTACAAGCTACAAAACTCGTATTCCGTAAAAACCGTAGATTATCATTTCGTCTTGTAGCTTGTACAGAATGGTCAGGTCTTTCTACATAAATACCCATATCTGGAACTCACTTCCGTGAGGAGAACCACTGCGAAGTGTCCAGGAGCAACCTGTCATGACGCATCCTCCAACACGCAGCCATGACCTCCACGCCACGCCAAGGTCAAACTCCAGCGGTATCTCGCCATACGGAAATACATCTACTCCTCGGCGTACGTGACCAGACCTCAGTGTCCGAAGACGACTGGAACCTTGACACAATATACGGAAATAACATTTAGGGTAGTTTATTCCATAGAATGTGACCCCTATAAATAAGTATAGTGTCACGAGTTATAGAGACTTGCATCGTGGTGAGGGTATTTGCGGGACAGAGTATGGGGCAGCGCGGTATGATATGGGGGCATACAGGATGGGGAGGTGTGGTATGGGGTGGCGCGCTATAGGGTGGCATGTGGTAGCATGGTATGGGGTGGTGCGCTATAGGGGGGCGGGGCAGTATTGGATGTTGTGGAATGGCATAGTATGGGGTTGTGCAGTGCGATATGGGATGGTGTAGTATGGGGTGGTGCAGTATGGGTTGTTGTAGCATGGGGTGTTGTATTATAGGTAGGCACAGAATGGGCACCATTGTATGGGGTGATGCAGTATGGGATGGTGTGGTATAGGACGGCATGGAACAGGCGACGTGGTATGAGGCCGAGCAGTATGGGATGATGCAATGTGGGGTGAGTGGTATGGGGTGGGTGGATTGTGGTTGTTGTAGTATGGGGTGATGTAACATTGGTTGGCATGGAACAGTGGTGTGTGGTGGTGCAGTATGGGGTGATGCAGTATGGGGTAGCATGAGACAGGCACCATGGTTTGGGGGAGTACAGTATGGGATGGTGCTGAGTGGGGTGGTGCGCTAAGGGGTGGTGCAGTATGGGGTGGTGCAGAACAGGCACGGTGGTATAAGTTGGTGCAGTATGGGGTGGCACAGTATGGGGTGGTGCAGTATATTGTGGGAGGTATGGGTTGGTGCAGTATGGGGTGGTGTGGAACAGGAGCCGTGGTATGGGTGGTGCGCTATAGGGTGGGTCGTATGGGGCATAGTATGGGGTGGTGCAGTATGGGGTGGTACAGAACAGGAGCTGTGGTATGGGTGGTGCGCTATAGGGTGGGTCATATGGGGCGTCATGGTATGGGGTGGTGCAGTATAGGGTGGGAGGTATGGGTTGGTGCAGTATGGGGTGGTGCGGAACAGGCGCTGTGGTATGTGTGGTGCGCTATAGGGTGGGTCGTATGGGGCGTCGTATGGGGCGTCGTGGTATGGGGTGGTGCAGTATGGTGTGGGTGGTATGCGTCGCCCTGGTATGGGGTGGTGCGGAGCGGCGTCGGGCGGCGCACGACAAGTTAGTATAACTGGAGCTATCCCATACCTGTGCCATCTCACGTAGAGGTCGGCGCTAAATGGCACGTTGCGTTCTTCTACCGTCAACGGCGACTCGGACTACGGAGAATCGTGACTGGCGTCAGAACGTAATGACCAGTGCGGTAACACAATGAGATCACTTAGCAGACGACCCCGCGCGCTCTCCAGCAACCCGAGGCCGGCTTATTTGGCGGGTGTAAATACAAACACGTCTGTTATGCAAAACAGTTACCCGTCTCTCCAAGCGACTCTCTCGTCGTACCGCGGTCTCCGGCAGCTTTGTCCGACCTTTGTCTCTGTGTTCGAATTCAGATGACTCAGCCCTTGATCAACATCTCTACTGCCTATTATCGTCATTGAACCAGGTTTCTCCCTTTTTATCTTGGGCAAGATTAGAACGTCGTGACTTGGAGTCTGTCACTAATTAGTATGTTCAAAGGGACGGGTTTAAAATCAATTGGACGAGATCGGTCGTGCCTGGTTTGTATCTGATAAAAGTGTACTCTGAAGCATATATGTATCCTGAGAAATCCAATTGTAGTGGCTTTTGTACGTAATGTTCAAGGTGCTTGATGATGAATACAAAATACAATACTCCATAAGGTGGCTCCATAAGGTGGACCACGATGGCGTTGTATATTTGTGGTTAGTTACCGTGATGTACGAGCGCAGGTGGTAAGGAATGGATGTAATGGTCAGGAAATAACATTTAATCTAATTATACAAAACTCTGCTATATATGTATTATATATATATATATATATATATATATATATATATATATATATATATATATATATATATATATATATAACCCCGTTTATGTACATATAAATTATAACCAATGAGCAATTCACAGGTTATTCACCTCGGGGTGTGAGCTGCTTATCGCATTGCGTCATTGTTGTTTTCCAGGTAACAAATGCGGGTTACCTTGTTACATATTCTTTATAACGGCTATTCCGCCGCTAATCTCAACACATTTCATATATATATATATATATATATATATATATATATATATATATATATATATATATATATATATATATATAGAACACTAGAACACTAGAACAACTTAACATTGCATCTTTTCACTCTTTGTTTCCAAATTGTATCCATCTCTTCCTAATATCTGATGGCAATTTATTTGTTCTATCGAGGTCCTTGGTATATCTATTTATTGTCATTTTAATAGATTTAGTCACCTTATAATGCTTAAACATGGTGCCTGAAGAAGTTTATGCAAGATAGACGAAACGTCGCGAGCATAAGAACTGATTACCCTCCTTATTCGATGTTGATGTCAACTTATGAGTACAAGGGACTACATAGATCAGGTTGTGGCTCTGTGAGATCAGTATACTGAGTTTAGCGTGTTTTGGATAGGTACGGGTAATAGCAAAGAGTAACCTTAGAGAATACTTATTTCCCAGACCACCTAGTGCTCTAACATTTAATTGCCCCTCCAATATAGCCAATTGAATAAGGATTCTTATCCTACCCCTGATAAAAAAAAACCGCCATAGGCTTACTATTGGCAAATTTTATGTGGCAGGCCATGACGTAAAGTGTTTTTTATGCCACTAGACTAATAACAAAAAATTGACCAATCAGAGACCAGGATGTCAGCTTAGTGGCTTGCTCCGACAATAACAAGTACCTGGTAGCAAACGAATATCTGGCACTCATTTAAGGTTGGTCGTTGAGTCAATATTTATATTTTAGTAATCCAAAAGTGCAGAGATGGGGTAGGATAAATACAGAACCGAACTCGAGTTAGCCTGACTAGTTTTTAAGCCACTCTAGTCAGGTCTGTTCCTCGACGCACGATCATTGTCTCAAAACACCTATCACACCTGTTGAGCCCCTTCATATAGTCTAAGCAATTGGCTATTTTCACACCGGTCAACCAGGACAAACCATCTTCGTCTATTATCTATTATAACAAATTGCAGGGTGTGGTCGGAGGTGAATAAGACAATAGGTCTGTTCATGGAGGGCATGGTCATTAAAGATGATATGAAGCAATTAAGCTCGTTAACTAATCCTAAAGTCTGATCTCCGTCTACACGGCCAGCAGGCATGCACAGACCGAGGCCCAAGTGAACCTCTCTCGGGTGACTTGGAAGCTGTCGCAGTCACCGACTTTGCCGATTTATTATTCACCAGATACGAACCTGTTGTTACTAACGTAAAGAGTCCCAAGATCGCTGCGCAGTCTCATAGGAAAAAGGCCCAAGCAAGCAAAGTAGTTTGTGAGAAGATCGGCAGCCATTTTGAATTTTGAAGGCTGAATAATGAAATACAATATTACCATGATTTTTATCTGTGTGCTCGTAGTCTCCTCGTAGTTGATGCTATGCAATATCCTCGCATTCGCTAGGATATTACTGTGCGTATATATGTATTGTGTATGTCATCGCAGGGGCAGACACAAACATTCTGTCACATGACTTTCAAACAGAACGCTGACAATGGGCCAGTCCGCCATCTTGCTGGTGACAACAATCCACATCTGAGTAGCTGTCAAAGGGCAACATGGCGAAAAGCCCTACTATTACAATTTGTAATGTGCAACCTGTACCATGATGAAAAGGTTGAAACAGGGCTGTTTACATTACCCAGACATGCTTTTAGTGTGTCAACTTAAAGAAAATGGCCTGTTTTGATGGTTACATCGTAGTGTAAACTAATGGCAGAACAAGTTTATCTCATCTAAGATGGCAAGAGAATCTTGATATTGTCAAGGGAAGGTCACTATAACAACACTGCTACTCTCGTTGGGCTAGATACGTACGTGCTTAATCCTCGGGGTACAGACATTTTACTGTCTCCTGTGCGGGCTCAGGATCTTAGCTATAGGTTTTCTTGAACACTTTCTTAGTTTCTGACTCTCTACCTGGGCGCTCCATAGTCTGTATAGTTTATGCAGCGTGAATAATATTCTATCTTTAGTGTGTAAATTTCTCTGGCTAGCGGACATTTCAGTATCATTACATTCATTATCGTTTTTGTTTTCAGCCATTCGTATGTCCGCTTGCCCTTTAAACACTCTCGTATTGTATGTTAAAGTCCCTTCTACGTTTTATTGTGTTAATGCCAGCTATATGGGGCCTGTTGGATAATTTAGGCTTGTATATGAACACCCTTTTCTGTACATCTTACAAGGGTTATCATTGAATGATATTTTAGTTCTTTCGCTAAGACAGTCTTAGCCGCCCAAAAGGTCGTCCATAAGTGTTCGCTAAAATTGACGAACATCTTCCCTGGGTGTCGTTGCTGTACAGAAAAACGTCTTCATGTACGATCCTAGATTATTCAAGAGTAGCTCTTCGATAATGTACTCCCTCAAAGGTTTTTAAGGCACGTCCGCAAACCTTTATTTTGGAGCCTTTGCAGTTTCTGAAACCAGTTGATGTTTGCTTCCTCTAAGACTATTCAGCAGTATTCAAAGAGTTTGTTAATTGCATTGTAAGATTTTACATCAAGATGGAAGTCATATAAACGTAAATACAGAATACGAATAAATGCCTCATTGACCCACTGGGGATTGGTATATTCGGACCCTACAAATGCAGTTGTAGAAATGACAAGTTTAGCGAGTGCCAAGTGGCTTACAGAAAATGACCGATAGACTGAATAAAACGTAAGCCTTTTTATTGTCTTTTTTTAGTGGGTTATTTTTTATAATTCAACGCTCATTCATCAATGATGAACATGATATTTGTTCCTAGTTATGGCTGGATACTATACATGCATGCATGCATGCATGCATGCATGCATACATACATACATACATACATACATACATACATACATACATACATACATACATACATACATAGGCCTACAGTAATATCCGAGCGATTGCGAGGACATTGTGGAGTAAGCTCCGAGGAGCATACAACCACTTCTATCTGAAACTAGTCTATTATGTATTTATTGCCCACCTATTCCTGACGACACCTCAGAATCCGGCCTAAGGTACCTGAAAACATTTCAGGTCGTTAAGAATCCTGTCTCAGGTACCATTAGATAACATTACCAGTCGTTTGAAAATTCAGCCTAAGGTACCTGAGACAACACCTCAGGTTGTCTGCGAATCCCACCTAAGGTACCTGAGCAGGTTGGTAAAACCACCTGAAAGGAGGCCGGCCCACTGGAGGGGGATGAGCCCACCTGCTCCCGGGCACACGGACACCAGGAGGCGGCGTGCGTGAAGGCGTGCCTGGTGTCAGCGTCGACGCCCTCCCCGCCTGTCATGTGGCACTCTGACTGTCACTTCAATCTGCCCGCCTTGAACATCAATGAGGGCGGTACCCTTTACTCTGGAATGTCTTTGTCTTCATGAACGCCAAACGAGGAAATCCATGTAGACTTGATGTATACACTTCACAACACACATGCAAGCGCAAATCCTCCTACACACAAAGAGAGAGAGAGGGGGGTACACACAGAGGGGGTGCTACAGGATGATACAGCTCCCTATTAATGTCTAAACTCTGCTCTATGGGATACTGCGTTTCCTATATTGGGCTTCCTGTTATAAAATCGAACCTTATAAAGTTCCCTGATAGGGAAATTGGCTGCTCAGACGGTTATTACAGGTTATGACAGACGTTTCGCATATTTACGGTAAATCCTGTGGAACAGGCTAATGTCAAAGTCTGACTTCATACCAAGAAGTAAAGTCAGCAATCTTTCAGTTCGCCCCCCTCCTTTCAAAATGTTCTTACGCCCCTGTATATTAACGTTTCTCATCCACCTAGTGCAAAGTGTCCATAGGGAGTGTGTATCACCATACCCAGACCTCTCAAAAATGTTATATAGCCTACTCTGGATTCCGATGAAGCGAACATACAGAAAAATAGTTCGTACTGAAAATTAGCCACTTGTAACTTGGCTGATAGAATGGATATTCTTTTTCAGCCTCTAACCCTTTGGTAGCTTGGACTTGAAACCATTTGGATAGCCTTCAGTCAGGGTGTCAGTATGCGATGGATTCCAATTCATGAAGCAGTTTCAGCATTAAACTTTGACAAAAAGAAAGCCAGCATGATACTTTGTTTTCATGGTCCCACTGGGTGGGATATATCATTCCTATATACCTATAGCCGGACACTATAGATGCCTACACCATGTTCTCGGGGGTGGAGTAACTTACGTACACTGTAAAAAAATTCCCGTGAATTTTACGGTTTTTCCCAGGCAACTGGGGTGCCAGGGAAATACCGTAAATTTTACGGGTGACCGTAATATTTTTCTGACCGTATTTCCTAACTGAAATAAACCATATTTTAACTACAGTTGTATCCCGTAAAATTGCAAACACAATAGATATATTATACAAATGGCCCATTGATAAGCATACTCCATAAAACTGTGATCAAAAAGATTTTGCGTCTGTTAGGTCGTCTCCGCTTTCCCGGTTGGGTGTGGGGGACAGATGCTAACGATCGCATGTCTTTTCAACATACTCCATAAACCTTCTTACCATGGGTCTCTAGAACCGTTTTATGTAAGATTTGTCTAGTATCTTATTATAGTAGTAATTGGCTTATCAATATCATTGATTATTGCAATCATTCTGATCAGTGTTATTTCAACACCTAAGTTTTTTAAAGTTTGATGTTGTCAGTGCAGACTATATAATAGGAGTAGTGGTTAGAATCTAGACAAGGTTCCATTTTATATGGTAGGATAAAGTCAATTCTACTTATATTTTAGAAATGTCCCATGAAAGTGGTGTTTAATACTTTGAATGCAATAATGTCATTTAAACTTAAGAACTAATATGTTTTAGAAGATAAATGAATATATATTACACATTTTCATGAAGTTAACTTCTGGATTTTCTTCACTACTTAGATTTGTTGCTGATGCTAGAATTGTTCTAAGTGGATCTTATGTATCCCTATTTACTGTTTCATACTGTAGACTGACTGTAGATTGGATGGTTTACAGTACTGAATACATACTATACAATACCGTTTTCTGATACCAAATATACGGTATGAAACTGTAGATAAGATTACGGTAATATACCGTCCATGTTTACGGTAGTATCCCGTATATTTTACTGAAATTTTTTACAGTGCGTATACTACCCAAGGTTGCCGTATACTACCCAAGGTTGCCATAAACTACCCAAGATTGACACGTGACGAAAAGATACGATCTGTGAATTTAAAAATGGCGGATCGTATCGATTTAGATGTTCCCAGATGTTTTTAAAGCTCCCTGTCATAGCAGTATGGAGGTATTTCATGTTGGTCATCAATGTAAAAGAAAGTAGGAAAGTAGGAATAATTGTCGAGGGCTGAATCACAGCGATTTCGGAGACTACAAAAAGTAGACATACTACATAGATGTGGCTGTGACGCCACAGTGACGTTGTCGCATAGCAATCTGCATAGCAACCTGTATAGTTGCTATGAATCAGGCGGGAAACGGGCGTGACGAAAAGATACATGTTATAGTTACTCGATAAGGTTGGTCATGGCTTCTTGGACTATAGCAGGTAAAGAAACATCCAGTTTTATAGATATTTGAAGGTATATAGGAATAGGGAAACTAAGTCCTGGTGAAAATAATTATGAGTTCCTCGATAAGGTTCGGAAAAATTAACATTTGCTTATTTTCACCAGGACTTAGTATCCCTCTATCCCATGCAAAAGAACCACTGAAGCTAGAGAATTTTGTTTTGTGTGTGTATGATGGGTCTAGTGGAAGCACTGGAGTGTATGAGGCCAGACTGGATTCATTTGACTGCAAACAGAGGACCCATGATGCAATCCCACCAACCAGAAACATGCAAGGTCTGCAGGCTACCAGCTGGGGCCAGGCAATTGTATCATACCCAGAGATCTGTAGCCCTGCTGACTAGGAATGGACATAGGATGGTGACCTTTGCTTTTCCTAATCCCTGTTATTTTTCTCCGTAGACTTAACATTGGGAACTTGTATCCAACACCCATGAGATACTTGGGAAAAATATCCAATGGGGGATTATGTCACAAATGTTAGCCCTTAATCAATGTGAACGGTGAGATATACATTCAAAAACAGTTAAGGGTCAGAGCTCGATCCCACCTCGTTTGAATCTCTATGTGATTCAAGCGGCTTCGCTTATGTTATGTGATGTGTAATATGTTATGTGATGTGTAATATGTTATGTGCCATTGACATTGCACTGCAACGTTTCCCTCCATAATGTTTTAGTGTTAGTTGAGTGTTAGGAGCACTGTTTTTTGTTGCATATCATGTCCACCCAATTAAGATATCCAACATTCATTTCTATTCAGAGTATATACTGTTTGTGCTATTTGTGCTATTTTGTTACTATTCGAATCAAACTTGAAAGATTAATAGTCCTTATCCAATTCAGAGTTCACAATGAATTTTTTGAAATTTATTATGGGTTTCCCCCTCAGGGTATGTCTTGTCCTCCACGATAGTCACGAACCAAACAATCCTTTGAACCACCTCAATTTGTGTATTGGCGCTGGTGAATGTCCGCTATACGCCATCTTGTATTTATAAGCTACTCTCCGGAACACAGTATACAATCAACAGCTAATGCCGCATACCTAACATATGTGCAGAATTATTAGACGGACGGAATGTGGACACATACTTGGGTTGATCAGCCTTGGTCATCTCAACAATTCATATGACATGAATTGAGTACTCATGTACATTATCAGTTGCCTAATCAATCAAGTGTTTCATTCAATGAAGCACACCATTTCTAAACGAATAGATCCCATAATGTTTGTATTGTCTGGCATGAGAAAGGATAACGTTCTTGGTTATCATAACTCAAAGTCATACATATATATTTTTTAAGGATTTTTATTCATACTGGAGTTTTCGGTTAGGATCGATTGACCCCTATTTCCCACCGTCCTCAGTTTCGAATATCTTAGAAACCCAATTCCCAGATTATGGGCTTACATGGTGGGCATGACTTGGCAAAGTCTTGATATAATACAATTATTAATGGGAAACTATGTTACGGTGAGCAACGAATAGTTTAGCTAGTTTGTGTCTGGTTTCAAACGTCATTGTTTTGGATTTCGCTGCATTTACTGTCAACCTGTTGCTACTGCACTATTTTTCAATGGCATTAAGGTCAAGCTGTATGAATCTACAAATTTCCAGACATTTCCAGACTGAAAAATTGCAACGTTATCGGCATGTAACTTGATCCTAGAATGATTTGGTGGTGTTGCAATATCGTTAAGATAGACTAAAATGAAAATGGGGCCCAAAATGGACTTCTGGGGAACCCCGTGAGAAAGCAGCATTGTACTCAATGTACCAATGTTTTCTGTTTCTGATAATTCAAATAGCTTGCGATCCAGCCAAATGTCCACCCTGCTATGCCAATTTTCGATAACTTGTGTAGAAGAATATTATGGTTGGCTGTGTCGAAAGCTTTCTACATGTCAAGGAAGGCTGTATGGTGGTCGCCGGCCTAGCTGCGTGGCAGGTTTACTTTCGGAAAGTCTAGTTCCCGGCGATATCCCACCCTACGCACTATTATGTAGGTCAGTTCAGTATTTTCGGCAGGTATGAGCTAACCTACTCACACAGAACACAACTCCACAACTTTAATAAACAAAATGGGTTGTTTATTGCAACTTCCTGGAGTGATCCCATTTAGATCACTCCCAAAGTGCAGTACCCTGGCAGCTGGTGCCAGGTAATGGTGGGGAGGCTAATCTTCAACCGGAGTCTCAGACTCGAATACCACCACAAGGATTCAGAAAACCCTACCAAGTGTGAGGATCCAAGGATCTACTCTTCACAGAGAGATGCGCGAGGACAGCATGTCGACCCACTGCGAACCCGTGGTATATATACTCTGAGTTACATAATCCACTCTTGTGTACAGCGTTGTCTGGAATCACTATGCAGCGGGGATTTACTCTCTGCGCCACCTTCCAAAGAGCAGACAAAACACTGCTAGGTCAACCAACCACTACAGCTGCAAAAGTCATCTCATTAGAGTTTATATTTCTCAGAAAGCAATCAGTGATATCTGCTAAGGTCTGTGATGTGGATTGATTGGCTCTAAACCCTCCTTGGCTCTTATCTAGAAGGTCAAAGTTTTCTAGAAAGTCAGTTATTTTCTTACAAACTATTTTTTTCTAGGAGCTTGCCTGGGAGTGGTAAGAGCAATATGGGGCGTAGTTTATTAACTTCATCACAGAAGTTGGTGTTTTTGAGTGGAATGATGTTTCAGGAAAAAATTGGTTGTGTATAGAGAGCCTAAAATATGCAACATATGTTCTGGGAGAACACTAAACCTATCCTCGATAACCATTGCTGACACGTGCTCTACAGCCGATGATTTTCGGATGTCAATGGACTTAATGACTTCAGTTACTTCTTCTAGGGTTATATCAACCTCATTCATAAGAGCCTTTGTAGGGCTACAGTCCTCGTACCATGGAGTTGTGATTTATTGTCAATTTGCAGAACGGATAATAGCAGAAAGAGGTGTATAATAAATTGTCTTACCATATGTTAATTTTGCAATTTGGTTGTTCCTTATTATCAATTTAGTATAATGAATTGTCTTTACGTTCGTGATGAATTCCTCAGATTAAAAAATTCTATTGTATTAATAAATAAACTATGAGTCAATATCCATTGATCAAAAGCCAAACTAGAAAATGACTTTGAGAGAAGCCATTCGTATGTGCTTTCAGAAGAAGTCTA
The DNA here is from genome assembly GCA_950022655.1 of Alentia gelatinosa. NCBI lineage: Eukaryota > Metazoa > Annelida > Polychaeta > Phyllodocida > Polynoidae > Alentia > Alentia gelatinosa. The sequence continues at coordinate 38,580,752 of OX465581.1, read as the reverse complement.
TGTGATAATCGTACTGAGGTGCGAGATATTCTATTATCTGAACTCTTGTATTTTAGAGATTTGGTCTGTAACTTCATGTCACCGTTTCGTTGTACTTCGAGGAGGTATTATCTAGTTCATACTCTTAAAAACATGGATAACACCTTGCATTCCGCGGTTTTGTGTTCAAGTGCTATTCATTTGGTTCATTAATCTAAGGTATCTTCCATATTATTTGTATCGTGCCTTCTGCCTATTAGATATACATGTACTAGTGACGAACTATTTCTTAAGCAGCATAATGATATTTCAATCTCTATAATGAAGAATCAATCATGAACTTTGAATTACGATAGGCTCCTAGTTTCCTATAAAGGTATGATGATTTTCATTAGAGAATCTTGACAAAAATGCATTGCTAGTTCTATCAGACCCTGCAAATTTTTTATTACGATTTTACTGAAATTAGACCACCTCTTTGCAATCCAACACCATAACTTTTAACTATGAAGTTCGCACTTTCGAAGACTGCGATAAGATTTCTTTTAATACTGACCCTTACTTTCACCTTTCGCAATTCTACAGCCGTCTCATCTCCGGTTGCACCTGGAGGCCTCCTGTTATCGCCCACTAACCGAGCACAGGACGTGGCTGTAGTTTGCGCGCCGCCCACCAGAGGGACGGGGGCGCCCTCCGGGTGCGGTGCCTGTCGGGTAACGTGATAAGACAACGCGGACGTGCCGCGCACCAGCTGGATCCGGATCGGGTGTCCAAAGCAGCGACTCTGTTTGCAGAACTCACCTGACACAAAAATCCACCACCTTGCCTCGGTCCGCTCCACACTCCCTCGCTAAAAATCAAGCCAGCTTTCTCTGTGTAGGAGCGAGGCGTCTTTTTGTGAAATGTGTCTCTCCCACCTGGTCGAGTTTTTTGGTCTTGTGTAGTTTTTAGGAGGGAAAGAAACAGTATTAAGATAGGCCCCAAAGAAGAGAAACTATGTAATTCTTACCGCGGCAGAAACTTTACCTCTAGTAGTTTTTGTTGGTATGGAAGGATACACATCTCTTATGCCTGCTTGTTTTGCTTCACTGCAATCACAAAATGTATTGAGTGTATAAGAAGGGTGCAAGGTGTAGTTCTCAGGTTTTCCAGCCTCCAGCTACCACCCTCACACCCGCCGGGGTGGGGGTTGCGACCCCTACGTCCCCACCACTGCCACCAAACAAAAAAACTACCCTAGCGCTGCTTCACAAAGTGAGGGCCTTTTTCTACAGCAATCGATGAACTTACCAGAGACCAAGACATTGCTGTGTACCCCCCATCTCCGCTATGTATCGTTTGTTACCATGCCAACCTTCATTATGGCTCGATTTCCGTGACCTGGCTCGGTCGGCTTAAACTAAGTACTTTGCCGTCGTCTCAAAGTATGCTGGATTCTCGTCTGCCATTGGTAAAAAACATGGCAGAGCTTCTTTGAGGCTTCGTAGATACGTATGACATGTCTGATATAGGTTCAACATCCATTGCCTTTTTATTCCTTCCTCAGAGTTTCTTTCATAAGAGTAGCCTACATGTACATGTACATGTACAACTATTAGGATCAACCAGCCCACCCCAATTCGAGGACGCTGCCATGGTGGAACAAAAAGGAAAGATTAGATAACAGCTGGAATGTTTTGTAATGGTTAATGACCCCCAGAATATAAGGAAATATTCTCTAAATGCTAAGGGTTTTCTGCGGGGATTATTGATGAAATCCCAGTATGATTCAATGCCGCTTATTTTAGATGACTCCCAAGAGTTACCTTCAGGTATGTACACACAGCTGGAAATCCCAGAAGCAATACGACTGGAAGCAAGCAAAACGAGAAGGACCATCGGAAATAAACTACAACTACACACTCCGAATCCGATTCAACGATGGGTTTATCCCGGCCCGCACAGAAGCCCCTTCCTCTCCATTGCCGGTAGTTGGGAGTTAATCCGAGCTGCTCAAATAGCGCATCACCTGCCCCGCCCGGCCCGCCCCCGCCCGGCCCCCGCCCGGCCCTCCCCCGGCCCCCGCCCGTACCCCGCCCGGCACCCGCCCGGCCCCCGCCCGTACCCCGCCCGGCCCCCGCCCGGCACCCGCCCGGACACCGCCCGTACCCCGCCCGGCCCCCTGCCCGGCCCCCGCCCGGCCCCCGCCCGGCCCCCGCCCGGCCCCCGCCCGGCCCCCGCCCGGACACCGCCCGGCCCCAGCCTGGCCCCAGTCCGGCCCCCGCCCGGACACCGCCCGGCCCCCGCCCAGCCCCCGCCCGGCTCTAGCCCGGACCCCGCCCGCACCCGCCTCCCTCCCACCGCCATCCCGCACCTGAGCGTCGCCTCCTCTCTGCTGACGATGTGATTCGTTTGACACCCGAGGAAAAAACACACACATCCAAAGATGAGGGGTTTCTTTCGAGGGTGCCCGAGGGCTGACAGTAATCACGTTGACATCATATTTTCGTTGAGGCGCAGTATAATAAGGACAGTAATCACCGGCGCACCACCGATTATGCCATTCTTTGTGTTTCACTCAAAGGCCAATTGGCAACGAATTGCTGCGCCATTGATTAAAGAGACTGTCAAGTGCGATTCCCTTCACGATGCTATGAAATACAGATGATGGTTTAAGTGTCCGTACGAGTATCTGGGATATGAACAAAGGAGAAGGTTTCCAGAATAATCGAGTCTCATGTACATTCACTTCTTATCGATGTTTATTCCTAGAATCATTCATTAAGTTTGCTGATGATCTAGAACCAGGTAAGAATGTTTGTCATTTCCTGTATCCTTGACAGTATTCCGCTACATCATGCCTGGATTAGCTCTGCACTTTGAGCTGTTCAATTTTGGGTTGTTGTTTTTGTCGGAGTATTGAATGAAATGCATGATAGTTATAGGTTCTGATGCCTTCACTTTGTCTTCAAATCAGCTTTTATTTGAGAATTCCTAGAGGTGCGTGGGCTCTATTGAATTGCAGTGATTTGGACGAAGATATTTATACTTTCCCTCCAAAACAAATCTGCCTCATAATATATTTTGCACTAATTCAGATTAAGATTATTGGTTATTGAGAGGATTTTGATCCAAAATGGTATAAAGATGCAGTTAAATATATTTTAGTATATATTCGTGTAAAGATTATTGTCATGCAGTCACATTCTTTATCAGCCACCTAATACAACGTGTCCATAGAAGACACATAGCGAGTGGGTATATGGACATAAACGGTGTATATGGATACGTTATATGCTTAGGGAGGCGAATACAGAAAAAATAGTTCGTGTGGGAAAATAGTGCATAACTAAACCGAACTGTTGTCGACATGCCACTTGTCAAGAAAAGGTGGATAATTATTGAAATATGGACCGGTTTCAGAAAAAAAACCTCCTCGGAGTTGACTCTGCGTAATATCCTCGCATGCGCTCGGATATTACTATGCGTCATCTTCTCGGATCATACTACCGCTTGTATCTGAAACCAGCCAATATTGTGTATTTATTGGCCGACAAAAACGGTGTAGATTTGTGTGTGTGTTCTCCTAATAGCCTATTTACATTTTGCGTCAGCATTGCTAAAGGTCCTCCGGTGGTTCCTGACTATCTATTGGTGATGACATGATTAGCATTAGCAGATACGAAAGGGAAACGTACAGCATTGGTGGCTAGTACTTTGATGGAGAACAGTCGTAGTAACGTTTTCTATATTTATAACAGTGTTTATAGATATATTTCTAAGGCTCTTCGGCTTTTGGTCAATTAACACGTATTTCCTATATCTTGGTAGGTCGTGATGAATCATCTGAGCAATGTGAAATTCACTCTTTTCAATATAGCAGATATCCATCAATGAATCAATCTGCACCAAAAAAATACCCAGTAAAATGTACGCATCATTTACAAATCAAGTGATGTAAATGACTCTGTGTCTAATCGCAAGAGAATCCCTTGATATTTCAATGGGTTGTTTTGTTTCCATCCCTGGCGTATGTGTATGCATTAAGGCTGTGACAATGATCTGGCTTAAGCCCCTTTATCATTTCTGTTAAACATTTTAGACTAGGTTATCCGGCATATTAGCATATTAGCAACAGTCACTAGGTGACTAGAGGGGAGTTTACATAGTAGTCATTGTATTAGCATAATGTGCCTACCTCTACTAACCGAATAACCATACGTATATTCTAACTTTTCCAAAAGCTGCGAAGTACCCTCAGGTGTAGTACATGGAAATGTTGAGTTTGAGATGGTCACAGACTTGTCCCATAGCTATACACGCATATGTTATTCACCTGCCACAGAGTCTCCATACTAAACCTATGGAGCCTAACGATCGCTACTGAGTCGAATGCCGAAAGCCGTGTTCTGCCCAGTAAAATACGAAAAAGAGTCCCTGGGGTGCAAAGTACAAATGTACTGTGTGAGAATATTGGCGGCGATTTTGTGTTTCCTTTGACGGCCCGTAATCTCCAGCTCATTAAAGTTGGAATCATAATACGAAAAAAAGGCTCCTAAAACGTCATCAGGCACAGGAAATCAGAACTTCCTAGCAAACTAATAAATTACTACAATGTTACTGGAGACTTATGAAATATGGAAATGATCATGATTCTGGTAATGATGATTAAAAGAGCAAATACATAAAAAGTACAAATATGAAAGATGGGAGAACTATTTTTTTCTCATTAGGATACACCGAGTTTACCGTCATCTTCGCCGGAGCTGCAAGGTCACGGGCAAGTTTTTGCAACAACAATAGTAGGCGGATCAATCGAGTTTCAAATCGGATCAGACTACGTAATATCATCGCGTACGCTCGGATATTACTACGCACCTGGTTATCATAAATTATGGCCGCTTGTATCTGAAACCAGTCAATATTGTGGATAAACATTACAAACTACATATTACAAAGTGCCATATGCAGTAGGTCTGCCCCATCACAACTCCCTCGTATTCATACTTCTGCGTTATTAGTTTAACGTCAACGGAAATGTGCCCGTAATCGAAGCAACATCCTGTGATTGTCACACCATTATTCCATACAGGCGTTTATAGTTAGTATATTTAGAACATCTGTCAAAGAATTTTTATTAACTTTTTTATATAATTTCTTTGTTTGAGTCAAAGTATGACAAACACTTTGTAGTATGACCAACAACATACGCTGTCGTCCAAGGACGTTCTTCCCATGCCAGCGATGGCATACATAAAACAGTGACAAGACAGACTTTCATACCACAAACATACATAAACACAACAAAATCACATTGATTAGTCACATCATTTTTGTTGGCACCTATAGCAACTCAATAAAGAGGCAACAGGCCTCAGCCTTTTTATGAGATTGGTTTTAACGGCCAAGCCAACCTTTACGGATAGTGATACAATATAAACAATTTTTTAAACAGTGTTGTAAACCAAATTGGAAAATAAAAAGAGAGATCTCTCTCACACTTGTGACAAAAGTATCAGTACACGTACCCTTTGTGGAGCAATCATCAAATGAGAGCATTTAAAGAGAGCATACATCCAGACTAAACCTGCCAGATCGTACTTTTCATGTTTTGATTGGGGTTATTTCAAATCGAGTTATACATCACTACCCACTGAGTCTTCGTTTCAGAGATAAGAATGATAGAAGAAGAATAAAGAAGAAACCAACAAGTTTTGGTCAAAGTTGTCGTTCTCCACGAGTTTGACGTAGACTGATATGAACGAGGCGACAGCTGAGTGAATATCACGTAGCACTCATACAAGTTGGAGAACAACAACTTTTACCATAACAAGTTGCTTTCTGTATTTATCTCACCCCTGTACGTACTAAAAGATGAATAACACATAGGATATAGACTATGGAGAACGGACTGCACGGAGTACGAGTTCCCAATGTTAAGCATATATGGGGCAAAAATACCAGGGATGAGATAAAGTTCAGATTAAAGAAGAAACCAACAAGTTTTGGTCAAAGACATCTTTAACCAAAACGAGTTGCTTTCTGTATTTATCTCACCCCTGTGACAGCACACAGGATATATAGACCATGGAGAACGAACTGCAATACTTGTAGGGGCATGGAGAATGAGTTCCCAATTTTAAGCCTATGGACATTTATTCCAGGGGTAAGATAACAGTTTCTCCGACCACACACAGCAGACGTTAGTGACAGTATTATAACACCCACTGAATATGATTCGGAAGTATTCTGGTTGTGGCTGGGGACTCAACGCCTACTTTGCTCCAGATGTGTCAGTAGCTTAGCCCATACTGCTATTCTGAATTTCTTGATCGATTCTTTCTTCCTAATGTACGTTTCCCCACCATGTTCCATAGATTATTCTTATAGTTATTGTTTTCATTGATTCGGATACACCAGAGGTTTGGTCTGAATCCATATATTTAACTTAAGAGTCACTCCTTTCTAAATTTCATATTTCATGATATTAGTTACACGAGTACCTCCCTTACAAAAATCGTAATTTTCTTTGTCTCATTCCTTGTGTTTTTATGAATCTTATTCTATGTAGCCACTTGTCGCCAAGTCGGGAATAGACAATAAGAACATATATATGTAAAACATTACTTGATTAGGATCCAGATGGTCCAAGGTTTGTGTCAACGCATGCGCCCACATGACTCACACAAAAAATATTCATAATATTGTATAAGCATTTTATTATCAGCAACCATTGTAACAGTATTAGAAATAGATACTCTTATCTACCTACCAATTGAATGCCTAATATAAGTTCAATAATACCGTTAATTGTATAGACCTAAAGATCAGATATTAGTTCAATAATTGACCTTATCTCAGCCCTGGTATTTTTTCCCCAGAGGCTTATTATTGAGAACTCGTACTGAACTCCCGTTGAGTAGGTTTTTTTTAAAACTCATTATGTCACAGATTTTAGTCAATCAGTCAATATACGGGGTGAGATAGATTCAGAAACCTATGAAAATCTCCGGTCAGAGCTGAATTGCTTAGTAACTGACGCAGCTTCGCCTTGTGAATAACTACGCTATTCAAACCACTCGATATGAAACAAGCTATGACTGTAGATTTCCATAGGTTTCCTCTATGTCAGCTAAATGTTTCTGTTATCATTGAATTACCGTCGATGAACATGCATATCTTCTCTGTGCAAAACATTGTATAATCACTTACACACTTTTACATAATATGAATAGAACAGTTTTGAAATAATAGTCATTTGTTGCTACAGAAAATGATGTTATTCTCCCGTCATGAAGGGTTTAGCTTGTACATGATAATACAGAAGGCATGTATGTACTATAGAGAAACAGGATTACTGTCACCGTACGGATTAAATACGCGGTAAAATCGGTAATCAGATGAACCGATGCCGAAGGCAGAGGTTTATCTGATCGACGATTTTACCAAGCATTTTATCCGTACGGAGACAGTCAGCCTGTTTCTCTATTATTATATACCTCAAAATATCCAATTTTTAACCTTGCTTCTGGATGCCGCCGTACATGCCCCGTACGGCACATAATACCCCGTACGTCACCTAGGTGTCGTACGGATATAAATACGACATGATAGGATATACTACCACAGGTATAATAATACGTTACACCGTATAAATGCTTTTCATGAAGGAAGATACAGATTTTACTTGAAGTATAGTTATCAAGCTAATATTCCTTTACTCCTTCATTTCTGAATATTTCACTTTATGGCTTGTCTGGATTACTGTTATTTTTTTTATTTCTCTCCTTGTTCTGATCGATCTTCATACTCGTGGTGTTTAAAGAAAGCTCACTAACCTTAAGACAAAAACAAGATTAAATCTATATTTCGAAAGCAAACACTAATAAATCATGTATTGTCCTTGATACCCTTCAACACGCAGGTGTTCTCGATAATAACCAAGTGGGACATTTTTACCTTAGAAAACGTGTAAATTGGAAGCCTATCCGATATTCCATCCGTTTAATTTCTGGACAGAGATCATTATCAAATTTCAGCAAAAACAAGCTGGATATATGTGCAACCTTGGCGGTATTCATAGGAAATGGCGCCTATTACCTGCTGTATACAAAGGGCACGCAGGTGTCGTGCAGCTGGTCATTGAAATCAAGCTAATTAGTATAATAGTGAGTGCACTGAAAGAGTGGGCCGTGCCACCAGAACAATAATGCTTGTCATCAGACTGGGCGTTTCTCGGCCAGTGGTCGCCCGCCACCGCCCGGCTTACGTCACTCCCTGATGGGCCTCGTTCTCGTGTTGCCTGCGTCTCCTAGCGGATGTGCTTCATAAACAAGCCCCCAGGTGGAGCTGTCTAACGGAGCCTGCGCTGTTTCTATACAGACGTTGGTTTCTATAGAGGAAACCTATGGAAGTTTATGGTCAGAGATGGTATCCCTTCGAGCTTGAATCGCGTAGTAGTTCACAAGGAGAAGCCACGTGAATTACGCAGCGATTCAAACGAGATGGAAAGTTCTGACCCTAAACTTGAATGGGTTTCTGAATTTATCACCCTTCACATTTACTAATGGGCTAACATTTGTGAGATAATCCCACATTGGATAATTTTCCTAGATATCTCATGGGCGTTGGATATGAGTTCCCAATGTTAAGTCTATGGAGAAAAAAAACCAGGGGTGAGATAAAATACAGCATCTGTTCTGTCCACATATTTTTACATCGGGCTGTATGTTTTTTCAATATATCAACGTTTCTTTCACCCATGTTAATACAGGTTACCTTGTATGCATAATCTTTGTGTGCTATACAGAATGTTTCATAGAACAGTGTAATAAGAGCGTATGATTGCACAGCTGAAATACTGCTGCTTGTCTCTTCTATGGGCTCAGGGAGCCTTTTAAGAGTAGCACAGTTGATAATTCTATACGGTACAGCAGTTTATATAAATCTGGTATGATGATAACAGAAAAGGTGTACGACTAGTAATCACACAGTATGAGACAAATGTTATACAAATAATATAACATCGTTACATATGGTTCATACAGGAAAGGATATAATAAAGGAACAGGTTTTAATTTAGGGCTAACATAATGTTGAGCATAGTCTTTGGGATATAGACAGCAGGGGAAACATTTGGTTTGAGATATTGAATTAAGGAAGGTTCCTTATTATTTAAACTTTACAGTTTTATTCTATAGCTTCAAGATACAATTTTCCATTTGTAGAGAATTTCTGAATTTGAGGGACCATTTATACAAGTCTAGTCGATTATCAAAGAAAAGTCTCTGTTTGTATATACATGTATGTAGAAATTTGCAAGAGTAATTGTATAGTTGTGCAGAGAGGTGAAAGGGGGAAAATCAGGAATTATCAGAAGGGGACCACTTTCATCCATATTCAATTCCCACTCTGGTATAACTATTCAGCCACTTGTCGCCGAAATTCTTTTACATTCTTGCACTTGAGGAAGAAGTGAGACAGAGTGTCAATATCTGAACAGACATTGGGCTGTATATTCCCCAATATTTCAGATATTCAGGGATTTAGACAAATATTGTTACTATCTGTTGTGAATATAGACTGTACTGTAGATAGCATAACCATCGATGCGAAAATTGGATGTGTGAAAACAGCCATGCTTGGGGGTACTTTCAGTTTCGACAGGTGCCGCTTGTACTCGCACTGGTATTTGGTTACCTGCCGTGTGTAAGAAAAATATAGAAGGCACGTTTTGGACAGGATTTCCTTGAATTTTCACCCCCACGTAGAGACAGACTTAACCAGACCTATGTATAAATACCGAAATTCCACTAGAGTTAGATTCCCGTACACAGAAGAACTCGGGCAATCCATTGATATACACTGAGCAGCGCGCATGTGCGACAATCCGTGATCGAGGCACTTTGGAAATTTCGTAATAGGGATGTTAACGTTTTTCTTGCCATCCCGGCAGAATTAAGGTGACATTTATGGTAATTTAGTTTATATTTCGGTAAATGATTCGCGTAGATTCTCTTTCTTAGATTTTTGAACCGTTTAAGTCGACCGATTGGTTCGAAAAATAGACATGTTTGGCGCCGATATTACACCAATCTTGACATTTCCTATCTACTGAGGTAGAAGCTTTTGTTTTACCTGAAATATGTACCTTCTTTGATGGATGATTTGATTAGCATTTTATAGGCATATTTCTGTGTAATATGTACCCATGAATAGGATAAGTATTACGACCGTAAGCAAAAGCAATCCATTGTGAAAAAAACACCTGAGCCCTTTCATAACTTCCAGTTGCATTTGCTGCATCTCACATATCATTAGTCCCTTTGTATGTAAAACCCCCTCCCACCCCCACTTATATAGATAACACTCAATCCCCATGTGTATATATAAGACCCAATCCCCGTAATCGCACTACTTTTAACTTGACTGGAAGTGGTCGCATCTTAAGACTGAGTACTTGCATCCACCCGGGCGTTGATCGTATGATACGATCTATTGCCCAATAACCGTCACGTTATCTCTTTATGATTCTTCTTTTTATTGAAAATGTATGGGAACTCAGTAAATCACTACCCATTATTTGAAAATTGCCGGATGCCACAATTGTGGTATACGGGTTTAAAAGTGTGGTATACGGCCTTAAAGCTATGGTGTACGGGAAAATATATCCTTTGTGCAGAAAAGAAAGAGTCCCTAATGATGTTCCCTTTGATATGGCAATTCCTGGGTTTAATTAATTGGAGAAGCTGCGTAAACCTCTCGTGGTTTACGGCTGCCTATCCACAAAACCATCCAATGCTATTGTCAATATATTTCGGAAATGTTCATGGACATATATATACCAGGTTTACTCTTCAACCTGAATAGTTTACCTTCATTGACCCCATCCAGTTGAGATCCTTCAGCACGATTCTATAATACAAACGTCTATACCTCTGGATTTGCGTGCTAATCTAATACACTCGACATTCGGTAAAGGAACACGACAAACCTGCCTGAAGTATAGAAATTGTGGATGTCTCCAGTGAATAAAATATAAAGCCGAATCCTTCCTGTAATTGTTTATGCGTCATAGAGCGCTCTTTGGTCCAGGTGATTCATTAATCGAGTTCGATTTCCTCTTTTTGCATCACGACAGTAGGAGGGGGGGGGGCACTTGGGGGCGAGCAGTGTAGAAAGTTTTGGCTTTGTTTGATGTTCTGCACTGTACATAAAAAGCTTTAGCCTTCTGCATGAAAAGCAGTACCAGGTACAGTTCTACCCATGCGCAAACGACCGCCCTGACTGGTTGTCGGCGGGTCTTGACAGTATACAGGACAGAACATATCAGAGAATAAAGCATTGCTTATCAAAGCTTCCTACAGACAACGTGCGGATGTAGGGAGCAAAGCACCTGGAAGGTCGGAGTGAAGTAGACTAAATAGAATTGATTGCGTTACCAGAACCGCGTTGCCTGTCCTTCTTTCTTGATCCTTAAACCTTAAGGTGAGACAGGGGCGTAGGAAAAGGGGGGCAGGAGACCATGAATGTACATTGAGATGAAGGTGGTATATTGATCGCACAGCATTGGCAAGATAGAATCACAAAAAATAGAAAAAAAATAGCCAAGATTTTTCAACACAAATACGGTTCTTGTGCACAGAACGCCATTTTCGACACAAGAACACCGTCATTGACAGAAGAACTTTTGAATGGTTTTTATATCACCTTTTCCCTGGATGGCGAATCAGAAAATATTTCCAACATCATTATTAACTCAAATATTGTTTATTACAGACCTGTAACAATGTGGTGGCGACAGATGTCGGTGTCAGAGGCACATTGCCTGTCTTTTCAGTGCAACATTCTCAGCAGCTCGCTCTGACCATGTTTGGCAAAATGCGGTGCAGGCTATGTTATGAGGAAACGTAGTTACTGAGCCGTAGTGATGGCCGTTTTGGGTTTTTCATCTCGTAGCTACGGCCCAACACTAGAGGCGAAGGACCGTTGTTATGGTAAACGGCCATCACTATGCGCTCAGTTACTATTAGTTTCCTTCCTACTGTACCTCAAATCGATGGAAAAATTACATCATTGACAGCGAGCCTGAACACGATTCAAATGTCATTCCCACTAGCGGTTATTCCTATACATGTATACCTAAGGGCGAACACTCTATAGTTACACCCCGCTGCTGGGGATGTAGTAACTTGCTTTTACTGACCAAGGCTGACGTTTGCTAACCAAGGTTGACATGTGGCCAAAAGCTACGATCAATGAATTTTAAAGATGGCAGATATTATCCTACCCCTGATATAAAATCCCATAGGCTTAACATTGAGTTTCCTTATGCCACACTCACTGGAGTTTTATATGCCACTAGTGGCATACAGAATTGTTTTCATGTAATATTCCAAAATCGAGGAGTTGGGGTAGGATAAAATCAAAACCTGATTTGTTTTAATCATGGCTGACGCATTCCACTCCTGGAGTTTTGGCTCCGGACTTCACTCAGCTTCGCCTAATGAAGTCACTATGCCAAACTCCAGTCGTGGCATACGGTGGCCAAGATTAAAACTCATCCAGTTTTACGATAGTACCGTTCAGGTGTTCCGAGACGTTTTAGAAATACCCCACGGACACCAAAGTTACTCGGCCAAGGCCTTTGGCAGTAATTTTTCCGAGCCTTACCTCGTAACTTTGACTTTCTGTCACCGGAACATAGGTTCCCTCTAGATACCTTTCTTGAAGTTGGTGCACAACTATGATATTATTTACTATGGCAGGAATGATACTGACTTCAAAGTACGCGATTCATTCTTCTGTTATCGCTACTTAATGATGTTCTCATGAAGCCTTACGTTTTTTGTACTACTTTCCTTATGAGTAAACTTTAGCACTGATTCGAATAGCGGCGTCTCTGTTCCCAGTAAACACAAATACGTTCTAGCAACGTAAATTTACGTACTTATTTGGGGGAATTTGCGTAATTCTTTACGGAGAAGAAACGTGGAAATGTTAAGGTTAACTTACGTCTGTAGAACGTTTGCGTCAATTTACATATGTTTATTTAAATTTACCTAGATTCACATAGCTCAAAAAAAGTAAATCTACATTTCTAAACTAAATGAATCTATGTAAATATATTAACAGAGAAATACGTAATTTTATGTAAATGGTAGGTTGTTTTATACTTGTTTGTAATGATCGATGATACGGAATAAAGTAATCGTAACCTTTCAATAGATAAAAAATAACCCATTAGATTGTTTCTATGAAGAAATAACAGATTTCGCCATACCCTCTAGTAGGGAACCAGTGTAAAATCTAACAAGTATCAGTCAGGTACCAGGTGAATGCAATACCGCAATCCACTAGAAAAATGGTGGTACATGTAATTACCTGGCCTAATATGTGAGGAAGATATAGGCCAGGCTTGCAGGCTACTTGAAGTCATGCTGATGTCATGAGCCATTTGCGTTGCCGGATGTTCATTGCAGTCCAGACTCTATCAATGATCACATCATCGGCTGTAGACATTGTCTTTATGTTATAAAATCAAGAGGTGGTGAAAATATAAAAAAAAAACAGACACAGAAATCTTGTATAAGTGTTATTGATGGAACCAAAGATTACAAAGTTGGTTGATTGATGGTATCATAGATCACGACGTTTCGCGCTAATTAATGGCACTTCTTCAGGTGATGATGTTATAAAATCGTGGGCCCTGTTTTTCAGTCGAGACGATCTCAAGTTGAGACCGTTTGGAAGCCAAACTGTTTTTCAGTTGAGATGATCTCTGGGGATCTCAGGCTGAGACTGAGATGCGACCGTTTTGGGTGATTTCAGTGTTTTTCAGTTGTGATGATCTCAAGGGATCTCAAGTGAAATGATCTCCCAAACGGTCTCAACCTGAGACCAATTGATACTAGTCATAGCTTATTTTTTCAGATGCTAAGACTTATTCAAATTTGATGATATTTTGATTGGAGAATACTAGCAATCTGACATACCTATATCCCAAATTTCATTTTATTCCTGTGGTTATTAAGACTGTGATAAACGTTTGTCTGGAAATCTGAAAAATGCAGGCACTGCACCTCTCAGGTAGCTTGTGTATACCTACTGTAATGCTCAATTTATTTTAGCAGGGTAGGGTCAAGGTCACTTCATATACATAAATAACAACAATACCCATTCACAAAGTAAAACATGTCTTACTCTTGAAATATATAATAGAACATTATGAAATTTTATGATTCGATTGAATAGACATGGACAATTATTCGCTGTAAATATGGTATAATTTGAATGAGTTTAAGTGTCTCAAATCAATAATTTCCGATCACAGAATCTTGTACTTGGCAGGAAATGATCGCTAGGGTTCTCAGCTAAATGATCACAACCTGAGATCCCCCTGAGATCCGCTGTGGCTAGCTGAGACCACGTCTGAAAAACACCTGCAGCCATTGATCTCCCAAACGGTCTCAGGATCGCTCATGGATCTCAGCGGATCTCAGCTTGAGATCGTCTCGACTGAAAAACAGGGCCCTGGTCTTTGCGGCTGTGTTATATTTGATATATAATAAGATATCTTAATCTCTATCAAGTATATCTTGTAAATATATACGTACAAATTGTTTACATTAGAGTGAGCCAAATATTGAAATAATTATGAAGATTTATGCTCATGTGCTATGCATGACAGTTTATGCAACTTCGAGATGTACGGGACAAGGAACCGAAAGCACTATCAGAATACATGATATGTATTATATAGGAAACCTATAAAAGTTTAGGGTCTGAGCTCGTATCCCATCGAGTTTAAATCACGTAGTAATTCACAAGACGAAGCCGCGTGAATTACCTAGTGATTAAAACGAGATGGGATTGAGCTCTGATACTAAACTTGAATGGATTTCTGAATAAATCTCACCCTTAACATTGACTAATGGGCTATCAATTGTGACATAATCCCCCATTGGATATTTTTCCTAAATATCTAATGGGCGTTAGATACGAGTTCCCAATGTTAAGTCTATGGAGAAAAAATACCAGGGGTGAGATAATAAGGTGTATGCAGACTTCTTTCACATCAGCCTTTTAGTACGTTTCAATACAATATGTTTCGATAGGTTTCTTTCAACACATCAACCCCAAGGCATTACCTTGTTAAATAAAAGCCTAACAAATTACGATAGGATGGACTGAAGATTGCATGACTTAATGCAAACAAGCACTGAGCGCTTGTCAGTCTGGCAGATTGCACGTCAAATCGTGCTGTTCACCTGGTGGGGTGATTCAACATTTTATGTGTTGGTGAGCGCTGGTTGAAGCATCATGTTTCTGTATTATGTCGTTTACTGAATGACAGGGATCAGGCTTGAAACATCAGATGTGAGGAGTATTTAATGAGACCAGCGGTCAAGCGGACATGAAACACCAGTCGCTGTCTGCCTACCACTCACAAGGGCACACCAGTGTCGAGATGATCAATACAGTTACAGCATGCCCGCCGGGTGTCTCCTTCTACCAGTCTAGTGACAGACCCTGACATACCTTTGGGCGACATACCATAATGGCCTGCACAATACTGCACAAACTTTGTCAGCCTCTGTTGTTGTATTCCAGATACGGACCTTCTATGGCACTGCTTCAGGTTGAGATTTGTATGTGGGGATGCGGCCCCTTTATCAATATGCCCGCATTATGAAATAATGATATTATATATGTATCATCGTTTGCGCGTGTTACTTGAAGTCATTAGACTGTATCTGAGAGAAAAAGAGAATTATTCAGACCAATAGCCTAAGGAAAATGTCGCGGAGGGGGGCAGTAACCTCCTTTGAACTGCAATTCATAAAGAAAATTAATGTGAATCATCCAAAGTTTTAAAATTGATTTACATCTGTTAATTTACATACATGCATGTTGTAGTGATTGGCTACATTTCAGTAAGATAATAAAGTAGGCCTATTCTTTTAACTTCCTGTGGCGGTTAATAGTAGCAACAGTTAATTGTTTCAAAGCGACTCTCCAATTTCGTTTTAGTGAATTCAACCTCTCTAGTATTTTTGACTATGTCACTGTTCACATACGAGTTTAGGTCTATGAAAGCCAGAGAATGACCACTCACCTACAGGTGTTTTTTTGTTTTAAGTTTTTTTTAATTTATTGCACAAAAAAGAGTGTACATTATCGGGATGAGAGCAATGTGATGAAAATGGAAATACAGCGGCTAAATCAACTGGTGTTTTCAGTCAATCATTTAAAGTACATCCTTTTTATATATGCTTTATATGCCTTAATAGTACCTGCTTGAATTTCTTATGATAGGTCGTTCCACAGAAGCATTGAGCTGTACAGAGGGCTTTTTTTGTAGAATGAGGTTTTTGGGCGTTTGAACTTGATTGTTACCTTTTCTTGGCCCCTGGTTTTTGGGTCAATAACTCTAACGGTAGTATTCGAGTATTTCCTTATATTAAGTAAGCCTAGGTAAAGTTGACGAGTCTTCAGGGTTTGTACATTACAGATTTTGTGCAAATGGTCAGTGGATAACTCTCCTACTAATGTTTTCGTACAAATACGGAGACCACGATTCTGCAGCCGTTGAAGTTTGCTTAGTAGTATCTTACTAGCTCCAGCAACAAATATACTGGAATAGTCGAAAAGAGGGGCCACCATAGTTTTATAAATTTGTATACTCGTCTCTTGATTTATGTTGCTGCGGATCTTGGCCAGCTTAAAGAGTCTATGATTAACTTTACGTGAGGTGTCATTGACACTTTGTTCCCAACTTAAAGTCTGGTCTAAGTGAATACCCAGGTATGTGAAAGAATAGCCTAAGGAAAATGTCGCGGAGGGGGGCAGTAACCTCCTTTGAACTGCAATTCATAAAGAAAATTAATGTGAATCATCCAAAGTTTTAAAATTGATTTACATCTGTTTATTTACATACATGCATGTTGTAGTCATTGGCTACATTGGCTTATTTTTTTATTTAACCTGGAGTATTCTACTAGGGTGCAGCTTCACCCTATTTTCGGTAGGCTCCAGGGTCATGATTCAGTTTCAGTATCGATATGTATAACAAAACAAAGTAAGGTATTGGATCTTTTCCGATAAATAACTTGTAACTCTTATCGTTAAAATTTAGCTTGTTAAGTTTTGATTTCGGGCTGAAAACACAGATTTTGGTTTTTTTATGATTTATCAGCATACGGTTTTCATGGCACCAGTCTACCATGATAGATAAGTCATGTTGCAGGCGATAATGGCTTGGGTTAGATTTTGATCAGATGTATATAGAACTAGGTCATCCACGTAGAATATGTGATTGGTTACAAGTGGAAGATCGGGAATATCGTTTACAAAACAGTTAAATAAAAGTGGGCCCAGGATACTGCCCTGTGGGTCTCCATTTACAACTGGTAAATATGTCGACAATGTATCACCAACTCTTACGTGTTGTTTCCGATCAGAAAGATAACTTTTTGTCCATCCTACCAGTGATGGTGAAATACCTAATTTATATAGCTTATCAATTAATAGAGAGTGGCATACGTGGTCGAATGCTTTACTGTAGTCTATGAATAGACAGGCAACGAGTTTCCCAATTGTCTCTTTCTGAGTAAAGGTATTGGACTAGTTTCCCGACAGCATCAGTAGTGCCCCGGCCTGCCCGAAAACCAAATTGATTGGTGTTAAATATGTCATTATCCTCTAGAAATTCGTTAATAATGCCATGACTGATTTTCTCGATAAGTTTACCTGGAATCGGCAACAAGGAAATCGGACGCCAATCTCCGATAGACAAAGAATTGCCGTTTTTAGGAATTGGAATCACATCTGCCTTCGACCAGTCAGTGGGAAATAATTTCTTGTTAAAGGACGTTTGAAAAAGGTGTTATATCTGGTCAGTTAGGACATAGGACGCTTCTTTGAAGACCTTTGAGTTTAGGCCTGTAAGGCCACATGAGTTATGTACATCTATAGTTTTCACCAATTTATACACCTGATCTAGTTTTATCTCCGGAAATACCTGTTGCCCATCACGGTCAGGGAGTATTGAGTCATGGGTATCAGCATCTAAGTTAGTTGCTTGTGGACTGCTTATAGACACAAAGAACTGATTTACAAAATCCAGTAATTGTTCTCCTTTCACTAGCTCGCCAGTGTCATTGTTTCTAAGTTGGGATAGCTTGACTATATTTTGCGGATCGTATAAGGCCTTAATCGCTTGCCAAAATTTCCTAGGTGATTCTCGGTGTTTCTCGATCTGGGAGGTCCAATATACATGTTTTGAAATTTTAATTTCGGTACTGATCTTATTCTTAATCGTTTTAATCTGGTTTAGCAAATAAAGTGTCCCGTATCTACGATGAAGTCTCACCGCTTCCTTTCGCTGCTCTATGAGGTCCAATATTTTGTCATTTATCCAGTATGATTTCTCTCTTTTAAACTTCATCTGTTTAAATGGACATTTTTTGTCCAAGTACTGCGTTATACAATTTTTGATTAAGAAAGATTTTGAGAATTTGATGAATTGCAGGAAAGTATTCCTGATCACAAGATGGAAGGGCAGCAGCTGCATCTTAAGGGTGGTTTTGTGGAATATCGAAGATGAACCAACGAATTTTGGTCTAAGTCGTCGTTCTCCACAAGTTTGATGTGGAGTGAATTGAACGAGGCGACAGCTGAGTGAATATCACGTAGCATTCAAACGTATTCAAATCAGGATATATAGACCATAGACAACGGACTGCAATGCTTGTAGGGGCATGGAGGATTAGTTCCCAAGGTTAAGCCTATGGAACAAAAATACCAGGGGTGAGATAATAAGAAATCTTTCGACTTTTCCATTTCAACATTTCTAATTGTAAGCCTGGACAACTCTACTTGTCTATATGCCCTTGCCAGGTCACAATTTGCTGCTTGCAGTGTTGAATTTACAGCAGCACACAAAGTACTACATTAAATGACCCATCTCACAGTAACCTGATGTAGGAGGCTTCAACAACGCTCTCCTCGTCTTTTCTTTTTAAACTTGTCCTACAATGCAACAAAGTAATCGATGGTGTCATTTGAACATTTGAATTCGTCTTTGTCTTCCACGTTTCCCCGGAATATCCCTGTCAAGTGACCCTATGAGGATTCATCCCTCGGAATATTTGGCAGAACTACTCAGAAACCAAGTAAGTGGTTCCATATTGTAAATAGGTTCCTGATTTGTCGGACACCCTTACACTTGGCTATTTCCGAAACCAAGACAGGCTGGTGGCTGTCAATATTTGTATTTGGATACTTTCTTTTTATCTTATTGTGTAAGTCTCTCCTTCGCTCTCTCTGTTACGACAAGGTGCCAGCATAACATCAAGCGTACACGGCAACAAGTTGGACCAACCAGAACATAGCTCTCTGAATAATTAGCGAAATTGACCAATGGGAATAATGAAAACGGGGTGGGACGCTAAAAGCGCGCTACTCCAACGCGCCAGACCCAGCTCTCTTTATTGTGGTCGTACTGGCGATAGGGGCCAGTCAAACGCCGCATTTGTAACCCTCAATCTCTGTTTTCTTATCTTAGCCTACACAACATGTTTCTTTGAGCTCATTACAGATGCCCCATCCAACCCTGGTCAACTAGATTATCCATATCTAAACTGAAAAAGAATATACCGGCCAATGAAAACCGACTGCAAAAAAGAGTAGTTGATGCCAAGGCCTCTTTATTAACACAAGGTACATCATTCAAAAGTATACCGAATGCAAATTGAATCTATGACATGAATAAAGAGATTTACCGACAGAATAATCCCAGGCTCACAATATTGTACTCAGCTTAGTGATGTTTCTATTTGCATCGATTCTATTTCTTTTTATGAAACCCAAGAAGTCCTCACACACTTCATTGTCCTTCACATACTTTAATACCCACCTAATACGGAGTCTCCATACTAATCCTATAGAGCCTACAGATCGCTACTGTGTAGAATACGGGAAACCGTAATCTACTAGGAGAATGCATTTCGGCCATTTGAAGGGCATTATAGGAACTATTTTATATAAGCAATGCACTGCACTTGCATCGAATTTCTAATTGTCTAAAATATTTTTGTCCTAATAATTAGTCAAAAGTTGAGTAATAAATACAACATTACCATGATTTTGATTTGTGTTGTCGTCTTCTCCTTGTTGTTGACACTACGCAATACTCCTCGCTATGGCTCGAAGTATTACTACGTGTCAACTATGCGGAGAATAGGGCCACTCAGATCGAAATCATGGTAATGTTGTATTTGTACACGAGTGCTGATTTACTCACTTGTAGCACAATTCTGTGTTTCATTTACTTTTTTGACGAACAGGTATTACCTTATTTACTTGCATTGTAAAGGTTGATTTTTAATCCATAATCAATCCCAGGTAATTGGAGTTATTCACAAAACCCATGATCCTTTCTCCTATTTTACCTACATAGTCCTGATATACTAAAAGGTAGGATTATTACAAATCACTCTTAATCTAAAATTAACATGTCAACATCTGAGAATTAAATTATGCGGATTTCCGATTTCTCAATAAGATACAAAGTCTCTACTTTCTTATGATACACCTTCACAGAGAGCACCATATTTGCATAGGAGCTGCAACACGAATGGCATACCATATCTACATGTAGATGTTATGGAGAATGTAAGATTTCTCCGTTTTGCGGTATGGGTCATCCATAAAGCACATATGCAGAATTTCTGATATTTTGGACACTCCCATCCTCCCTCTCAATCTTGTACGCAATAGAACAAAGAAGGAGCATGTATATATGCAAAATTTCGAAAAAGTGTTTGACCCCCAACCCCACCCTCAGCGCATACGTACCTTATGGATGGCTCGTATATGCTAATAAAAAAAAAGGTTGACTGTCTTCGTACGTCAAAATATCTGGTAGAATTAATGATCAGATATATCCCTCTGCCTACCGGGATATATCTGATCAATAATTTGACCGGGTATTTTGATGTCCGATGACAAAAAGTAAGTAAGTCAGTTTCCGTATACTATATCGATTAGACTGTAGCTCACACGTCAGGATGTGTGAGTTTCTCTTGCTTTAATTACTCGGTAATACTAAGAGTTGCAAAACCCATTCAGACCAGAGCGGAGGAACGACCCTGAGAAAATAAAAAAGACAGACAAAATTACTGGGCCTTACTCGCTACTGGGCGAGGTTCATATGAGAGAGACTCTGTGTGTATACACTAGTGTGGTGATGCGAAAGGCCCTTTTCCACTGGCCGACAAAACCGTGTAGATTTTCTATATTCTCCTGATAGCCTATTTACATTTTGCGTCAGATGTGTGAAAGGTCCGTTGGTGATTCCTGACTGTATATCAGTGATAGCCAATGGAAATAGGCTATTATAGGAGAACACAAACAAATCTAGAGAGTTTTCGTCGGCCAATGGAAACGGGCCTTAAGATTTATATAGAACTGCATCAAGAATCGTATAAATAGACAATACTCCACGAGTTTAGCTGGGCCGCAATCGTCATCGAGGTGAAGCCAAATGACGATTATAGACCGTATTAGTGTGACGTCATTTGACCTGCCGAGAGCGGGGGTTTCCCTTACGTTCTGGTGCCAAACATTGGGATATCCCTTCATAAGTGCAGCAGTCGGCGATCCTAGACATCTAAATTTTTTAAATTCTACATTATATTTAACTCTACTATGCCACGATGCTACGTCTATGCAGTGCTTCTCAGAGTTTGGATTTGTTTGGCACCAAAATGACGTCAGGACTAATGCGGTCTATGGGACAGCCAAACGAGTGGAGTATTGTCTATTCTACGATTCGAGTGCGGTTCTGGATTTATCTTACCCCTTTCTATTATTTAAATAACATCACAACTTCAGAATAATCAGAATATACTTAGCAAATCCACTATGCTACGGCCGTGGCGTAGTATTGTCACTTTATCAGGGTGATGGTTGAGTATATTTTTCTAATGTTATTCCTATGGCTAAACTTGTACCAGGGGTGAGATAAAGATCAGATAGTGACTATTCGGTTAGAAAGAGACTAACGCTTCAATGTGCGCAGTCTAGGATCTGAATATCAGAGTAAAACAGGTGGGCATGCAGGGTGAGTCAGTATGAAGGCTGAGCAGCTCGGTAGGTTTGAGCAACTCAGGAACGTGATCCCGGCTCCCCAATCCCCTGCGTGCGCCGCTGCCGCAAAGAAAAACCGCTAACTCGGCGTTGGGTTATTGTATTACTTCCAGAGGAACCAGTTCGTGTGGCAGGGATCCCAGGCTATAAAAACACAATGGTGGCGAGGGTTGTCATTGATGAACGACTTCAAAATTGACTGAAATATAAAACAAATACATCCGCCCGACTCTGCTTGAATATAATATATATTTATTTCTTTGAGTGCAACCAAGAAAATCTAACCGACTTCTCGTACATGTACTGTTATACATCTATATATGAATATAAGCACATGATATATTTGCCAATACAGAGATGGATATTTGGTGATTGTAACCGAATTCTTCGAATCCCAGCAGATTCGGGGATGTACGAAAATATCTAACCTATGTAGCTGGTGTACATGACAGACATATCTGACAGCGTAATTAAGCTTCTGGAATGAGTATACTGAATAATAACACCAGGGAGAGTTAATTTACCACGGCCGTTGTCGGCGTTCGGAGCTTGGGCGTGGCCCGCTCCGTGGTTTCCGAAGGAAGAAGACCAGCTTGTTGCGGGCGGGTGGGTGGGTGGGTGTGAGGGTGGGTGTTGGGTGGGAGGGAGGGGGTGTGGCATGATGGCAATTACCCGCCGATGGAGCTCTGGCCGCTGATGACAACACAGACAAGAAATGGCATGTTGAGACGAGGCTGACTGCTTTCTGGAGGGCCCTGTCAAGGGGAAGGGCACGCCATGACAGAAGAGGTGATGGCGTGAGACTAACTTTAGAGACTCTCCGAGTGTCATCTTAATAACTGAATTCTAGCTCACCGAAATTAAAGGCCACACTGGGCAAACTAAATTACCCTTCCGATCACTCGCCCTATGATGAAGATGACCCTACACTTGAATGGGTTTCTGAATTTATCTCACCCTTAATATTGACTAATGAGCTAACATTTGTGACATTATCCCCCATTGGATATAATTCCTAAATATCTAATGGTGTTAGATACGAGTTTCCAATGTTAAGTCTATGGAGAAAATATATCTGGGGTGAGATAAAGTACCATATCTTACGCATCTGTATATCATATAGCTCGGTAATCTATTCCTTATATTACCAAGACACCATACATGAATCGCTTCACCTATCATTCTGATTTCTCCTTTTTCCCTATTTTTTTTTAATTGAATTTCTTTATCATTATCATAAAAAGTATTACAGCACACCCACTTTGGTATCAAATTCATGTAGGCATTTATTGCAGATTATATTTATTTACTTATATGCAGATTGAACTACAGATGATACTATTTTGTATATCAATGACAATAAATTACAAGATATAATACTATCGACAGACAGAAAAAACCTTCAATTTGGCGCAGTGGACTTCCATCATTGAGGATTTGATCCTGTTTTGTTTTTGGAGAAATCTACATTGTATCGATTAATACCATTTACAGTGATTCTGAGACATGTGACACAAACAAATCCATTCAATCTGGCTTTACACCTCTAGCGGGACTTGCCAAGGATGCTGTCATTATATAGAACGACTTGACCATGCTGTACATGCTACAAAACGAGATGGGGAGTGTTTTTTACGGAACGATGCCCTAGGCCGAGTTCTATAAATAACCTCAATTCCCATCGAGTTTTGTAGCATGTACAAGCATGATGGGTCGTTATCTATTTATCATATACTCAGGATTAATAAAATCTTACCATATATTGGCATAGAAGACATGTCGACATGAAAGCCCACACACTGCTGATGTTTCAATGTGTTCAGTATGATAGTGCACTGCACAGGGTTCAGTACACAATTGATACTGCATAGGGAGCAGCAGCACATAATTATCAAATACACTACATGATACCCCTTACCTTTTTTCGGTGGTCATTGAAATTCTGGCGATATCTATCCAATACAATTATAAGATTCTAAGGCATTAAGATAAATGGGAACGAAGTTATATATATATACTCGCTGTATGTTGAGGATGTCACTTTCTTTATGAAAGATGTGCAATCCATATCTATCTTGCAAGATCTGCTGCTCGAATATTTTAGGATTCATTATGAAAAGTCATACATTTTGTCTTCGGGTGACACACCCTTGCTAGGCCTATCTAGCCTTCCCATCAAATTGTGCGACACTATAAACGTATTATGCAGGTTTACACCATCACCCTGAAAGTGTCCCGGCAGTGAATTTAACTCATGGCCATACTCTGTCTGGGAGCTGTTTCAAAACCAGACTTAATCCACTTTTGAAACAGCTCCCTGGTCTGCCCAACTCTGCCTTAAGTCGCCGATCTTCAGAAACGTAAGTCGACTTGGCTGTCGGGGAGCTGCTGGAGAGCTGCCGGGAAACTTTAGTTCTGGCAAAAAATCTAGCACTGCAGACTCCCAGCAGCCCTCCCCCCCCCCCCCCCCCCCACACCCCACACCCCACACACACTGGCTAATGAGAATCGGGACTGCCGTACCCCTCGTACTTCCCATTAAGTCATCTTAAATCAATAGCCTTGAATAGGCCTGGATATCACTAGGTATATGGGGCCGTAGACCACCTGGATATTCATTTAACTTCCAACGACAGTCAAGTGAGAGAAAATGTTGAATAAGATACGAGCAAACCACCAGAGGAGATGAACAACTGTAAACGGAAGTGAATATGTATGTTTGATGAATCTTTTTGTGTTATGAACCCTATTCACTTCTGTTTTACAACAGTGAATTATGGGAAGGTGTACAGGTAAATTCCATGTCATATATACATAGTCCACACAGGGACTGCACCGGGACCGAATCAGCAAAAAAGCAGTAGTTGATCGTAGTTGGCCTTGCGACACCAGGATCCTACTGGGACTGCCGCAATTCACTGCAAATCACCACAAGTCACCTGGGGCCCGTTTCATATTCCAGGATCGTACATGAAGACCATTTTCTGCACCCTATACAAGGATTATCATTTAATAATCTTTAAGTCTGTTCGCTAAGAAAGTATTAGTCCTCTATACGGTCGTCCATGCGTGTTGATAAAAATTGTTCTACATCGTCCCTGGGTTTCTATGGCTTACAGAAAATGGTCTACATGTACGATCTTAAGAAACGGGCCACTGGCAAAGCTTAAATCACCTTGGTGGGCCTTAAGTCGCCGGGATATTTTGGGCCGAGCAGAGCAAAGGCCATATAAAGGTCATAACAGGTCCACGTTAATTTATTACAGGGACTGTCGGGATGATGGTGTAATCGTAGCATTGGGGATTATTGTACCTCGTACAAGGGTCATCGTTTGATAATGTTTAAGTTCGTTCGCTAGGACAGTCTTAAAGTTAACCCACATTGTCCCTGTGTTGTCTTGACGTAAAGAAAAGGGTCTTCATGTACGAGCCTAGATTATTCAATGGGCCCCAGCTGTTCGCTGGAATTTAGGAGAGTTTTAAAGATAGAGAAATATCAGTAAACTTGAAGGAAATTAAGAACGATTCCCGAAATGGGAACCTATTTAAGAAGGAAAATAGAAAGGGAAATATTGATGTATGTTCCGCTAAAGAATCTAAAAGGGGATAATTTGTTGAATGCATTTTCACATGATCAAGTATTAAGGTTACACTTCTTTTTCCTCATATGATATAAACTCAGGCTATCCAGCGGCGCCAGATGCAAGCATGGTAAAACACGACGTTCTACACCCACAGGATTCTTTTATCAATGATAATTGATGCAGGAATACTGATGAATGTTCCATACCAAGACAAAGAAATAGTTGACATAGGAGCCAAAAATATAGTATACTTGACATGATCAAAGGCAAACACCTCAGGGAACAGAAATGTTGATTGAAGTTTCGTGCACGATTATGTTTAAAGCCACAAAGCGAGGTTAGTGTCTTAAAGAAAATACTCTTTAAAATACTGGCGATGAATTCAACTTTTTATCTAAAAAAAGACACAGATTGAATGCTTGAGAAATGGTTCTGTCTATGTTTTGCTGCGCAGATTTTGTGCTATCCATGAGAAAAAGACTTACTTTGTCGAAGGTCAACAAATTCACGTTTTCGTCCCGCTCTCATGTTTTCGTCCCGCTCTAACGTTTTCGTCCCGCTCTGATCACGTGATATAATACAGCAGCGGGACGAAACAATAGCTGTTGTGGTTACTCGTTAACCCTTTAAGGGCGGGTACCTGTGGCAATAGTATGTGGTAAAGGGCGGGTACTAGGGCTAATGTATACCACCTGGGGCGGGAGGTATCAGGCCTATTGTGATAGTTCAATAGTTTAGGACGTGGTAAAATATGCAATCATTCACCTTAATGTCCATTTCACGCAGAATCATTCAAAGTTACCTCGTAACTTTGAACTTTTGCTCACCGGAACATAGTTTCCCTCTATTCCATTACATCATGCATCACATGATCAGTTTTAAAATGTTTTGCCAAATTGGTTGGACTTGGCACATACGTGTCAGGTCGCCGCATTGCTGCCCCATTACCCCACCTGGTTTCTTCACCACACAACTCAAACCACACAACGCACTAGCACCATCACACACACATCATTTTTCACCAGATCCATTTCTACTTTTACCCACCCACCCAGCACAAACCTTTATTTACATCAACTTCACCCAATTTATTTATCATCATTCCTCATCACTAACCTTTAATACTCGACAATTTAAAAAAAAAATCGTTTATCCTTATTACCATAAAATGTATTAATTACAATTGATAGATTTTACAGTACAGTAATGGAGTTAGAGTTGCATCAATTTTTAGTGTATATAGAGATGGATATATATTACGCTGCATGGTGAGAGTGACCTTGTCAGTGGTAAGTCAGTAGTGGTTAGTCAAGGATGGGTCTTTTTCTGGTATTTCAACATAGAAAAATATTGCAAAACATTGCAAAACTCAATAGTGTTTAATATCAGATTAAAGTATATGTATTAGGACATTGGGAAGCCATTTTCAAATATACATTCGCCTTCACTTTTGTATGCAATGTATGTCAATGGCACTGCGTGTTGCACGACAACAACAGTAAGTAGAGATGATTACGCAGCTATCAGCTCGATTCGCCACCTCTTTTTGTGTATTTGAGATGGTCTATGTTATCCAGTTATAAAGGTCCTAATGAAGAGGCCCTCTCTACGAACTACAAGATAAAGCACTCGGTCTGTAGACGCCTTATTATCATGCGCCAAGTATCTACCTAAGCATTTAGGAAAGCCAATGAAAAGTAGACGTACACTAATCCAAACAGCACCATATTCTACTGGATATATATACTCTCTGCTTATATGATTTACCATCTTAGCCATGGTCGTGCATGAGGCAAGAACAATCGGAGAACTGGTGGAGATTGGGTGAAGATTGTTCAGAGAACAACAATCGGCGCAATGGAGCGGCACCTGTAGGAGCCTTACTGCCAATGGATAATAGGGATACATGTGGTTTATCGTCTAAATAACACAGAAGAAGAAGACAGAGAGGAATTGTTAATTCATGAATCAGTCTCCAGGTAGCTGACAGTACTATCTGCATGACGGCGCTTCCATTGGGGGTACAGAGCCCGTACTGTGGCTCCTTGTTCTTATGAAATTCAACTGACCTTCAAACTTTTACCAAGCCTCATTTGTCTCTCTACACCCATCCCAATATAGGAAGACTTTTTCACTTCCATTTTTGATCGGTTGGTTGGTTTGATTTAACGTCCAGTTAACCATTGGAGGTTCCCACCAGACCTTCTCAGGGTTCTCTTACACCACAAGGTTGATGATCGAATCTATGTAATGAATTTAGGTAGAAATCTCACCCTTACACATTTACTGAGGAGGGAGTTCTTTTGGTTCCCACACCACATCCACATGGTATGAAAACGATTGGCCTTTTATATAGTAGTAAGTCTACCACTGCTTGGAATGAAGGAGAAGAGTGGCTGCAGTGGGACTCTAACCCACAAAGTCCTGCAACCTTGGGATTACAGGTCCAGGGCCCTAAACACTGAGTTAACTCCCCACCAGCTCCATTGTTGAAGAACACCTTTTTTTTACCTCAAGCAGTGAATAACACTTACTCGAGCACAAAATGGCGGTGGGCAGGGAACAGTACTTATCTGCCCTATACCCCTATCACCCACCTCACAGTCAGGAGAAACTGCGCATCTAGTCATCGTGTATTGCAAATGCATGCTATCAAAGTGATCCCCAAATGTACGGCCTGAAAATATTTATGGCCTAATAATGTCATAGTATCAATCCATTTTCATAGAATGTTATTTTTTTCATGAAGAGACATAATTCGTCATAGGTTACAGTTAATTAGGGTTTTTTTTATTATAAAAGAACAATAATACAATCATCACTAGAAAACAATTAGGGGTTCTTTCTTGTAGAATCTAACCGCACAAATGATACATGTGGACAACAAAAAGCAATTGCGTGAATTACTGGTCATGTATATTTATATAACTCTAAATACAATTTAGTATTGCTTTACAAAACCTGGTGGCAGTTACATGTTCGATACAGTACCTGCGATATTACTACAGTAATCCTCTTTTATTGTAGTATCACTTTAAGATTAGTTTATCGTCAAAATCTTTCCCATTGATATATAAACACAGTTTCGATCAGATGTTTTACAATCTTTTATCTGAGAAATGAATACCAGTCGTGTTATAATTTCTTTACATTGATGTCTGGTTTTATTTGTATTGGAGTGTTCAGAAAATAATGTCTTCTTGTGTTGACTGAAGTTTAGTAATCTGCCTTCATGCCAACGAGATTGTCAGAGTATAAGTATGTGATATTAAACTTGTCCCAGAATAGAGATAACATCGAATATCTACATATGATACACATTATACAAGACCAAGTGCGGGATCGTTTCAGGTCTAAAGTTATTTACAAATGTTAACTACATATTGAGATGGATTTGCATAATATCGATAGATTCCATCGAGAGACAAGGTAGCCGTTACCGCAGGTAACACACATGGCTTATGAATCAGATGTCTTTTAGGTGTCGATAGAGAGATTATGTTTATTTTGCAGTAAACAGGTCACATATATGAAAGACTCCCCCTGTTGACTGACCTGGTACAAAGCCAAATGGCTCAACAATAAAAAAAATTATCATCAGAAATTGTGAATCTAAATCAAAGCGTATAGCATCTCCAAGTATTTTCGTAATGTTCAATACATCTGTAATTAGCCACTAGATGTTAATATTCTGCAGATAGCAGTCATTTGTAATTGTTATTACAATACACTTGATCCTTGTATGATTTTCGATGTGAATTGTCATAAAACACAGGGTAGACCCGTTCATACTCTTACACGCCGAACATCTGAGATATTATATCGTAACATGTCATATGATATTATGAAGATATAAATTATATACATGTACTTTTATATCAGGGCGGGATCTAGGTAAGTGGATTAGAGGGTTACTCTCCCTGGTTAACTATTACGTATAAATAGTTGGCCCTCAACCCTACCCCCTCATTTTAGACAATATTCGACCCACCCTTAAGGACTTATGATTAGATATGGGGCCATCCATAAAGTATGTGCGCAGAATTCCTGACATTTTGGCCTCTCCCAACTGCCCTCCCAATCGTGTACACAAAAGAACAAAGAAGGAGCATACGTAAAATTTCTAAAATGTACTGTATGGATGGCCCCTATGAAATTGGCTTATATTTGGCAAGTGCTTCCCAATATATACCGTAATGCATATAATCATGTATCAATAAACAACTTAAATGATCTTGTCCCTTCCACAGGGAGAGCTCTAAACAGTCCTTTGCCGGTGCCCTTCACTCCGATATTGTCTGCTAGGTGGCGCCACTAACCAGGCGCTGTCAGCCCGCTCCAAACTGTCGGCTTTGTTCGGGTAAGAGCCATTTTCCTTTGGCCGATTATTCGGCACCGATCTGCAGTCGGGAACCACCGACCAGCTTTTTGTGTACACCGACACAAGATCGGCGAATGGAAACAACCTGGTATTTGAATGCTCACCGATCAATTTGGTGAGAATTATGCATTAAGGCCGCCCACCGACTTGGTCAACGACCGACAGAATCAAAAAGCTTTGATTTCATTGGTGAGACTCAAGGTATGGACTTATAAAATGAAGGAGAAAAATTGATAATATCCGATGTACATAACAGTATGTTACACTGCATCCTCGCCGATTCTTTGATACCGATGTACAGTCAGTGGCACCACCGTTTAAGAGGAACTCAATTAATTGGTGCCATTTTCATTGGCTATAGTGGAAACTGGCTATATAGATCCCTTTCCATTGGCTGATTTCAGGAACCACCGACGGACTTTTGGCACTGCTGACCCAAAATCGGTCAATGGAAACGACCCAGTTCGTGAAATGACCCGTAACTTTTTCTGCTGAGATTATGCAATGTGGCACCACCAAATTATTTATTTATTGATTGACAGAATATCAGTCATCCAGCAAAGACAGAAGCAGTTCCTCCTCCATTATTACCAGTGTAGTGACGTGGACAGAATTGCCTATACCACATTTATTTATGTTATCAGTTCAAAGTAAGCATTGGTTACATGCGCAACACAGAAAGTCTTCTATAAACTGTGAACACTGAGTAAAAGCTTGGTCACTGAGTGAAAACTACTACCCTCATCGATTTTTCGATTCCTACACACAGTCAGTGGCACCACCGACAGACTTTCAGGGTAACTCAAAAAATCTCTGCCATTTTTATCGGCTAGTGGAAAATGGCTTTTAAGCTGATACTGATCCGGAAACTCGTGAAGACTGTCCCTCAGGTGGAATATTGGCGTTTCTGGCTAAACGTGAAGCTGTGTGGAGTGAGATGGGTCTCTCACGACTTGAAGTAAGTGTGTAGTTCGTCGGTCTCTCGACCATGCGCACTGCAACGGGACCTGCTTCCTCACCACTCACACTTGCCAGTGATGGCGTGGAGCGAACTCTAAACTTGGAGATTACTTGCACCTTATTCCACATTTCCCTTGACCTGGGTCTGTATTTCGGTCGTTGACGGCGCTCCATGCTCCGGCATGAACACATATTGGTGAGTATGGTTCGAAATTGAGGATGCGTGGCGAGGTAAATGAAAAACTTGCAGCTGAAATTGACGGTGGCCGATAGTACAATGACATACTCCCATGGGTGAGGCAGATGTGAAAACCTAATCGTCGAAGTGAAGTAAGTACAGGGCAATAACCCGCTAGGTAGATGGATACGGTGGATGATATTCAAAACTGAGGAGGCGAAATAGAATGACATAACCACAAAATGTAGGATCCCAATACAGAGAGTGGATGGTGCAGAGCGGCCACCGGCATAGAATCCTACTTGGTTTTCATTCAGTCCCTCATCATCATGCTCAAAGCTCATCATCTTACAGCCGAGTACTACAGACAAACAGAAAGTGGCAGCACACGGTATCATCACGAACAGGCACGGCTGGATGTAGCCATCGTAGATCTGGATGGCTCCCATTAGAAATAACGTGGACAAACACACTTTAATCTTCTTATGTCCATTGACGTCAAGTGCGATGTTAGTCAGTTTGAAAATATGGGGTATGTGTAAGACAACGGTCAGTCCCAGCGTGATGAATACTAACTTCTGCGCAACCTCCATGCGAGTCCACGAAAGGTGGGTACGTGCTTTGTATTTGAATACATAGAGGTCGGCAATGAGGATGAGTGTATAAAGAGTGGCAAGACTCTGCATTATCTGTGATGCTGGGTATGCGTGTAGGAATACATTGACTGCTACCCCTGATTCCAAGATGCCCGCTGCGTCCTTGAAGAAAAGCTCAATCAGATACTGTAAACTGTACATACAACCCATCAAGATGAGTGTAATTGTGTCAACCCAAGCTAGACTCCGAACATAAAATGAATATGAGCTGGCGATCATTTTGTGGCTAAAGACGTATATGACTAACATATTCAAGATGGATCCGCCTATTATTAATATAGGCAATATAAATGTGTAGATGATGATAAGGCCTCTATTATGGCCTCCATTGGTTGTAGAGGCGTATCCGAAAATGTTCTTTTCGAAAACACTAGACTCGTCATTCGTATAAACTGACGTTGTTTCGTCCATGGTGTCTGAAAAGGTAAAGTATATTGTTGTATCAGCTGAAGTAGTCAATGAGCTAATTGGCGACCAATATAGGGTATCAAAATCCAATTTTTTTTAAAATGCAAATGCGCAAAGCAACGAGAAAATAATATGTGGGCAATCTAAATTAAAAAGAGCAAATAGTGCAAAAAAAAGATAGATTTGTAATCACATACATGTGAATAATGTTAAGACTTAACTATATCTCACAAGTACAAGAGGTCGGAATCATACAAGAGCATAATAAAAATTAACTGCATCAATAGCCATAAATACATGAGTTTTGATTGCGGAGTAATCTCTCGAGGCAAAGCCGAGAGAGATCATGTAGCAAAGCAAAACTCATGGCATATTTTAAGTGGCTATGGATTGAGTGGGGTTCAGATTTTATGTCACTCGTATCACTGACTAATTGGCTAACATTTTTTACATAATCTCTCATTGAGTATTTTCATACAATACTCCATGAGCGTTGAATACGAGTTCCCAATGTTAAGTTTATGGGGGGATACCAGGGATGAGATAATGCATGGTTACCACAACTATGCATGGATGGACTGATACCATCTACCTGCGTGTTTTGAACATAACTTGATATAACTCTTCCCTTGACACCCTTTTTATTTAAAGCTTCATGTTTATAACAGTCTTCTCCTCCTAAGTAGGTTCATTGTTATCTCGTATATAGACAATCTAGTTATTAAAAAGTTTACTTAACTAAAACACACTGATATCATATTGTCTCATAATATTCTGAACCACTGTATTGATGGTCATTGATGGATAGGTATTCTGAAATTTTAAAATCTGCCTGGTAAACCAGAATCCTCAAGTTTTGCTTAGTCATTAGGAGTGTATATTGCATGCACAAAGGAGCAAATGATATGTTCATCAGTGATGAACGAGCGTGGAATTATAGATAAATAGAAATTAAAAGGTTTGGGATTTATTCAGTCTCTATGAATCACTTTCTGTAACCTATTTACACCGAGTCAACTTGCCCTTTCTGCAATTGCCTGAGTCTAGGATCCAAACATATTGAGCACCAGTAGGTCAATGAGGTCTAGTGATTGGTCATGGTGAGTTGGGCACATCTCTAAGACCCTGAGACACTAGCCCTCTGCTTCTTTCACAATATCACAGTGGATGGCACACATATAGTGAAGAGATAAGTCCATGTGGGCACTCTCACATTTTAGGTACCGTATATTCATGTGCAAGCACGCTTTAAAAAGATGTATCTGGTAAGCCTGTAATAGCAGCGACGAGTTTGCCGTAGTTTGCTCGAGCGATGCAGTGTGCAATCAGTCCTGGCCTCTAGTGAGTACAGAGCGAACTAAAGTGGGAAGGTGATAGCCTGGAGGCCAGGTAACGGCTTCAATTCTTTGTGTGCACTATGGGTTACGCCTCCATTTTTTAGACTCTCCTAGAAGAGATCTCTACTTCTGTAGAGGACAGGGAGGGAGACACAGTATGACATATAATGATTTCTTTTTAATTACTGACAGATGTCTAAGAGGCCAATCACTCAAGACCAAAATACCTCAAGACCCACTGGTGCTTGATTTGTTTGGATCCTAGATAGGCAGTTGCAGAAATAGCAGGTTGACTGGGTTCCATAGGGTTACAGAAAACTCTCCATAGACTGAATCTAACCCAAACCTTTTAATTGTTATTCATTTATAATTGCACGCTCATTCATCTATGATGAACATCCTATTTGCTCCTAGTTAAGTAATCCTGTTCATGACACTTGAGAACGACTATCAAATTTATTTTCTAGGTTTATTGAAACATTCTTGATACTTAATTTTCTATCAAATATGGATGGCTCAAATACATAATTTCTTATGATATTCTCTTACTTTTATTTCATGAAGTAATTTAGGTATACCACACTCTTTCATTGTAAATGGAAATAACATTAGCTCCTAGTGTCTTTTTTTGTCCCCCGTCCCGTCTTTGCCCTGTCTTCCCCACCCATGGAGAAAGAAAGAGATATAAAAGTAGAAAAAAAAGAATTATAATGAATGAAATTTTTAAAAACAAACAAAAGATTTTTTTTTTAAACTTTTGAAAACCCCACATCAGATCAAAGCTGGTGTATCAAATCAAGCTTAGGACATTTACACAAGAACTCAACCATGCATTCGCACAGCGGTATATGATGACAATATATTTCCCACGTAGTATTATAGGGGTCAGACGAATGTATTCCTCTCCAACTGACATAAGGCCCCATCACTGAAATGAGAGGAGCCACCTCTATATGGTGCTTATATTTGTCATCTACTAGATATCTCAGTTCTACTATTGCTATCAACAGATTGGTATGGTCTTGTCATGTATCTGAGCAAGATATATTGGAACATAGCCTCTGAAACTGGATCATTTACATTCACATAATTGATATTGAACTGCTGTGGCGAATTTCAGCTCAGTCTGTTAGTAGTTTGTTAGTGATATATCCTAAAAGATGAGGACAGAGAGGCTATTCATTCTCTAGTAAGTTATGTTGGGAGAAAATAGTACAAATGCAATCCCATTCATATACTTAGAATTATGATATAAACATCACTCTCGCGAATTACTTATCACATCAACATCTAGAGTTCAAATCGATTGTCCTACTTAGCTTCGGGGGGTTAAACTATTCTAATCTCAAATGGTTCTAACTTACACCACTCCGAGGCGTTTCTTCTCTGATTGTTTAAAGCTAAAACCTTCTGTTGAAGGCATCATATGTTTAATTGTGACAATTGATCTACTTATACCGGATCATTTCGGTATCATTAAATTCATAATTAGATCGTCAACATATTGCATACTTAGAATCATGAACGCATGGCATGTTCATCATTGATGAATGAGGGCGGAATTATAAAAGGAGTAATACTTAAAAGCTTTGGGTTTATCTAGTCTCTGTGTCATTTTCTGTTTACAACCGACTTCCACCTAGTCAACTCGGCATTTCAACAACTGCTTTTATAGGATCCTAATTCTGACCGATTTTTTAAGTTTACGGTGCGTGTTTGATAGGAGCAAATGACATGCTCACCATTGATGAATGAGCTTGCAATTATAAATTAATAACAATTAATAGGTTTGGGTTATATTCAGTCTATGCATAGTTTTATATAACCCACTTGCACTCCGTCAACTTGCCATTTCTGCAACTGACTGAGTCTAGCACTGTGCAGTAGGTCAATGAGGTATTTCGGTCATGAGCGATTGGTCACGGTCAGTTGGGTATGCTTCTATGACCCTCAGGTGTACACTGACCTTCTGCTCTCGAATAGTGAATGTGTCTAACTATCATAACATACGAAATAAGAATCGTATGAGTAGTACCTCATCTGGAAAATTGTCCTTTAAATTATGCAACCTAACAATACTTGAGAATATAGTACGTCTCTCTCTACAAACCCAAATATAGGCTAGCAGTAATATGATTATTTCAACAAATGCATGTACATGAATATATATAAAGACTATGGAAAGTAATTGCCATTCATAAATTTTCTGAATCTATCCGTGTGAGCAAACCTGACAGGTTATACCAGAATTTTAACAGAACTTACCGATGTTAATTCCAGGAGGGAGCTAAATCTAGTATGTTTCTCTATTCCTCATCGGATCGTGAAAAAGCGTCCCTACACGCGCACTTGAGGGGCGAAATAAACAGGCAGCCCAGAGAATCACAGGTAAAGCATGAGCTTGGAAATTCAGAGCCCGCATTTTGGTGTCAGCTCGGTCAGCCAGGTGTTCACGCCCGTCAGACTGTCCAGAGTCACCTATGCGGGTCACTAAACACGTACTACTTACTCCTCCGTCCAGCCAGGCCACCCAGATGGCCATTGTCGGCGACGCATGGTTGAATCGCCAGGGCGCTGTATATATTAATATATATATATATATATATATATATATATATATATATATATATATATATATATATATATATATATATATATATTTATATATAATATTAATAATCCAATATGTTTATATGCTAATAATGATTAATAAGAAACAACTCGAATACGGGATTGGCGGAATAATATACAACTAGGAGCAAATAGAATGTTCATCATTGATGAATGAGCGTGCAATTATACATGAATAAAAATTAAAAGGTTTGGGTTACATTCAGCCTATGGATAGTTTTCTGTAACCTTATGGAACCCAGTCAACCTGCTATTTCTGCAAAAAAGAATTCCAACCCAACCATAGGAAAGGGAAAAATTAAACCCACCAGTCAACCTGCTATGTCTACAACCATATTCGAAATTGAACAGGAAACTGATCTAAAAGAGCTCCTTCAGCCAACCCATGCAGATGTGATTTCTACTTTTCCCCGTATTCAACATCGCCAAAACCTGCATGTTATCAGTCCAGATATGTATCCTCCGATTTCTGAAGAAATCGGCCCAACGTTTGACACCAATGACCAGAAGCCATAACTCGTAGACATTGATATTTCTAGTCAAAGCCAGAGGAGGTGTGAAGCGCAGCGCCCCCTATACCGACTTGTTTCATATATACGATCGCGGCTGCCTCATGGTGCCACTCTCAAACATGCCAGCAAGGGGGAAGGAGCTCTGAGAAGAACCCTTACCAAAAATATGAAAAATGCAAATAGCTCTTGCGTCATGAATAACAGGCCGTTTTTGATAAACAAAACATTGTTAGAAACCTAAGACTTGGGCATATTTAGTTATATACATGTCATATACCTGTGCTATGGCTAAAGTTTCCTGTCGTAGGTTGAACATTGGAATTTGTGGGGGGGGGGGGAAGGCTGTATTCCACAACACAAAACAGCCATAAAACATGGAGCTCTATTGAGCTCTATTGTGGTTTGGAATAAATTAGATGCCACTCTATCAATATCTGAAAAGATTTTTCATAGAGCTCTAACAGTTTGTATGTAGTAGCTGTTACTATTTAGCTTAATTCTGCTATACTTTCGCATAGGAATCTGTCTCAGCTGTCATTTGAATCCATGCCAAAACAATAGGGGGCGCTGCGCTTCACACCTCCTCTGAGTCAAAGCATCGAAAATAGGTGGGGCCACCTGGTGGCTACAACCTGAATCAAAGCCAACTTCATTACTCCACATGCTAAAAACGAAATCTTTACCACACTAAGAACCCAAAAAGAGTCCCAAAAACACCTCTGTAATTTTGTGTGGTCCTGGAAAACATTCACCGATCCGTAAGCAGCACGTATATCAACCACGGACAAAAATTCATTGCCGATAAGATTATCACAAACATCTGCAATAGAGTGATATTTGAAGGGTACATAAGTACTCCCCATATTCTCATTAATACATTGACCCTCGGGCCTACTGCAGTCAGTTATTGGTCTTTGGCGACCATTCGATTTCAATACAGCGCCTAGTGCGTGAACACATTGAGGCTTTCCAGGAGATTCTTTATTTTTCCCCTCAATTTTTTCTTTTTCTACTAAACATGTCATATCATCATGAAATTTATCGTCCATGATTGACGAGTAATTTTCACGGCAGTAGGTTGAACAACAGTCGTCGTCCACAGTTTTAAAACCTTTAGAAAAACCGTTTAGAGGAACTCTCTACTCTCAGTATTCATATCATCAGCGAGGGTAGGCAGAAGCCTACACACTTTTAGTTGTGAAATATTAGGACCGATGTAGTAAATCCAGTCACACACTCCTCTTATGAAGTCATCTGAGGAAACATCATCAACACTTTATGAATCATTCGTTAAATCTCCAGTGTTTACAGTACTAACACAAATCTATCGGCAGTATTCGTGTTAGTGCGGTCAACCGCTGCATCAACTTGAGCGGATTTAATAGTGCACCCCCACAGTTTTGTTAAAACTGAAACAGAATCCCTCCGTGCCTTTGCTTTCAGGCTTAGATTTGGTTTTCCTAGAAACTGAGGCTGCCACAGTTCACTCATATGACAAAAATCTTAAAATCTCGGCAGAGTTTACCTCAGAAAAGATTTTCACAGTAATTCAGTAAAATAGAATTCCACTAGTGATATCTACTAGATATTATGAATGAAGTGACACACATGCATAGGTGGCGCCACAAGCGTTTAAACGATTCAGGCGCATCGGTGGAGCATACCCATAGGAGCCAAAGTGAACCCGTTGCAACCACAGATAGCCGGTCACAAAATACTATTTCCGGGTATAGGCGCTCAGTACTTTGACTATGTAGGTTCAAGATTATATGTCTCATTCACCAATCTTTTAGATCCAAATTTTTAATAAACTTAACAACTGTCATCGTAGTTTTGAAACAAAGTTATTCAGAGACGATAGTTATAAACTTCACTTCAAAAGTAACAAACGAGACCAAAAACATAAGTCTAGCCTCAAACCCCCATAGCTTTAGCACTAAGCCTCGTTCTTACTGGCCACCGGAAATGGTGTTTTGTAGGTGGGTATCTGTGGTTTCAGCGGGTTCACTTTGGCTCCCTATGGATTCGGGTCAGATACATCGTAATCTGACGAATGAATTTGCTGAATCGCGGCTGGGCACCTTTCGATCTGTATTCTCCACGGGAAATAACTTCTTACACACACTCATTTTCCTAAAAAAAACCTTTTTTTATTCAGTTTGATAATCATCATACATTCACCCTAGTGGGTATACATTCTTCCATGCATAGTAAGCAGCACAAATAATAGTTGATGCAGAGTTTTTACAGCAAATCAAACATTTGACTTTTTGATACTTTTGTTCAAAAATCGGTTTTTCAGCACTTCTCTGCTGTAAATCTGAATTCAATAATTGTTGGAGAATACACAGGAGAATACGCATGGAGTTGAGTTCAGCTTTTCTTCCCGATTGGCGCAAAACTCGGATATCGTCGGTCGCTGCTAGTTTTACAGATTGGTTCAGTCATATTCAGGATCTGCTGTGTGCGCCTCAAACCAGGTATTTTCTTTCCATGTGGGTCCTATATGCAGAGATATACCTAATGTATT
The DNA here is from genome assembly GCA_950022655.1 of Alentia gelatinosa. NCBI lineage: Eukaryota > Metazoa > Annelida > Polychaeta > Phyllodocida > Polynoidae > Alentia > Alentia gelatinosa. The sequence goes on along the minus strand of OX465581.1, from coordinate 38,541,465 downwards.
ACATATACGAAATATCAATAGCTTAACAAATAGATAATGAAGTCTAGCTTTATAGTCGTTTTATATATTTAACAAAAAAAATGCAGGAGTGTTGTTTTTTAACATACTAAATTGCTGGAACAAAGGGTATTGTATCAACGAGTCTGGGCTGTCTAAACTGCATGGTTGATAATTATCTTGCTTTTTACATGGAAGTATATCTGTGCAGAAATATACTCAAAGGCTGCACTGCATCTTATGTCACACCACAGCCTGCAGCATATATGTAATTCATCAAATGGGATGCAAATGCTGTGCTCATGGACTTGGATATGCAAGTCCCGCTGATCTGCATAAAACGTTTTGCAATGGCTACAAAGTGGGTTTGCTCATTTTTGAACAGATATACTTTCAAAATTTGTTTACGCTCCCTTTTCAAGTGCCAAACCACTTTGCATATGACCATATATGGCTATTTCTGTGTATTGGCAACCAACCCCTGTCTCTGACTTAGGGGTTGGTCCGGTCCGATCGCTTCCTGGCCAGAGAGCTCGATACAAATATCTCGAAGCAAGGAATACTTTTGGGACATCGTGGAATATAAACTATGAATACTCACTAAAAATCATTATTAACATAAGTAATTATTGTCAAAGTCTATCTTCAGGGTCTCTTTATCAAAATACACACAATAGAAAATAATAATATGGATAAGGGGCTTTGAGAGTACTACAATCTCCAACCAAGACAAAAGCCTGTTGTGACAGACTACCATAGCAAAAGATCTGCTAGAAGAATGATTCACTCTTCCAGAGATTCTGACTCTGGGAGTAAAATGATCAGCCGGGCAAGTGTATGTAAAGGTGGTTCAGATCGGACTCCACCAGAGTTACGTCAGTGTGCTCTGGTTGCCAGGCCTGCCACTGGCCCTATATTTCAAATATGTCCCCGTATTTTTTTAGCTTGCCCTATATTTACCTATACTTGTGCATTTTTGCACTATATGCCCTATGTTTTGAAATTATTGGATTTTTTGGGATTGAATTATCATGTGGTGCAGGAATCATTCATTACAATTTTTACCATATTCACTCCTGTCCATTGCTTCAGGGTAAATAATCCTCATACTAAATGTAATCTTTCTGACTAACATTGCAGACTTAACTACTATCATACATATTTAAAAATGTATAAACATAGACAAAATCTCTAGTTATTTGTCAGGGGTGTACCCAGGATTTTGTTTTACGGGGGTCAAATCTCTGAAAATTGGCAGGGGTCTGTAACAAATCTTGTGTATAATGTGGGGATTAGATCAGTGGATAACTCAGAAGCAGTCTACATTTCAAGTTCGCCAGCATTGACTGTTTATTACAATAGTACCCCAGATACACTGTAGGGGGCGCCCTGGTGCTGGATAACGTTTTAGAGGTGCTACACAACATCTCCCTTTTTTTTTTCAAAACTTTCTTAAACAAGAGTCTTTATGTTTCTCTCAAATAAGTCTTACTTCAGATAGGGAGTTTTTATCTCTTACTTTTACTACTACTTTGAAATGTCTTTAGAATGTCAATATGAGTCTCAATGTTAATCAGCTGTAAGAGAATATTTATAGTAGCAACACAACATGAACAAAACATATCCTGCGAATAAGGAGTAGACTTCTCCCTTTCGCGCCTTGTCCCGGGCATTATTCTTAGCCCATGTCGGGGGACAAGACTAAGCTTCAATCAGTCTCTCTGGCCTCCTAATCATCCTCAGAGACCGGCGTAGCACAGGTGTTTCTGTGAGAGCTGGAGTAGGTGGACCAGCTGATGTAGCCGGATTAGGTGCGGCGACCACAGAAGGCTGATAGTGGTCAGGTCGAGTCCGAGTTGTAGGACTCTGCACTGCAGAACTTGGCTGGGAGTCTGCAGTCTCAGTTAGCTGCAGATGTCGACGATTTCTGCGGAAAATGCCTGACTCTGTCTGCACATTATATGACCTTGGAGTCTCGGCTGAGGTAGTTATCACACCTTTAGTCGTCCAAGTCTTTTCCTGGTCGGTCTTCAGCCTAACCACATCTCCTGGTTGTAGATTAGGCAGGGATTTGACACCATGACGGTTGTTGTAGTGGTGCTCATATCCTGCTTTTGTTGCTTTATCAGTGTCTCTAATGACGTCTGGGTTAGGCCACGATGGCCTAAGTCTGGCACCAAGAGTTGGCAGATTCGTACGAATATGTCGGCCCATGAGGAGCTGGGATGGGCTACACCCTGTAGCGGCGATGACAGTGTCCCTGTAAATCATCAGTGCCAGCCATGGATCGTCTTGTCTCAGGATACTTTTGGCTGTTTTCACAGCACGTTCTGCCTCTCCATTAGAACTTGGCAGATGGGGGCTAGAAGTGACGTGGTTGAAATCACACTTCTTCGCGAACTGTTTAAACTGATCAGATCGGACTGGGGCCCGTTGTCTGAGACTACTTCCTGTGGGAATCCCAGTCTGGCAAACACATCCTACATCTTGGCTATCACTGCTGAAGATGTAGTCGTTGATAGATGAAGTATCTCAATCCACCGTGAATGATAGTCAACCATAACAAGATACTCTTGACGCTCGAACTGACACAGGTCAACTCCTATTTTCTGCCAGGGTAGATCAGGGAGCGTAGTCGTCATGAGTGGTTCCTTGTTCTGGGTCGGTCTATAGGTTTGACAATGGTCACAAGTGGTCACGATACCTTTCACATCCTTGGCGATACCAGGCCACCACACAGACTCCTTTGCTCGTTCAAGGCATTTTGTGATACCCTGATGGCCTTGGTGTATCTTGTCGAGAATATCGGGTCTCATCTTTTCCGGGACGATGATCCTGTTGCCATAAGTCAGTAGACCATTACTAACTGATAGGCTCCCTCTCACATTGAAGAGCTGTTTCAGCTGGTCTGGGACGTCCTGTTCGTACTTCGGCCATCCAGCCAGGGCATACACACTTGCGGCTCGGAGGACATCATCCTCGTGTGTCGCCTTCCGAAGCTCTGCCATCCGGTGGTCGGACATGGGAAGACTCTCCTCTACCATGGCCACGTGTATTGCAACCTCTGTGTCCGTCACAGTTGCATTATCCCACTTAGGGCTTCGTGAAAGCGCATCAGATATCACCATCGTCTTTCCAGGTGTATACTCAGCCTTCGCATTAAAGCGGAGCATGCGCATCAACAAACGTTGACATCTCAAGGGTGCTCTGTCTAAGTCCTTCTCGTTGATCAGAGTCACCAAGGGCTTGTGGTCTGTTAAGACCTTAAAGTTCTCCAGTCCACAAAGGAAACGATCAAACTTCTCACAGGCCCAAACACTAGCGAGACATTCCTTCTCAATCTGGGCATACCGTTGTTCAGCTGATGATAGGGTCCTTGAACAGTATGCAATGGGCTTCAGCTGACCATCGTGGTCCTGAAGCAGCACACCACCTAGACCATAGCTACTCGCATCAGCGCTCACTACGGTCGGCTTGCAAACATCGTAGTAGGCAAGAGCTTGGGCTGATGATACCAGCTTTTTCATCCTATCAAAGGCCTCCTGCTGAGGTTGTCCCCATGACCACACAGTGTCACTTCGAAGCAGGTCGTTCAAAGGCTTAGTAATGTCATGAAGATTTGGGAGGTAGGCTCCGAGGTAATGTACCATCCCCATGATCTGGCGTAAAAGCGGCAGGGACGTTGGTTCGGGCATCTCGATTATCGCCGATACCTTGTCGCTGTCTGGTTCAATACCACTTTTGGTGAACTTATGTCCTAAGAACTTGAGTTCTGACTTGCCGATCACACACTTCTCCTTGTTCAGTTTTAGGTCAGATTCCTGAAGACGTTTCATGACGTTGTCTAGCCTCCGATCGTGTTCCTCTCTGTCTTTACCATAGACGAGAATGTCGTCCATGTACACGAAGGTACCCTCCAGTCCATCTAAGACCTCAACCATCTTTCTCATGAAGATTTCAGGTGCAGATGTTATCCCGAACGGGAGTCGTCTGAAACAGTATCTCCCAAAGGGCATTATAAAGGTTGTCAGCTCACAGCTCTGCTCCTCAAGCGGGATCTGGTAGAATCCACTGGTCGCGTCCAGAGAGGAGAATACTGACGCACCATTCAGCTTGGATGTTGCATCTTCTAAGGTCGGTAACACATACCTTTCACGTTTAACACTTACGTTTAGTTTCTTCAGATCTACACAAAGCCTCACTTTACCTGACTTCTTCACCACAGGTACCATCGGAGCACACCATGCCGTAGGTTTTGTAATCTTACGAATTACATCGTTGGCCTCTAGCCTCTCGAGTTCCTCTTTAACCTTTGGGAGCAGGGGAATGGGTACACGTCGTGCAACAGTCAGAGCATATGGCTGGGCATCATCGTGGAGCACAATCTTGACAGGCTCTGTCTTGAGGCATCCCAAACCCTGGAAGACCTCCACTTGATCTATCTTCTTGATCAGACCCATACGGCAGGCGACGCTGCGGCTCATCAAGCAGTCAATCAACTTTGGAACTATGATCACTCTAAAGAAATACTTTGTACCTTTAAAGTTTGTTCTGGCGACAAACTGTCCCAAAGGCTTGACTGCACCACCCAGACTTGACAACTCTATGTTGACAGACTTGAGTTGTGGCTTACTTCTCATCCTCTTGAATGTCCCTTCTGACATAACGCTGACGTCGGCTCCAGAGTCTAGTTTCCATTTGACAAAATTTCCGTTGATGTCAAGCTCTGTAAACCAAGCTGGGTCGCTGTCGGGGCAGTCAACGGCTCCAAGGAAGTACCCACTGGCTCCTCCATCGTCATCGTCATTTTGGTTGATAGTCACTTCAAGGTCTTCAACGGCTGGTTTATTTTTACAAACAGAAGCGAAATGGTTCCAGCCCTTGCAGAGCACACACTTCTTTCCCTGAGCTGGACACTTCTGGGTCCTATGCACGTAACCGCACTTTCCGCACTTTGAGCTGTCCTTCTTTGGTGGGCCGCCACTTTCCTTCTTGGGTGGTCTGCTTCCACCAGCAGGTTTCTTCGGCTTTGGTTTACGTACAAAGTCCACCTTTGTCTCGTTCTGCTTTTTAACCAATTCGGAGTGTCGCGCCATATCTACTGCCTTATCGAGCGTCAACTCGTCTTGTTCCAGCTGTAGTTTCAATGACACCTCCTTGTCGGACATTCCGCTGATTAGACGGTCTCTGATGTTTTCGGTCTCACGATCCCCGAAACGACAATTTTCCGCTAACTCGTGAAGGTTACGCACAAAACACTCAACGGATTCTCCTGCTTGTTGAGTCCGCTGGTAAAACCCCAGATACACTGTAGGGGGCGCCCTGGTGCTGGATAACGTTTTAGAGGTGCTACACAACAGGGTCCAGCTAAGAAACCCTTCCAGGAAGGTAACAGGGAAAAGCCTGGATGCACTTGGATTTTATAGATTATATAGGCTATAGGGGACAGAGCCATTGTTAGTTCATGAAGCAGTCACTAGGTGGTCGGGGGACAAAACCTGTATTCTCGTTCTTTGTTCTTACGAAATTCAGCTTTCAATGTTTTACCAAGGTTCCTTTGACTCTCTACACCCATCCCAGAGCAGGAAGATATAATGCTAAAACCCAGGACATGATGTTTTTTACATGGAACACTTTATTTTCATATGTGAGCCAGGCAAGAAAAGTGCCATTTCCCAATTATCACTCACTTCTTTTGCACCTCCATTAGTGAAGAACAGCTACATTTTCACCTCCATTAGTGAAGAACACCTACTTGGGGGGCGTCATGGCGGCGCCCATGGATCATAGGCTATGTGCCGTATAGCCAGGACTCTCTTTTAGGGGAAAGTTGCTAGGAATCCAGCAGCAAATATCCTCTTGGGGGTCCAGGGGGCAAAGCCCCTGAATTAATTTGAATTTTGTATACAAGCTGTACACAGGTTTTTGTTTTAGTGCCAGTGGTTATGGCTACACATCTAAGGCTATCAGGGAATATTGAAGGGTCTGGCAGCAAAGCCCCCTATCGGTTTCCAGGGTGCAAAGCCTCTGGAAACATTTGGATTTTATAGATTATACAAGCTGTCCCAAGGATTTTCTTTTTGGGGGGGGTTACACATTTTAGGTTATCTGTGAATATTTGCAGGAGTCTAGCTGCAAAGCACCTTCACAGGGGGTCCAGGGGGAAAAGCCCCTAGAAGAACTTGAATAATATACATTATACGGTCTGTATCCAGGGACAGGGGCTACACATCTTAAGTTACCTGGGAATATTGCCAAGGGCATGGTGCGATGCCCATCTGCCAGACATCTGCTCTTGGTTGCTGGATTAGTTAAGCGTCTGTGGGTGGTTGCTGGCGCTTCGCCCCATGGTTGCTGGTGGTTGCTGGACCATCAGCTGAGACTTCTGCTGAAAATAGCTTCCACCAACCAGATTTTTTAGGCGAAGTCCCAGCCGATCTTCCAACAACCCTCCACAAGTTGGAATTTTAGCGTCGGCCGAATAACTGATTTATTACTTTTTTGTGGCGTCGGCGATAGCCGATGCCACAAACAAACCTAGAAAATTCCCACACTTTCTGTATTTTCGGCAGAATTCTAGCACCATAGCGTGCCATACACATTCATAACATCAATCCTTATCTTTATTTACCTTCATTGTTCGATCTAACATGGAATTCCGTGGTTATTTGAGGTTTCTGACTGTTTCCATACAAATCCCAACACTGCGACACACCGCTCCTCTGGATACGCGACTTTCGCTGGTTCAGAGCTTTGTAGTGTATTGTCGCACGCCTGAGCCACCTATCGGCTTAGCGGAGTAACTGAAATACTGCGTTAAATGTGGCCAACGTCCACGACGCTGCACCACTGTCCGCACATCGCTGCTCTCTCTAGAGCATCGGCTGGGACGTCGGCTGGAGGATCTGCTAGAACTTTGGCTATCGTCTAAAGCCTAACAGACACCGACATTTTTTCCCGATTCATCCCGACCATCGGCTCGGTGAGAGTCTGGAATAAAATGTCGATGTCTTATACCTATAAGACACCGACACGATGCCTCTTCCCGACGACGCCTCCTGCCTTTATAACCTCATAAAACAACCCGATTGAGATCAAAGAGAGTGGCCGGGTGCCGGGCCCGGCTGGGCCCCGGGCCGGGCGATAAATATAAATAGGGAATAATGCAAAGTTTGATAACTTCTGGTCTATTCAAAATATCAGAAAACGGTTTTCAGATCTATGATCGATTGTTTCTCCCCTACGCATCGATATAAGACACTTGTAAATCGGACTGAGGGATAGACGGCAACACCTTTTAAATGGCATGCTCAGAATCGGTAACAATCGGTGAAAGTGCGTACACCGGAATCTTAAGGTCGGGCATAGTCGGTCATATCTGACATGGTAGTAATGCCCGACGCGTCGGGAAAAGCAATAAAATCGGGTCGGTGAAGTGCGTACACCGACCCGATTGATGCAGATTGTCACAGACCCGACGGATCCGTCGGGGAAAGGTAGAATCGGGCACAGTGGTCGGGTCGGTGTCTTATAGGCTTAAAACTTCTGTTCGGTGGAAGCACACACCAGACGCTCGTATGGCAACCTATGTGCTGGAGCAGCGACGCATTTATAGACCATTTCAACAGACGTTCCAACAGATGTTGGCTGAAAGGTTGGCTGGAACATCTGTTGACGTTGAGAAAGTGGTTGTTTGGTGGGGTTTCACTGTAGTTGCTTTGTTGAATGACACTGAAACAAGAGTGTATAGAGGTATGCGCTTTTTAGAGGGGGCACACTTGGTACTACCTTACTGATATTCCCCTTACTGATGTTCCCCTGGTCTCAGAGGTTTTTTTTTTATTTGCACACAATTCATCCTACAGGATGGTCTTACATTGCGGCCTTGAATTCTTTAGCAAGGCTATCTATTAAACTCGCGACTAAATATTATCACATCTATAGATAAGATACATGTACATATGAAGTAATGCAATGAGATGACAAGATGATAAAGACCGACTCCTCTCCAGAGCACCGCTCACCTGAAAAGATCTAGTAATTTAAAGACGACTGATCAATGTACCTACATCAGCATAAAACACCCTGCTTTGGCACTAATAAGAAAAAAAGGAAGTGGCCCCTGCCCCCCCCCCCCCAAAAAAAATAATAATAAAAAAAATAGGTGTCAGTGGAGCTACTAATGTATTTTCCCCAATATAAATAACATATTGGTGTACATCATCATAACTTTTCAATTATAAAAGATAGAAACAAAATTTTAAAAAGAGAATTTACAGAATTTTCAGTTGGAACAGACTATCCTTGGGAAAATTTCAGGGGGGGGGGGGCATTTGCCCCCTGTGCATCCCGCTTCCCCCAGGTATGCGCCTGATTGTTACAATAATCTTGTTAGAAAGAACTATATTTTCAGCATCAGCCCCATATTTGCCCTATATTAGCCCTATATTGAGCCCTATATTTCATCAAAGGCCTGCATATCGTTCATTATGCCTTCAAAAAGAAAACCCACGTCATCTAAATAAAAAATAGGGGGTCACCATGATAGATTTTGATTTAGAGATTAATATCATGATAATATCTTAATAAAGTATATAAACATTCTAAAAGGTTGTTTTTCACAAAGTAAAATATGTCATGTTTCCATCCTTGTGTTTTTAGAGTATTGAAGATATATTGTACATTTCCTATACAAATCAGTCAGATGTAAATTGGCTTAATTTACCTTTTAGGATTGGATAAAGTGGACACAACCTTATATTCAATCATTGGGAAGCAGAATGAATCCCAAGGAACCGATTTTGACGTGCAACTAGCGACTTTGTCGCATTCTCGGGAGCGGTGCCAATGTCACGCAACATAGTAACGGGTACGTCCGGCTCCACGAAAGTACACTGTGTTGCTTGGGTTCTTCGCTTTGCAGTTTGTTTTTCCAAATGTTGCTTGAGCGGTGCAGTACGCCACGCAGGGTTTAGCGACTTTTCACCCCATTGAAACCAATGTTAAACCCACTGTACATATCGGGTGATATCTCAGTAAATATCAAACAAATCAAACAAAAAATGGCATTTAGCTGAGGAGCGGGGGAAGAGGATAGGTGGGTTCCTTTTCATCAATTTGTTATGCAAAGATTGATTTATTTGATATTTTCCCAAACAAACTGCCCAAATTGTAGATGACAGGCTGCTACAAATGTCAAAATAAAAACTTGCTCAAAAGTACATAAATTTGCAGATTCAAACATTCATACTTGTATCCCACAAAGTTTATTGATATATCTTGTTAGAAACACATCAAATTACCTTTAATTACACATATCAATCATCTACAGTAAGTTCAAACATTGATTTATGTTACGCTGATCGAGAGAAAAATGTGGAGTATCAACGGGAGTCTTTTGTTGTGGTCTGTTCGTGTGTACAGTGAGTTACACTGGCAACCCGAGCTACACTACGTTAGCTCTGGTCACGTTGAATTAACAGGGGCCTTGACCTGGCGTGGTAGCGGGTAAAGGAAGGTCACTCTAGCTATTTTTCGTATCTATTTTTACTCTGTACTGTCAGTTGTAACTCTGGTTGTAACTGGTTCCTCTGGTTCCTCTGATTGTAATGAATCCTGGGTTCTTACCCTGTAAGTCACTTTTCCATGTTCTCATCTTCTTTTAATGTGTATTTTTGATAAAATGGTCACAGAAAAAAGGTTCTTTGTCAATTTATTAACATATGGAGATTTCTTTGCAAGTATTTTGGATCCCAGAACCTATTTAGGACAAAGTTGCTTGGTCTGAGAGTGAGAAACCGTGGACACGTCTGTGGTTTAACATTACCAACCTCTTAGTTGGAACGTAGTGTAGACAGAGGTGGCGGCCAACCTAACAGTGAGTAACCTAGTGACCACCCGCCACAGTGTTCCGTTGGGTCGGTAGGTGTCGTGACGGTATCGGTGGCGCCCCCTGTTGGATAAGTGTATAACTGCATCCATGGATGGATACCAGTAAATACCAGAAAGCTAGGGTGCTCGAAAATGGCAAAACCCTTTTCCAACTGAAGCCTCGTTTTGGCTTGAATGTTCCGCTCCCAACAATCGTATTTGGCTAGCGTAATCTCCTGGTGGTAAAGATAAAATAATAGCCGAGTGGTGCCCCCTACTATTAATGCCTGGAACTATCATTTAGTTCCCAACCATCATTTCATGTGACACAGATTTTACCGACTACAAGTCTCATTGCTTTCTATCAGGAAAATGAAATGAATGACTGCCAATGCTGAGGTTCCAACTCCAGATACTCAGAAGATGATTCTGATGGTGGCACCCACTCTCGACTGCAGTTCCTACCTTAAGGTCCTTACGACTTATTTCACATGACACAGGTACTTTTGCCAGAAACCAGCGGAATTTAGTCTCAGAGGCTTATCTCAGGGCAAGGAGATAAGAAAACTACAGTTCTAAATTTTGTTTTCAGCATGGCTAGAAATGATACATGAAAGGTAAAGTTAATCTGAATTTATAAACAGGATTGAAGTTTTTCTGTACATAAGAATCTCACTTTCGCGCACTTCAGTCTCCTTGCCCAAGTTTAGTTAAATTTGTACATGTGTGCTGGAGAAAGTCCAAGCGGATTCGTTGGAAATTTACACGTTTTATTTGTGGTAGGTAATAATTATCAATATGGGTGCTTACGATGTCACGCCGTACTACAGAAGGCGCCACCATCACCGTCAGTTTAGTTTAGCTCCACCGTTTCCGTAAGTATTTTTAGAGACTTAGTGTTCACTGTTAAGATTACATATGTGTCTTGTTATGTGTACAAATGTCACAAACATTAAGGCTGCAAGTTGGCATTTTAGATACTTACTCTCTTCAACCTGTGCCCCTCCCTAGTGCAAACAAGTTAATCCTGGAATAGTAAGGTCCAATGAGCATATACGACTCTGCAACTTAAATGTCAATGGAAGGGGAAGATTCGAGAGTGATAAATACACAATATTACCATGATTTGGATCTGCGTGGTCGTTTTCTCCGAGTAGTTGACGCGTAGTAATACTCCGAGCGATAGCGAGGTGAATGCGTAGCGTCAACTACGAGGAGAATACGACCCCACAGATCCAAATCATGGTTATATTGTATTTATTACCCACATTTAAGCAATAAATATGATCGTTAGAAAACTTTTCAACGTAGTTATGAAGTTATGTTTACATTTTTTTACCGACGTTTGGGGACTACTTTCATCTCAAAAATCTGTATCCTCCTAGGAGATTTCGGAGGTCCGTATTCTACTCAGTAGCGATCTGTAGGCTACATAGGTTTAGTATGGAGACTCCGTATTAGGTGGGTAATAAATTCATCGGCGCCCTAGTTTGCCAGGATTTACCGTAATCTCTGTTAGGAGTTGTAGTGGAATTTGTCGAAAATAAGAACGTCATAATGAATGTAATAACGTAATTTTACCACATTTAAGAGCCTATTATAGGAGAAATAAAACGTATTTCCAACTAACTTCTATGGTGTAAAACTAGTATGTCCAATAGTCCGTGAAATCCGACCGTAAGAATGTGTCTAGACGCATGCGCGTATTGAGTGGGCAATAAAACAAGATTTTTGCAGGGTAACCAATTCCCGCATCACAGCGATATATATATAGCAACGCGCGTGTTGGCCATCACACAGTGAGGAAACAATACATTTCTCAAACTTTGATCTTCAAATGGTTCCCCACAAGCGCCCGTTTATCACATATACTATCAAAATACACCTTCTGAAAGCTGAGATTCAGGGCTTTCCTGTGAATATAGAAATGAGAGTAAAGGTGGGATGTCTTTTTTAAATTTGTGACTTTATCTACGAAAGATTGGCCTTGGCCTATACCCTACTCCATGGCCACTGTTCTGTCAGGCACAGTATTGAATTCATCCATTTGCTGAGTTCTTCTTATACTTTAAATGGCAATCCATTATTTCAGCCAATCAGAGGAAATCCTGGGCTTCACTTTAGGGCTAGCACGAAATTTCTATGACCAGAACAACATGATCAAGCACCAATTTGAATATAAGAAAGGCTCTTCACACAAAAATGAATGAATCAATTAATTTCGTGCCTATGCCATTACAAAGAGCATACATAGAGGATTAATTTGATGTATGATATGCGATAGTTTGATAAATGTAAAAGGTCAGCATCTTGAAACAACTACACTGAAAAACTGAATTGCTCAATTGTCTGATCTATCTAAAGACTTCAGGTTCAAGATAAATTATGCAAATTCTTTCCTTTTGTTTCAAACTTTCTTTCCATTGTGAACTTAAGTTCACAATGGAAGAGATGTCACAATGGAAGAGATGTAACTGGAAATTTAACAATCGTCTCCTATGCTACAAAAACATTTGTAGCGGAAGGGAAACTTTTCCCAAAGGAAGTAATTGATGCAGAATGTAACCTTAACAAATGGGAGTTTCTAAAATTCAAAATAAAACTTTTTCCGTAAAAAGGAAAGCTTGAAACAAAAGGAAACTGGTTTAAATAATTGAAAAAATACTACAAAGTCTTCGAATAGAAAGAGTAGGAGAACTAGACAGAATTAGAAAATATGTTTTCTTCAAGGAAAGATCTAGAAGTAATTGGATATAGAACTTTCAGAAACACGCTAAATATTTTCTCAATCTCTTGAAATGTCACAAAGAAAACTAAAGGATCTCCTCGCTTTGGTAAGAAGACAGATACACTACATCTGACCCATTTGTTATTCTAGGAGAACAGGAAAGATTTTACAAAAATTGTATACTCTAGTAAGTCCCCCTCTTCCTTATAAATAAACATTGAACTTGTATTTTTATATAGATTTTTATTTATACTGGAGTTGTCGGTTTGGAGTGAGACACCCCTATCCTTCACCGTTTCCAGTCGCGATATTCACATAATCACCGATGCCCATTGTGGGCTTATATGGTGGCTCTGTCCAAAATTTCAGTACTTAACTAACCTTAATTAATACAGACTCACAAAATGAGATATACTTGAAAAGGAGGTACACTATACATTACCATGTCCAGCGCTGCATGGTCCATGATAAAGATATCATTTTACTTGACTAGCAGATTAGGCTTAATTAATATTGATAAACATCAAACTAGGTAACCTTAGGGCTAACACATACAAAATGCGCAAATTACAAAGAACTAAATGACCTACTCATACTGAAGTCTCCCGTTTCTTAACTTTCTCCTCTGCCAGCTCAAGAAACTGTTTGGATCATCGATGTTATGAATAGCAGCCGTAAGTGCATTCCACGCTGATCCTATTTTGAACTCAGCCGATACCATGTATTTTGCCTTATTGATATTCCTAATGTATATTGACAGAACGGGAGCATTAAACAGTCTAATTCTATTTACATTTTCTTCCAGGTAAATCGGTACTTTTGCCCTTTTAAAGGCTAACGAGAGTAAGCGAGATTTTCTACGGTCATGTGGTACCTATTTCAAAAATTCCCTCTTTCTCTCTCTATGATAGAGAAGTAATTATATAGAACGTCCTGACCATGCTGTACAAGTCACAGAACGAGGTGGTAATTTACGGTTGTACGGAACGAGGCATTTATGCCGAGGTCCGTACAAACGGTAAATTACCAACAGCATTTTTACGTACAAACTATAAATTACCAACAGCATTTTTACGTTATATGTCAAAACGGTACATATTTACAGTAAATACGGCATGGGTATATATAGTAATATAACTTCCTTTGACGAAACAGGATGTAGCTGCACTGAAAAGAATGAAATTTAACAAATGCCCTGGATCAGATTATTTTGCATCTTATTTCAATCTGGCAAGATATTTCTACCCCTTCTAAATTCTTCTGTTTTGATGGGGGAAAATGCAATACTGAGAACAGAAAAAGGGAGAGGTATTATCACACTTATTCCGAAAAAAAATCAGGATCGCTCCTTGTTAAAAGAAATTAGCGTCCCATAAATTTACCTAATACAAAAGTGACTCCCATCATAAATTCACTAGGGAGCTTAGTTGCTAAATTATTATTATCATCTATCATTGTGATAAATGATATTCCAACATCTAAGTTTTTAAACCTTTATGTTTTCAGTGCAGATAGGCTTATATTACAGAAATACTCGTCAGAATCTGAGGTTCAATAATATGTCTGATATAGTAGGATACACTCAATCTTACTCATGTTTATAAATTTCATATAGAAGTGGTGTTTAATCCTCTGAATAATAACCATGTCATTAAAACTTTTTGAGATCTAAAGTGTTTTATATGACAGAAGATAAATGAATATCTATTGCACATCTATTACAGTCATCTCCTAGATTTTTTCCACTACTTTGATTTTTGCTGATGTTAGAAATATTCGAAACGTAAATTATTGTTGAGAGAAGGCACAACCAGAGACAAAGAAATAAAGTAGGAGTAACAGGTAATATATATTTGCTGCAATCCTTCATCAGGTAGTCATTCTAAATGTATCAAATAAAAACATATTTACAGTTTCATATTGTAGCCTGACTCTAGATTGGATGGTTTACAGTACTGAATTTATACACAATATTACCATGATTTTGATCTGCGTGGTCGTTTTCTCCGCATAGTTGATGTGTAATAATATTAGGAAACTTCCTTACTGTGGACAAAACGGTTCCTGTTCGAGGTCAGTCGTCGATATCATACTGCCTGACACCATAGGCGGAAGGCAGTATGATATTGACGACTGACCGAGAATGAGAATCGTTTCGTCTACAGTCAGGACGTTTGCTTATTATCATATACCTTAAATCAATGAAAAAACGACATATTAATGACTTATTATGTCACTCTCACAGCAGGCAAGAACATTATTATTACTGCACCCCTAGCAGTGGGCAGTATTTCATAGACATTCGGACAAAACTATGTTCCGGTGAAAGGAAGTCAAAGTTACGAGGTAAGGCTTGGAAAAATTACTGCCCAAGGCCCTGGCCGCGGGCAGTAATTTTTCCAAGCCTTACAGAGTAATTTTGACTTCCTTTCACTGGTACTTGGTTTCCCTATTCCTATATACCTTCAAATGTGGTTTAATAACGCTAGTTAGCGTTATTTGCTCATCCACCATCAAACCTGAAGCCAGATCCAACCTTATCGAGTAACTTGACACTTTAATAATTATGTTTACTCCCCACTGCGTTTTCATATGAATTTTGTAAGAGACAATCTGATTGGTCTAAATGTCAACCTTGGGTAGTATGTGGCAACCTTGGGTAGTATACGGCAACCTTGGGTAGTATCCATAAGTTACTCCACCCCCCAGAACGTGGTGTAAGCATTGAGTGAACAGCCATAGGTATATAGGAATAGATATTACACTCGAATGCCGTTTTGTGATAACTAACATCCAGTATGGGACTGTATATATAAGATGCCAATAATATAGCGTCCATGTTTACGGTAGAATCCTATATATTTTGCTGGAATTTATTACAGTGAAGCTACACACGTACGTGTGGTCATAATGCCAGACTACAAAATTGGTAGGAAAGTTTCGAGGAAAAATAAATAGCTGAAACTCATGATAGGTATATATATATGAAACATGTGCTAACAAAGAGGAAATAATGTTTATCATCATTCAAAACCAAAGAAGGGTATTGCCTATCCTAAAAAGTGCTGAAGACTAAGCATTCGTGTATTATAGCCCTTGCATTTGTATTAACTTGTCTTCTCTTTTTTTTGTATGTGTATTTTTTGGGGGTTTTTTTTCTATCAACGGTTGTATTAATGTTGTAGGCTATTTGTATGTATTTGTTTGGTTGTTGTTTTTCTTTGGTTCCTTTTGCTTGTATTTGTTTACTTTCCTGAGAAAGTGTGTCATTTATGTAATCCCCATACTGTATGAAGCATTCTCAATCAATCAAATTAAATTGAGAAGAATTGCCCAAGCAGAAACATGAGCTGCAGTTTAGTAAATATTGCAGGGCATACAACCACCCGTATGCCTCAGTCAGTGGGAAAACGGAAACAATTACTCCTCAAAAACAAGCAAATAATGGACACAAGTTATGCCGGCTGAATGCTGTAGTACCATTCCTACTCACGAGGTGGCGTAATAGTCCGCTCAGAATATGGAGTGTAGTCCCTTCCAATTCTCGCCTCTGGTGGGTTCTACTATAAAGCCACAGCCCAGACTTTTTTTCTTACTATTTTTTTGCTGTCTCAAAAAGGCTCAAAAACTTCATTATCTTTTTTTCAATCGGATGATGAGAATACTGTTCTCTTTAGTGGAAACCAGAACCGAAAATACTGCTCGTTTTACATTTGAAAATGTCAAAGTCTGATTTTGTAGTATTCCAATTTACAGGTCTGTGCTCTAGATCTATTTCTGTACCAGAAAATGGATAGGGCCATGGCTTAGAAGGCTTCTTTGCAGGGGCGTCAGAACATTTTGATAGCGGGGGGGGGGGGGGGGGATGAAAAATTGCTGACTTTTTTCTTGGTATGAAGTCAGACTTTGGCATTTGCCTGTTCTACATGATTTACCGTAAATCTGCGAAAAGACTGTGAAAAGTCAGGTCTTACCCTTCATTACACACTAAAACGTCAGACTTTAACATTTTTCCATGGCTAAAAGTCAGGGCCTATACTATAGCCATCATTGCACGCTCAAAAGTCAGACGTTGACATTTTCCGCAGTGAAATGTCAGGGCTGCAGCCATCATTGCATGCTATAATCTTTAATAAAGTCAGGATTTGACATTTTTCCATGGTGAAAAGTCAGGGCTTTTACCGTGTTCACGGATCTAAGTCAGTGGCGTATGCAATGGCATAGCCCTGACTTAACGGTAGGGGTATGAAGGCCTAATAATGTGAAAGCCTATACGTTTTTATCTGTGTGTGAAACAATGGCCAAGACTTTTTACAGGTGCAGCGTCGAACAATGTCAAATCATTTGAATAGTTAATAGCTTAAAACAAAACAAAACGGCAAGAGTTTTCGGTCCCCTATAGGCTTATTTCAAAGGATGACATAGTGACGTTCTAATCGTGAGATGTTTGGGAAAATTCACCACAACCCAAATTCAGACATTACAATTCGTTGTGATGTAACCGTGGCGCGAAAGTGTATTAGTTCCCAAGATCGGGTACAGTATTCGGCGAAGATCGACTGCAGTATCGTGTGCAAAACTAAACTGGGAAGTTTTCGAGCCGTGTGCAAAGCCCCACGTGCGGGAAGGTTACTACGCAGTGAGGTGGTGGAGCTGAAGACGGAATTCGCACCTAGAAACTAAAAGACACTACATTTTATGGTATGTATGCTGTAATAATAGTCATTGTAATACAGATTGAACATTGTAGTGTAATTAGATATGGCTGTCATCCTTTTCAGTCCGCATATATGGCTCAAGTTTAATGTAAATCGGCTTGGCGGGTTTGCGGTCCCCGTGATTACACGTTTTCCGGCATGGTACACGAGGCCGACGCTGCATGGCCAACATGCCCTCCGTAGGCATAAATCAATGTTGTTTAAAATGGCGTAGGGACATATAACTTCTGGGGACGGTTAACAATACGTACGTTTAGTGGTCAATAGCTGAGAACTTCTCTGTGAAATGCTACATAGCCGGAACATGTAAATGTAGGTCATGGCAAGACACTGCAGCCTCGTTTTCATGAGGCATGCTACGACGGCCTTGACCTTAAAGCGAGGGGAACGCTGTTGGGTTCACGTGGGCACAAAGCGTGCTCCAATTCGGTTCTTTATTATAAGTTCGATTGAAAAACATATGCGAAGAATATATTTAAAACCTAATTCATCCTTGTTGTTTCAAAATGGTCTTCAACTAAGATCGGGAAACCTTACAATTACATTAGCTCGAATGGTGGCGTATGTTATCGGCATGTAATATTATCGGGACCTGACAAAATTTATCAATTTATTTGATAAATGCATGGGATAGGAACCATGATGTCATTCAATTTTTATTTCATTGTTTAAAACCGTTCAGCTAGAAGTGAGAATGTTATCTTTTCTGGTATTTAATAATTTATCATTAATCATGATTATATGGTTTAATACATATATTTGGAACAGCAATCAGTATTCCTTTGAGGGCACAAGCTAAGTAAGATTGTTTCTAAAGTGTGCCGTATTGAAAATAAACTTGAATCCTAAGTTAGACACAATTATTCCTAATTTTGTGTCGTCGTGTTTTAGTATGTACCAAATTGTGTCGTCGTGTTTTATCAGCACCTAGCTATAATTATCTGGTACTCCATTTTTATTTAAAACCCACACATGTTCACATGCAATATAAAAAATCACAGTAATTGACTGCTATGAAAAGTCCATATTTTTGAGTGGCTGCATCTTATTGAAAGGCTCTGTATATAATAAAGGATTTCTTGCATGGTCAGTCATGGTATTTTTATACATCTTTGCTTTTTCTATGATTTGTAGAGACAAAATGTGCAGCAATATTGCAACGTGCCACCAAAATGTGACAGTTTTAATATGTACCAAATTGTATCCTGGTTGACTGTTACATGTATCGATTATAACTACCGGGTAGGTTTTGAAAAGTAAGCTGAATGAATGATTCCAATATCATGTCAAAATCAGTAATTCCAATCAAAGTATTTTTGTTACTGGTCCCAATCAGAAAATGTATGTCAAAGGGTGCCAATAATACACACCTATACTAATATAGTTACAATCTGCTAGGAGCGCCGTTGTATATTTGTCACTTTTGCACATTCTGTATGACCCAGTCAGTCAGTTACAGAATATGGCCAAAACAGTTTCATTTGTTAAAAGGGCTGAGTCTCACCTTGACAAGTGACCAATGAATCCATCAACATGATAGTTTACAATTTGAAACTATTGCTAAGAATTCTGGGACATTCTAGATATCTTCCTTAGAACTAAAAATGAAAAACACAGTAAGAGCTGTACCTCAAGGCAAAACGTAGATAAGAATATGAATGTCAATTATAGAAAATGCATACAATTATCTGTCCAGTGAGGCATAATGTGTAAGGGCTCTGTAGAACTAGAGCTACAGCTGTTGAAAAATTAGAATTGGTCACATAGCTCATATGGGACCCCAAACTAATTTATAATAAGGTAAATTGATGCGGCCTCTTCAGACTTCATTGTGAAATTCCTATTAAATCTTAATTAGGTCAATTACATAAACATTTAGGTTAACTACTTAGGTCGGGGTCCTAAAGAGCAAATTTTGATATTTACAGGGATGTCAGTTTTCCTTTTTTCCACGGAATTCCGTGTTTTCATTTTTGGAATAAGATATCCTTTTTTCTTGTGTAAAATGAACATAACTAAAAAATACTCAAATCAACCATGACTCATAAATTCCCCAATTAACCTGCCTCCAGACCCATGTTCCGTAGTGATAATGTTATTTGTATCTACTATATTTCAGCTCTTTTTGATGTATATATAGATCTAATGTCTAACCCTGTATTGCCAGGAAAAATAGTTCCTTGTTTAATTCTGACCCCAACTGACATCCCTGTATTTATATATATATATTTTTTTCATTCAAAAGTTATTACAAATCAAAGATTGCAGTCAATACTAGGGTGGATAAGGGTGGTCACAGCAAAACCTCCAAATGTGAAGACAAAAATCCACCATTTATCAAGGTTAAAATCTTGAATAACTTTTGAACCAAAACAGCTTTAGTCGTGATTAAAAGGGCACAAGAATTCTGTCACTGAGCTTCATCATTTTAATACCACAATTAGAGCACTTAATTTTTCATGTGATATACCTACCTATACAAAGCAAGGACTGCTCCCTGCAATTTTGTTTCTTTTCGGTTGACTCCTTTGTAAACATCAGCAAAATCATCTTTCGAACCATATTTCACTGATATCATATTCACAGAACTGTTTTCAGACATTTTATAGGAAATTTAGTTTTGAGGTGCCGTTAATACACTCCACTACTCTATGCCTAAGCTCGTTTCAAAATGTGGTATAAAAATCACTCTGCAGTTAAGTTAATCCCATATCAAGTGAAACTGGTAATAGTTTAAATAATGTTTCTCAATTTCGTTGTGAGGGTCCTCAACACTCTTTGTGTTGTATGTAATCCAGTCGATGTCAAGGGTATGTTCATGTGCCCTACGTTCAAAGATGCCTCATATATCATTGATGAACAAAGAAACTAGGGTCCTTTTTGTACAACTTACTTTCATCACTTTAAACTCATGTTGCCATATTTCATACAGAATAGAAATTCATGCCCCCATTATGGTATAGGGTGACTAGAAGCCAAACTAGTATCTCACTACTGGAACCTATATCGCTAGGCTCCAAAGCTAGAAAAGTAGCCATCTGCTATTGTGTGCTACCCACTGCTATAACTACATCACCAACAATTCACTAGCACCTCCTCTATGCTGGAATTTCTCCTGCCTGTTGTGGCCCCTCATGGATTTTACAGATACCGACTGTTCAATTAGTTGTGGATCTAGGGGTAGGTGGCACTATGAAAACCATTCTTGCCATAGGTGCAGCCATCTTGGTGCTTCACCAAGATAATGCTAAGTTTAGGGTGGATTTTAAAGTTCATTTCTGATACAATTTATTAAATGTGTGGGCATGATTCAACAAAATCAGACTTCCCTTCAAGTTTCAGATAAGAATGATGATAAGCTGGCCTTGGTTTAACCATAAACGCGATTTGAAGGAATCATTCTTATCAAGTTGGCATGTTTAAGTCCTGTCTGGATAATGTAGATAATCCTATTCAAACTATTCAGGGATGTCAGATTTCCTTGTGTAAAATGAACATATAACAACACAAAGTAGAGCGATATAACTGCTATATTACGCATATCATTAACAAGCCTCAATTCCCAACTCTACCTACCCACAGACTCTTCATGGAGGCATATATTTAGAAATGATATCATTATTTATATCTATTTACGGTGTTTATGGTGTACATATGTCAGGTTTAAACCCAGAATTTTTATGGGAAATATTTCCTTGTTTTTTGCTGACATCCCTGACTATTACATGTAGAGATTGCACAAAAGAACCAGACTAACACACGAATATCTCCAGAAAGGGGGAAATACCCCATCATGCCAACCATGCAATAGCGGACTAGCATATTGTCAGGGAAATTTGGAGGGTATTTTGAACTGTAAAAAGTCTCAATTTGAGTCACCCACAAAGTACAAACCCACTGAGGGGGCGGAGGGTGTAAAAATTTAGAAATTTTGTGTATGCTCCCTCTTTGTTCTATTGCGTACAAGATCGGGGGGGGGGGGGTGTCAGAAATTTCAGAAATTCTGCGTATATACTTTATGGATGGCCCCCGAATTATCGAGAACTGGATTCCCCCAAGTTATCTGGCGACTTCCTGTTTTAAATACCTTTCAAATTGCCTTAGGGACGGACATGTCTTCCATCTTGCAGGTGACAACAAATCACTGTAAATTGTGAAAATTTGTTTCAGACTTCCTTATGTGTAAACTGAACATGTAATTGTTTAAATGAGAACATTTACAATATCCAGACATGGTATGAACATGAATCGGTTGTTTCGGTGAATTATTGACATCACATTTGTGGTGTAGACTGAGGCTATCACAATCGTCTAATCTGAAACCTCCAGAGGCGTCTAATTTTTGTCAGGCGAGAAGCTTGGTGATCACTAACTACATCCACACACATTAAATGACAAAAAACAAACGTCTGAATCTACCATAGGTAGGCACTTTAGTGAAATTTTAAAACAGGTTTAATTACATAACTAACCTAGTAGCCATTTGGGCCTCATTGAATGATTTGATAATCTTTTTGATTTGTCTGTATCACTACTGGATACGAAGATATTCAAGTTTTTGTGAGGCAAATCTGACAAAAATTTCTGCACTGAAATGACCAAATCCAAGGACAATTTTTGGCATGTAACAGGCCTTCACCTGTTGAGACTATTAAGTTTGATTTGACATAACTCGTTTAATATTAGTCCTTTTGACATGAAATTTTCTGTGCAAGGTGATTGTTATGTTTCACATAATTTCCTTTAAAGATTGTAACAGTTCACCAATAAACAGACCCCCAGATGACCTATATAGGACCTTACAATGACCTTTTTGTACAAATCAATATTTTATAATTCTGATTTCGCAACCAGATACCCTGGATCAATGGCTTTTCAACAAATCTAAGAGCATGAAGATCCTCATAGGGAAAGTGCCTCAAAATTAAAAAGTCGCACAGGTCATGTAAGGGGGCCTCTGGGGCAGGAGTGAGTCTTTAACTTACACCTCACCTCACTTTGATCAAAACTTCCCATGATGACCAATTTGGGGCAAATAAAATAAAGAGCTGGGCAAAGTAAAATCTAAATGAAACTCGGCACATAGCACAATTATTACATGAAAAATGCATTAGTCATGGTCTTGAACGAATTTGAAAAGTCCCTCATGAATATTTTGGGAGGTTAAACATAAGTCCATAAGCCTTCACTTTGACCTATTGTCATTTTGCAGGAAATCAATATTTTTTAATTTTGATTTCGCAAGCAGATACCCTGGATCAATGGCTATCCAACGGGGTAAAGATCATACAGATACTCAAAGGGAAAGTTCCTCAAAATTAAAGTCGCACAGGTTATGTAGCACGGCCACTGGTGCAGTAGTGAGTGTGAGTGGTCACACACACCTCACCTCACTTGAGTGAAAACTTTCCAACATGACTAATTTGGGGCAAGTAAAATGAAGGGGTGGGCAAAGGGTAATTCACATGAAACTTTGCAAATAGCACCTTCTTGACCTGAAAAATGCATTTGACATGGTCTTGAAAGAGTTTGAAAAGTCCTTCATGGAATTTTCTACTGTCAAACATAAGCCTTCCCTTTGACCTGTTGCCATTTTGCGGGAAATCAATATTTTTTTATTCTGATTTCGCAAGCAGATACCCTGGATCAATGGCTTTTTAACAATGCTAAGATCATGAAGGTCCTCAAAGGGAAAGTTTCTCAAAATTGAGAAGTCGCACACGTCACGTTGCGCGACTATCAGTTGGACCTGCCAAAAAATATCAGTGTAGCAGCAGACTTTACACCTCCCCCTCGCACGACCATTTGAAGTGCCTACCATAGGCTTGGCAGGACGTGGGTACTCCTCCAAGATGGCCACCTCCATGGCTAGAAGGGGGTTCCTAGCGCCACTCATTTCCAGGCTGGCTCGACGGATTTGTCCCAGGAAAGTGCCTTGTTGACCAGCTAGAATTTAGGCATCGTGTAGACTTTTCCACCGCAACCATATTCTAATGAAATTCAGTTTTATCTATCCGGGATGGGTGTACTATTACGTAAACGTAAAGAAAGCGAGTGGTTGGCGGTGTTGTTTCCCTTTAACCAGTCCCTTTAGTTTTTTCGAACCATGAAGTGCATCCCTGGTTTAAGCACCGGTTTTATATGACCACGAGGGCGATATGTGGCGTCTTCCATTGGCTGTTGTATAATTCACAAAGCTCATCGACTTGAATTTTTCCTGTTACAGGAACAATAGCATCAAAGATGGGAGACCGTTGTTACAGGTGCCAAAAACAGGGCCATTTTGCCCGCGAGTGTGGACGCGCTGACTTCGGCGGCGGCGGCGGCGGCGGCGGCGGCGGTGGTGGTGGTGGCTTCGGCGGTGGCGGTGGCCGGGGCCGTGGTGGCTTCGGTGGCGGCCGGGGCCGTGGCGGAAATCGCCCAAGGACAGGAGGAGGTGAGTTTGGTAGTGGTGCGAGATTGGATTCGTCAACATCCTACTGGGTTTACTAACTAAATTATGGAAAGACAGCCTTTATTATCTTTCGCAGTGATCCCTGATTTCTATCTTTTAAGATCACAGAAGTATATCAAAACCGCTCGTCAACTCATACAACAACTCATCCTTTCGATCACCCTGATATGTACAAATTTGGTATTGGTAAAATATTGGTAACGATAATTTGTACTTATCACCAAAAGAAAAGGTATGGTCTTTCATGACCTGTTCTCACCCTTTGTATACACACATGAAATCCTGACTGGAACAAGTAAATAAACCAAACTCCGCAACAATCATTGAACTGAAAGGGAGAGAAACCAGGTGGGGGTGAACTTAATAGCGAACCAGTGAAGGGGGTGGGTTAACCCAACTGAGCATAGATCGAATCGCAGAATCCTCCTGGGACGTTCAACAACAAATAATTGATAAGTGAAAAGAGTTGAACGATCTCTTTTCGTTTCAGAAAAATGCTACAAGTGCCTGCAGATAGGGCACTACGCACGCGACTGCCCTACTGAGACGGAGAGATGTTACAAGTGCAACCAAATAGGGCACATTGCGAGGGACTGTGCCAAAGAAATAGATTCTGGTTTGTAATGAGTTTTTTATGTGTCTTTGAACGAACCATGTTGCATGTGAGCATTAACTATGTGTGCTTGTCTGAAGATAATAGTCGAGGAAGACTCTCCCTTATGTTTCGAATACGTATTATGCCTTGATTTGTTTTATTTTATGCACGGTTATTGTAATTTGACGTCTTCATAGTCAATTAACAATCTCTTCCCCGGTAATTTACTCGTTATCAAAGAAGTATTAGGGGCTTTTTGTAGTACAGAGAATCAATCATAATACATACGCATAGATTAGGCGTTCTTTAGAATAAAACGGCCAGAATTTGGAATACCACGGCTTCCTATTTGCTTGAAAAACTACATTCATGAACGTACACATGAAATTTTGAGAATGGCTCAGCCACGACCCGCTTTGCATCAAGTTATGGTTCGCAAGTGTGTAATTTTACATTTCTGGACTTGTTTTGCATAACCAAGATGCACTAAATTTGTATTCACCTTCTTCACGCTGGCACAATCTTATAATGGCCGTTAAATTAGGTCACACCAGAAAGAGATGTGTCATTACCCATTGAGGCGACACGGTTTTGTGGGTGCCAAACTAGCGTATATGATACTTCAATATTCCATAATTGTGAAATTGTCCTCTACTCCGATCTTTCATTTTCCAAACTGGCAACTCTGTGAAGGCTATGTTCAAATCAGTGTTGTAGAGTTGCCCAAATCTCAAATATATATCCATGTTCCAAATGAATAATGGGTCGAAGTGGATTGTAGTACAGTGAAGATTTTCATGACAATAGTCCCTACATACCCTCAGGGTCCACTGGGACGTTGAACAAACACAAAAACTCATGACAGGCTGCACGTGTTAAGTGTCTCACATGCTAATTTTTTTAATATTTTCTACCACCCCTTGCGCTGAGCTACAACTAAGCTATTTATCTGCAGGTAAGCAAGGGCTCATCCTCGTTTTCCAGAATTCTTTCAAAAGCAGACACAGTTCAAAAACCACTAGTGTGTAGGAGTGTCTGAATTTTTAAAGTGAAATCCCACCTTTTATTTTTTATGGCTATAGCAGCCTCTCCATTTGCAGGATCCTGCTACAACTGTGGTAAAGGTGGTCATGTCCAGAGGGACTGTCCAGATGGTGAAAAGAAAACTTGCTACAGTTGCGGTAATGGTGGCCATCTCGCAAAGGAATGTCCCAATAAGCCACAGGATGACCGCAAATGTTACAACTGTGGGGCATGTGGTCACCTCTCCCGTGATTGCCCCGAGGGTACCGAACAAGTCTACACGTAGGATCACCCAGTAAGTACACTTAATATTTTCTTTACAATGGAGTTAGGCGGTCGTTGGGTAACCTGGGAGTAATTCTGCCGGCAATTGACCGAAATAAAACTTATCGGAATTCTGATATAATTGTATTAAGGGAAGCCAGTTTTCCATTTTTCCATTTTCCATTTCCTATGATTCCCCACTGAACCTCTCCACTGGCAACCCTGTAATGTGAAGAAAAAAAACAGTTATTTCAATGTTTTTTCTGACCCCAACTGGCGACCCTGCCCCCTTGACAGTATGCGCCCGATCATGATTGTTATCGGCAGTTGACAGGGGCCCCACTCAGTGGTAAAATACACTGGACTTGTAATCACAAGGTTGTTGAACTTTGTTGATTGAGTCCCACTGCAGCCACTTTTTTCTTTCACCCCAAGCAGTGGTAGATTTACTGCTATATCAAAGGCCAATCCTTCTCAAACCATGTCTGTGGTGTGAGAAGTTAAAGAACTCTCACCTCGGTAAATGTGTAAGGGGGGGATTTCTACCTACAATCATCCCAAAGATTCGGTCAAACCCAAAGTAAGTCTAATTGAATAAATTTGACGTTGACCTTAACAAACAAATCACGCTTGGATCCCCGGCAGCTAGTGGGTGATATGCGCCGGCCGATTCCATACTTTATCGACATTTTTGGACGGAAACCGCTCGCGCTCACTGGCCATCCGAGTGAATGCTTGCTTGCAAAAATGTTCTTTATTTTTGAATATTTTATATTTCCAACTTTTTCCCGAGTCTCGACTTGCATCCCTGGGTATGACTTGCATCCCTGGGTAATGCATACAGATTATCGTACTCGACAATATTTGTGGGTATCACGCTTTTATATGTATGTTCACTACATAATGAACAACAGCAAAATACACGTAGCCATATTTCAAAGGCTTGATATTTTATTACACATCAAGGGTTTCCTGTCAAGTTTCGGGGGGAGGGAATAGTACTGGGATGTTCAGGACAAGTTATACATGTAGTACCAAGTAATACATGTTTTTTAAAAGTTTTAAGATGTAAATGACTAGATGCACGAGATCAACCTATGCAAATATGTTCGAGTTGCACATGGTACGACACTTTGATGCTAGTGTTTGCCGCAGGGCTTAATGCTAACATTTGCATGGTTCTGTGTAGGTGCTATGATTAACATTACATACACATAACCAATTATTCATATGAAGGGTATTTTGCAACAACAAAATTGGCATATGTTTCTTAGATAATTGTATCGATGTGAGCTAAAATGATCATTTTATCTTTCAGGTGTAGGGAGCACGGTCATATCGCCAGGTGCTGTTCGAGCATGTTGTGCTGCAACAACTGCGATGTGGTTGGTCACTTTTCCGCGAAATGCCCACAGGTCCTAGCCTGGAGGAAATTGAAGTAGCCTTGAGTGCTTTGTAGCCTGGCAGCCATGTGCTGTGACAGCTGGCTGGCGTCTGCACGTCCCGAGAGCCTGACTGACTGACGGGGCGCCATGCAAGCATGGAAGCAGACTGAAGAATTTTGACAAAATTTCTAGATGTTAAGCGGCTAGGTGTTTCACTTTTAGAGTTGTGGTGGGTGCAAAGTTCAATCACTTCATTAAGACAATAAGATATTCTGCCTATTTGGGAAAAAGCAAGTGCCAAGAGGTATGCAGTTAGAAGCACGCATAAGTTTTCTATATGTACGAGGAAACTGAATTATTTTTCTTTGTAACTTTGGAAATGTGTAACAGATGAGATACTAAACAATATTGAAGCGCAGGAAGTTCGTGAAAATGAGGAACATAAGTGCCCCTGCTTGGTCAGTGATTGAAGTGTGCGGTCTTGTATAACCATTCCGTATTGCTGAGGTCAGGCCCATGCATGATGGGTCAGGAGGTGATACTTTCTTTTTTCGAGTGGAGGCCAATATGTGAGATGTAAATTGTTGTCATCACCCGAATCAGGAGTTGTACAAATTATTGAAGAAATTGGACAAATGAAAGCATGTGTATTTGGCATGTTCATTTAATGGAAATATGCAGCTAACTGCTACTGCGAAGGCACAGAGTGATTGTACGGGTGTATAGTGATGTGTTACTCGAATATAGGTGCACATGGGGTGAAAAGAACTTCAGTGCAGTCTACTGTCTGCTGTCATGTATTCAAAGGTGCCCAAGATCAGCAAGGTTAATTCACACTTAGAATGAAGAGAATTCATAGGATTGTAACCCTGAAATCTGTCGTTAGCACAGACAGCAGGGAACGCCAGTGAGACATGTGCACAAGCTGCCATGTCTTGAGGAGTCCAACGTGTAAGCAGTCTCTGTTGCCACTTGGAAACTGATGGGTATTTCTGTTGATCAGTGGTATGCAGGTGGAAGATGAAATGTAAAAAGAAAATAAGAGAAAATGGAGAAAAAAAATAGCGACGGGCTGGAAGACTTGAAACATGCTAGTTTCAAGGAACAATCATGCAGTCTATACAGCACAAATCGAGGGAGGTGAAAATGCCAGTGGTCATGTAGTGACCGTGGTAAGTAACTGATTACAGGGAGAGTACTTGGAGGTTAAGTGCACAATATTGTGTTTGGGAACATTTGTCAGTAAAGTGAATGAGCATTGATTTTAACCTCCTAGTGTTAAAATTCTATCAGAATACCTTTAGAGGCCTACATGGATTTTACTTGTGCAGGAATCGTTCCCATAATGATTGTGGACGAGTTCAAGGGAAAGGTAATTTGGCAAGACAAACTCCTTATGGTGATGCTTGTAGAGGAAGCCAATAAGTGAACATCGAACCTTTTCCTGTTTACATTGATGGTGCATATTTCTGCAGTGTAGTACTCGTCAGTCTACTGAACCTCATTGTCCCCATGTGTGAATAGTAGGCAACTTCCTTCAAATAAGACTGGATATTGTTTATTCACGGGAATTCGATATTTAACAGTTCTACCATTGTTCGTCATCCACAAATGCAAATATACCTAACTCGACTGGTCCGTAAAACGTTGATGTGGTGATACTCTCCTGTTATGTTCCATAGAACACCAACCATAGCACAAACCTTTTATCAAATTGACACGGGTATAACGTTCTAATGGCGTCCCAAGTTGGGATGGCAGTTCTGTGTAGATCAGTTGATGTTGGTTGGTTTTAGTAATGAAATCCTGGATTCACTTTTTAATATAAGGATTGTTGCATAGCCAATACCAGAAGAACGTGCCATTGTTGAGAGAAGTGCCAATGAAGTGTATTCATGTCATCGACATTTTTCTTAGCCAAACTTTTACAAAAATGAAAAACTTGTCGGAAAATTGCGTTTAAAATATGTATCCGAAGAAAGCCAATAGCTCGATGTGTGTCAGAAATGGATTGACAGTATGAAGAGCTTTTGAGATAACTAAACGTTGTGACAACGTTCACCTATTCATATTACTGGTCTCTTCATTAGTTCTCACAATATTACCTAGGGATTTAAATTTTCGTGATTCCACATTCGGAGAATACACCTGTAATTGCTCAGAACGATTCCCAGTAACAGGTGGGCATGAAATGCTATCCCACAATACTGTAATTCCCAGTGTCGTCATACTCTTACCAATTCATCGATACAGAAACTGTTTAATGTGATGAGCTGTGTGGTTGAATCCCTGCTGTGTTGGCTGAGCTGGTTAGCCGAGCACTGAGTTCAAAGCTTCAGCCATTGGAGGGCTGCATGTTGACTTAGCAGTTTTTCATCGGTATGAAATGTGCATATGGTAAACTAAAGTTGAGAAACTGTCTTCTTGATTAAGACACTTGCCAGATTGAGGAGATGCAACATCTTAGGAGGAACAGAGAAAGTAAATTGTTACTTAACATTGAAAGGAGGGCAGCTATTGTTAGCGTGTTACCATTTTTTTTTCTTTGGCAAAACGTCAAGCATTTTATCCTTTGTTAATCTATTCAGGGTTTAATATGAGAGGAAAGGTTGAATGGTGCGATTCAACCAGACGCATTCATACTTTGAGGAGGAAGAAGCCAATTAATATATCGTCGATGCAGAGTCATTTAATATGCCCCGTTTGTTACAATCGAAATGAAAGGGTCACAGCACAGTCCATTTTGGAATCTCTACTACCAACTGTACTTAGACATTTTACCTATGTAATAAGTATCTAGCATGAAAGAGGTGAGCCTGATGACAGCAATTGTCTTTCATTCAGTTAGCTGGTGTTGTAATTTTGCATTGCCAACCCTCAGAACGTTGGTCCACTATAGACAGAATAATCTCCAGTCTAATGAATAGCCCAAAATATTTCCCAACACCTTATGATTTATGATCACAGCCTTTAAAGTCATTGTAGCCAATTGAAATTGAGGTGTCACAGGAGTTATTTTACTAATGTTTGGAATTTTTGGGACTACAAAGTAACCAAAGTAACGACTAGCCAACAGCCTTACACTGTTCTAACGCCTGTGACTCGTCAAATTTGTCCGTGCACCCTCATCTGCTATTTAAATGTGAAATCTAATGGATGCTGCTAGTTGTCTGTATGAAATGATCAGATTTGACCCTCGCAGGTTGTAATAATTGTCTGAACATGTGAACCACCGAAAAACAATTATACGACTGGTCAACAGGTGGAAACTGACCATTTGGTATGGGAAATAAATCTTAAAAAAGACATGTCTATTGTTTTGAGTAGTCCGTATGTACCCTCAGGTTTCCCTGAGACGTTAAACTACAAACAACCATCGTTTTGAGTGTGGAACGATTATTTTAAAGAACGAAGACGAGTCGAGAAATGTTTTTGTCTTGATGTTGACCTAGTACAAGCAAGTCATGTTAACTACAGTAAAACCCCTCTTAAGGGAACACCCTCCGTTCCGGGCCAAGTGGCCCCCTTAAGCGGGGTTTTCAGTCTGTCAATGGTTATACAATAGAGAATACAGGTCTACATAAATGAAGGAAACGATGGTTATTAGGTTAAAATGTTCATCAATAACACATAATTAAGTAAATAAATATAAATGAATATAGATATACAAAAAAATAGTTTCTCATCACCAAGCCATGAAAAATATGACGAGGGCGCTTTTTTTTTTTTTTTTTTTTTTTTTTTTTTTGCTGGGTCAGAGATGGCTTTTGAAGTGTCTCTATTCCGAGCAAACTGTCCCCTTAAGCGGGATGGTTCCCCCGATGGTTAGGCTACTTCATACAGGCCATACTCTGGCATAGAGACACTGGCTATCGTAGCATGCTGCACTAGTGGAGGCAGGCTTCCGACAAGGGCTAAAGGCGGGCGTCCACCAACCACGACAAGG
The DNA here is from genome assembly GCA_950022655.1 of Alentia gelatinosa. Taxonomy (NCBI): domain Eukaryota; kingdom Metazoa; phylum Annelida; class Polychaeta; order Phyllodocida; family Polynoidae; genus Alentia; species Alentia gelatinosa. The sequence continues at coordinate 38,510,485 of OX465581.1, read as the reverse complement.
CTATGACAATGGCATTCCGACAAGGTCCACGACAGGCCTACGATTGGTGGACTTGTCGTAGCCTTGTCGTGGTTGGTGGACCCCAGTTCCCGACAAGAGTCTACGACAAGGCCATGACAGGCTGTGACTGGGAAGCTTGTCGGGGGCCTTCCGACAAGGCTACAACAAAATCATGTTCGATTTTTCCTACAACTGGACCTTTGTCGTGGAGTGTCATGGTGTGTCGGGAGCGTGTGGGGTGTCCCAGGAGCGGGATTTTGCTCTAAAGGGGGGCGTCCACCAACCACGACAAGGCTACAACAAGTGCCGACATGAAAGTTCCAATCGCAGCCTTGTCGCAGCCTTGTCGTGAGAAGAGCAGTGTCGGGACAGCATGGCGGGCGTGTTGTAGACGTTCCTGGTTGCCGTAAAAAAGGCGCCCATGGTTCTGACACACTACAACAGTGATATGGAGGAATCCACAACACTCCACGACAAAGGTCCAGTCGTGGCAAAAATTGAACATGTTCGATATTGTCGTAGCCTTGTCGGAAGGCCCCCAACAAGCTTCATGTGGCAGCCTGTCGTGGCCTTGTCGTAGCCTCTTGTCGGGAACTGGGGTCCACCAACACAGCAGTGTCATGGCGTGTCGGGAGCGTGTGGGGTGTCCCAGGAGTGCGGTTTTACTCCAAAGGGGGGCGTCCACCAACCATGACAAGGCTACGACAAGTGCCGACATGAAAGTTCCAATCGCAGCCTGGTCACAGCCTTGTCATGAGAAGAGCAGGGTCGTGTCCTGGTGTGTCGTAGACATTACTGGTTGCCATTAAAAAGGCGCCCATGGTTCCAACACACTACGACAGTGATATCCAGGAATCCACAACACTCCAACTCCGGAAGGCCCCCGACAAGCTTCATGTCGCAGCCTGTCGTGGCCTTGTTGTAGCCTCTTGTCGGGAACTGGGGTCCACCAACCACGACAAGGCTACGACAAGGCTTCCAATCGTACAGCTGCCGTGGACGTTGTCGGAAAGCCATTGTCGTAGCCTTGTAGTGGTTGGTGGATGCCCCCCTTAATTGGTTACATGGCAACACTTGATGCATCACTTTTGCCAACCATATAACCACATTGAGTGCATTCCTTACATCAGGAGCTTTAATTTGATACCAAATACTCATATTTTTCATGATTTCTATCAATGATGTTTCATCTCATCTATGAAAAAAAAAAAAAAAAAAAATCTTCTAAAAACTTTTTTTCTGACGCGCGCGGTGATGAGAAACAAGTTGTTTTTTTTAAGTGGCCTTAAAAGACTGAGCATTCCCGAGTGGGCCCGGGCGGCCAGAGTGTTTTTTCATGGTAATAACCACATCTCTAGAGGCTCTGGGTGGGCTACAGTGAGTGGATATAAGTACCAGTGATTTTCGCGCCTGCTGAAGGTGCCAGTTAAGAGGCCCGCTTACAGGTTAGCTGTGGGCGACACAGGGAGGGCTGGGGGCTTTGAAGGTGCGGTATTCAGTGAGCCGTCGCGGCTCTGGGCGGCTCACGATGAGTCTTTTTAGGGCTGCTGATTTCTCTCAGAAGTTACGGGGGCGGGGGGGGGGGGGGGGGGCGGGGATGGGATGGGGGTATGAAAAGGAGCGAATTTCACAAGGAAGGTTTATCCACCTTCATATTGTTCTGTCTGTCCCGTAAAAACGGGCACCATAACTTGGATTTTCAGTATTTTTGATATGATGTCCTTCCAAACTCACCCCTTAAGCGGGGTTTTTAAGCATTTCTGTACTGAAAAACTGTCCCCTTAAGCGGGGTTAAAATAAACTCTTAATAGTGGGGAAAATTTCCGTTCCGAGCAAATTGCCCCCTTAAGCGGGGTGTCCCGGAAGAGGGGTTTTACTGTAATACTTTTCTCTACGCTGCATACTACCAAATACCCACCTTGAAGTTCGCTGCTGTAGAATCATTTTCACCCCTGGAGTACGCTAGCACTTTTTAGTATAACCAACATGACGTCATTGATAATCCAAAACATTAAAACTTAACATAATAGTAATATTAACAACAAAGTTTTACATAGGTTGGGTAAATATGGAAATATTTGCATTATTTCAGTAGGAAAGAAACCGACTCGAAACTGATGCCTCAGTGCATCATAGCGTTGGTAGGGCTAATGAATGTTCCTTTAATGAAGGACCGCTTTAACTGAATTTGAAACGTGCAGAGGGATGCAAACCTTCCAACCAATAACGAATCTAACAATATTCTCAGGGGGTGGTAGTTTTCCTCTTATCCAAGGAAGTTATTGTTCTTGTTAACAGATTATGAAGTTATTTTTCATGTGAAAACAAAATAATTAATTTGGGCCTCGTTCACACAGATATATAGGAGGACAAAACTTACATCATACCCCAATCCTAGTCTATGGCCAATAACTACGTATCTTACACGTTTTCTCAGTCTTTTTGAGGCCCTAAATTCTATATTTCCTTTGTCTAACAGTTTTTCCTGGACTCAACTGACCCTGACCCTGGATTCTAGAACTGCGGCAATATTCAAAACTGCCTGCACCCTGGCGGGTCTGAGTCAACCACTGCTTCACGCAGCAACGAATACCGTATTCTGGTGTTCAAAATCCGTGCAGACAGGACTACATGCTCCGTGTGTATTCCGTGCTCATGGTACCGAGCAGCCTACATAACAAACTTTAGTATGATCTGAATCTCACGGATCCCAAACTATAAGTAACACTAATGATCAGAGAAATCAGAACCTGTATAAGATCCATTGTCATTATCTCTTAAACTTAGACCACAAATGCTTTTTTCCCTTCAAGTTATTAATTTTCCTATGACTCAACTTTCATCCATGCGAGCATATTTCAATGACATCTGAACGAACGCACCCTCCGACCATATATATATATATACATGTATATATATATATATATATATATATATATATATATATATATATATATATATATATATAATCGGTTATTTATGAGTGAATGAGATAGAAATGCAATAATGTCATTACCTGGAGGTCCATTTTTGCCAGATGCCCCAGTGTTTGTCGAGTTGTTTGACAGTGCCTGGCCATTTGTTCGACTAGTTGAGTGGGGAGCTCAAATTGGGTTGCCCGCCCTCTCCTAGTCGCCCTAATACGCCTAGTTATAGACTGGTTCCTTGCCCAAATGAAAAAAGGGACTGGTAACGACTTCTTACATAATATAGACCTTGAGCTGACAGTCATGCCACCTCTCTTGGCTCTACATAGACTTGCTCCAGTCTTTTTTAATCCTCTCTTTTTTTTTTACCAAGTCATAGATCCAAACATTGCATTTGGTTTTCAATCCAAGCTAGATCACAACTACGTGTTGTCCTCGGTAAAATCTCAATTTTACTTCCAACTTACCAGGTAAGTCTCCCAAAATTCTATTTAAAAGTATTACAATCAGCAATCCTGTATCTCAGCCTGGAATAACTCGAATAAAATTTACACCATAGCAATAATAGACGCGAACAAATTTAAAATGTGTATATAAAAGATTACCCAAATTGTTATATGAACTAGTCAGCTTGTGTTACAACTGACTATATTATTAGTATGATCATAAAATAGGTGTACTAAAACTCCCCCCACCCCATACTCTCCCTTATTAATAAACTAAACTAAAATGGTAGTAGATTGTTTTACAACTACCGAGAAAGCAAGTAGACTGTTGCAACTACTGTAAAAATTATCAAACAAGTACAATATGGCTTGTGTCACAACTACTATGTGTGCTGACCTGATACGGACTCCAAGTATTCTTAGCTTAGCCTTCAGTTGAAGATTGTTACTAAAATTGTGTCAGTGGTCAATATATTAAGTTGAGAATGACCTATCATTAAATTACCAATGTGATGATACTCTAATAATTTGATCAAAAAAAAAGAGAAGGAAGATAGGCCTGTAGGCCGGATACATCCAGACAAAATAAATGAAATAAAAAGAAAAGGATACAGGGACTGAGGCCAGTCTAGGCTATACAGTTTCAGTATGCCAATGGCACTCTCCCAGCAGATCTTTTGCGGAAGTAGAGTACAGGATCCCTGCTAGGCGTTACCCATAGTGTACAAAAAAAATGGACCCCAGTTAGTGCTCTTATATGGTTGCAGAATATTGCGATACCCTGGGCCCCGTTAAATATGAAAGTATCGTCCATGAGGCTGGACGATAAGATATGTTGAAGGATGGACAAGAAATAAACGAGAATTTATTTTCAGTGTAGCATAAAACTGCTCGTCCATGCGTGCCTATTATCGTTGAATTATCGTATAATTGACCTATATCCATGGGGACCACAAAACATGTATAATTGTGGACCGGGTACCGGTCAAACTGCAGTACCATGCCCTCTGGTATCGTACCCTGTATTTATTGGCATCAGAGCATCTACCTTTGTGTACCAATCTGTTAGGCGTTAGTCTCTGAGCATGAAGGGTTGAGAGTTCTAACCCCATCCAAATCAACCTTTTTTTCAGAAATTTTAATTTTCTAAATACTTAGTGGCGATTTATCATGCACTGAGTCTTTTTCAAATTAAAATATATTTCAACATAGAATCATATACATATGCGATACATGTGTACCAGATTTAATATTATGCTAATGATCAACTCATTCCTGAGAAAACATTCCTGTATTAATGACAATACCTACTGATACACTATCGAGCATTACATACATGTGTATCTGTGCGAATGGTCAAACATTTTACAAAAAGTGATTCAATCGTTAATAAATGTTGAAATTTGGTATACTTGTATCACATATGAATAGAACTCTCTGTTGAAAATATCTTTTAATTTGGAATTGATTTAGTGCATAAAAAACGAGTTTGACATCGGCTACGATAGCGAAAACGTGGTCGTCCACAAGGAGACTTGAACGACAAATAAACGAGAATTTACAAATGGATGATTTCTTATTCAACACCACTCACGATCGTTCATTTTATCCTCTCGTCCAATGCTCGTCCACCTCCACGATAGTTTTTTATACTACAGTTTGCCACCGACGAGACTTGTAAGATACTTTTTTTATCGTTCATTTTTTTATTCAACGGGGCCCTGCTTCGCAAACTTTCATAAGCTGTGTTTGAAAATGCCATGCCTTGGCCAGCATTATGTTGTATGACCACAGATGTTGCTGGCAATACTAAGTATAGAGGCATTTATGCATCTCCAATGCACTCTTCGACTTAATAGTTACTGCTGAAGAAATAGATTAATTTCAAATACCTATAGAAAAAGATGACATGGAAGTATCCCAAAGCGGTCTACTCTCTCTACTGGTTTGTTCTGGGCTACTAATATCCCCTGCCCTCAACCCCCCACGGCACTTCAGTAATGCCGAGGCTCATACGAACAATTCCCTTTCGGTACTTGGAAGGTACCTCGGGTAATTTATTATTTGCACCAGGGCCTGGTGCCGAATCTATGTGATATACCTTCAATGTTATCACTCAACAGCTATTGGGCAACTGTCCCACCTTTCTTATTGAGCCAATGATATATTCTATGCTATAATGAGACAACAAATCAGGGTGCTATTGATACTTTTTTGCTTTCTTGATATGTAGAAACTCCAAATAAAGATCAGAAGATGGCTAAAGACACCTGGAAAACAGTCGAAAAATGTTCCCTCTGTGAGTAGACCTGGGAAGCGGCGCCGGCCATGCCGTGTCATTTTGCAGCTTGTTGACTAGAACAAAGGGAGTATTCCACCAACTATGCCTTGACCAGTCAAGCAGGCTGGCCAGTCGGCTAAAAGTATCATATTGTCCGACCTCTTCCACCGACTCACCTTATTCTAACTAGCCGAGGACCACAACACCCCAGTCTTTTATGCCCATTGCATCATAGTCAATACAGGCCTTTCCAGAAGTTTAAATTGTGGTTCTATCTTCATTCTAAGTGGTCTAAGGGAGCGTTCATTAATTATTTTGCCCCCCCCCCCCCCATGGGAATACCAAAAAAAAAGTTGGCCCCCCCATGGGAATACCAAAAAAAAAGTTGCCCCCCCCCCCCCCTTGGAATGCCAAAAAAAACATCGCCCCCCCCCCCCCCCTATCAGAATAGGGTAAAAGCACAGAGGAGGCCTAATTGATGTGGCATTTTTCCCATAAGGCTTTCCTTCTTTGCTTTAGAACAAACCCAGCTACAGTCAGTCATTTGTCAAAATTTTGACCAATCTCAGTAGCTAAGTGGTAGGGGTATTCACCTTAAGCATGGTAGGTCATGGCTTCAAACCCCGGTCGGGTTATACCAATTACTTACACAGTACCTACTGCTCATTTGGCTTGACACCTGCCATTAGAATGAGGAGTAAGGGGCTACTGCCCGAGTGGGAGAATGGCTGTACCACCAAATATGGTGATGGTACACACAATATTCACTTCATAAAAATTGCTCAAAAAAGAAAATAAATGAAACAAGTAGCAAATGAACAGCTGTTGTTGACGGAACAGCACTGATGCAAAAAAGATGGGGGAGTCTTGAGCAGGACTGGAACACACACCATGTGGAGGCCAGTTTCAATGTCAGTCATTGCCATCTGGAGTCAACTCTGTTGGAGAGGTGCTCGCAGTTGCACCACTGGCAGCCAATAGCAGATAATGTCAGCCCTTAGGTATTCCTTGGCCAGTTTTACAGGAGAGTCCCTGGAGAGCCTATATATGAGAGGTTTCTGTGTCCTGCTTTTAACATATGAACTTGAATCATATACCTGATTTGAATTATAAGATTCTGTAAGAATCATATACATGATTTGAGTTGTAAGATTCTGCTAATGTTCTTACCCGAAATCAGTGAATCAACCCCTGCCAAATTGAGGCTGTAGTTGGCAGCTAGCAGTCTTGCTGGAAGCCCCCATCTCTCCTGTACCCATATAATCAATCATAAAGCTTGACTACCTAGAACCTAATTCTCAATGAAGTCACTTATTGAGACTTGGTTGTTCACATTCAAATATCCAGCAGCAACTGCTTTCTCGATTTTTGCCATCAATTCATAGTCATCAGGCTCCCTTGCAGAATCTCAAAGGACCTTCACTGTTTCTTGTAGCAGTATCATTGACATGCAAATACAGATGTTCTGGCAATTTGTTATAGTCTGGCATGGCGTGAGGGATCTTTGGAATGAGTGGATCAATCTATGGTGTGGCCCTCAGAAGGAAGTCCCATTTTCTTGCATGCAGAACCCCTTTAAGTACTCAATGCTGTTCCATAAATATGGTAATCTTATTGAAATAAGCAGCAACAGGAGCATTTTGTAGTACTTGATGTTGTAGTAAATGCTCTTAATTCATCAATGTTGAAGAAAAAAACTAATGATCTTGTGAGACTGCATTGATTCTGGGACAGATGTTAGTGTTTGTCCATTGTTGTCTTCCCCCACATAAGTCTGTCAGACTGAGGGAGGGTGGACACCCATCTCGAATTGGCAAACAGGACTGTGACCATAGAAACTGAACTCCAGGGAGTGAGACAACTATAGTTACTGCTTGTGCATTAATCATTATTATAGTTGTACAACTAAGCTGATTTCTTGTGATATGATATGAATGCATTTCATAACATCAATTTTTGTCATTGAACACAAATATGGGAGTTTGCCTCCATGTTTAGCTGAAAACGTCGACCCCACAACAGAATTAGTGGAAAATTTTGCCCCCCCCCCCCCCCCCCATGGAAATACAAAAAAAAAGTTGCCCCCCCCCCCCCCATTGGAATACCAAAAAAAAAGTTGGGCCCCCCCCCCTGGGAATGCCCCAAAAAAAGTTGGCCTCCCCCTAAAAACTGTGCCCCCCCCCCCCCCCCCCCCCCCCGGGCCATAATTATTGTACGCTCCCTAAAGAAAGATGTGAAACTTTTTGTCATTTTGGCGCCACATTACAAATCTGAGACAGTGTGAGTGACTGAAAAATTCATGAAATATATCCCCAGATTTGAAAATCTTAAGAATGCCTCAGTCTCATGATGCATGCCCATTGCATCATAGTTTATTTAGGCCTTTCCAGAACAGTTCAGTTGTGCTTCTATCTTCATTCTAAGTGTTAACAATGAAGTGAAATATTTTGTCACTTTGGCACCACAGTACAAATCTGGGGCAGTGTCCGAGACTGAACATTTCATGAAATATACATGATCCCCAGATTTGAAAATCTTAAAAACGCCCTGGGCAGTCTTTAGATACATGCCCAATGCATCATAGTTGATATAGCCCTTTCCAGAACAGTTTAAACGGTGGTTCAATCTTCATTCTAAGTGGTCTAAAAAAAGTGAAACTTTTTATCACTTTGGCACCACAGTACAAATCTGAGACAGTTAGATTGACTGAAAAATTCAAGAAATGCCTCCATGATTAAATAAAAAGGTTAGTGGACGTTGTTTTAATAAACATTCTTTATTGAAACTCCTCTCTTTGTCCATTTATGAAATAGTGATATGGCAATTGTGCAAACAAATTCGTGTTATTTTGAGAATATTTTGCTGTTATAACAATTTTTGTTCAGAGATGGATCTGAATCCCAAGCCAGTGTATAGTCAAAAACTCAGTAAATACTTTACATTGTACTACATTCTGATGTCCTCTATTCTCATATTTCGGATAGTTACAATGATTTTATGTATACAAGTCCACTAGAGAGCACCTCTGCGCCAACATCTTTCACTGGTTACACATTTGAAAACAGCATAAATCCCCTCCAAGCTCTTATTTCTTTCTTGTTTTTCAAACCATGAGCAAAGTTGAATGGCCTCATTCAAAGCAGCAAAGTTATTTTGTAAAACACATGGAATTTACTTAGTACAAAATACAGTTTAACAGTAATGAATAACAACATGAAAAATGTCCATGACTATTCTTCACAGAATATAAAGTATTGTCTTTTTTCAGCACCTTTCAACATCAACCGTCTTTCGTAAAAGACCTCACTAAATGAAACTTCCCTCATTTAGTTGCATAAAACGGAGTAAACATTGATCGCCAGAGTTGAAGCATAGTCGAGAAAATGCCCATAAGCCTTTCATTCGAGACGAGATCTGAAAATATAAACGGAATATTAGATTAAGGTTTTCGTAAAGTATCGTCTTTTAAAAGCTGATTCTATCTCCAATTTAAAACAACCTAGCCTCGTCTTTGGAATATTAGAATTAGGATCAGTAGGCCTTTTTCCACTGGCTGGTGTCGCACGGTATCTGATTAGTTACGCCATGTCTGAAGCCAAACATACCCCTGGCAACGTATACTTTAGCATTGGATCACTGAGTGTATAAGCGTAATACGTTTATGATACTAATGCACATTATTTCCATAGAAATAACTGCAATTGCATCATATTCTATGGTATTCCAGCTACAATTTGATGTGTCATACATGCATATCACCTCAATGATACTTTAGATATACCTTAGATAACACAGGGACACCAAAACTGCATACATACTAATATATTGGCAGGCCTAGATATAGTATGCTTATCTTTTTCCAAGTTAAAACCAAGATAATTATCAACTATAAAGTTTAGACAGCCCAGACTGGTTGATACAATACCCTAGTTTGTTCAGGAAATTTAATCTGGCAAAAAACAACACTCCTGCAATCACACCCACTGTTCACACTTTAGGTGTGATTGCTATGTGTTTCTATATGAATACTGCCGGACTAGCTGTGTTTGTCCGAGCAACGGCGTATCTAGACAGTTGGCCGTGAGGCAGCGCTGAACGGCAACACCTGTATTCTTATAAATATACATGTAGATACACCGAACTCTTCCAAATTGCAGTATTGGGTGAGACCTAAGTGACAGTGCTTCAAATAAAGAACCGTTGACTGAGAATACTTATTTAGTGACATACTTTTCATTTAAGGATTTCTGAGTCTCATCATGAAAAGACTGATTGAGTGTCACTCCGCTCCGTCTCTGCTAGTGGAGACTGGGGTTTATTTTCATTCTTATGTACCATTCTTATGCTCCAGTTTTGGAAATTTTAGCAGTCCATATCTATGTCACAAAAAGTAATAAGGCTGCAGAGTGCCCTGAGAACTTTTGAATTCGGCATGGAGCCTTGTGATAAAATATTAGAAGCTTTGGAGAATACTGACGCAAAATGTGCTTCATGATCTGTTTCATTTGTTCGTCTGATTTAGTGTCTAGTCAACCATTTCGGGTCTTTCCAAAATTTTCTCAAGGTTCAACTTTCCTCACTGATTTCACACCATAAGGGTGGTAATCGAATCTATGTGATGAATTCAGGTAGGAACCTCACCCCTACACATTTACCGATGGGAGACTGTGCTCGAGGACGATTTTCAGCACATGAGACTGAACTACTCTCATTACCTACCATATATAAAAAGGCACGATTTCGACAGGATCTGCTTGGAGTTGCTCCCCCACATAGAGAGAGACAGAACCAGAGATGTCTATGGAGAGTGACATGCCAAGAAAGTGAGATTCTCGCGTGCATAAAAACTCAAACCTGTTGTTATTTTTTCAGCTATGATACCTAGATACACTTTTTCTCTTATAATACATTACTAGACATATTGAAAACTAAATTCAACGCTGTAGTTTTCCAATCTCCTTACCCTGAGACAAGCCTCTGACAGCCTCCACAATTCAAAGATGGCGCAAGGCTCGCTGGTCCCTAAATCACGCTGGATATCATTATCAAGTCTTCTAAATGTTTTAAGGCTACTACCGCCACCACCACGATTATTCAATTAACTGCCGAGCGTTTGCTCTTGTGATCAGTTTGGTGTACGGATATACCTAACTATTAAGTCCCTCTCAAACGTCTAGCATTGTGGAGCAGTCACTTAGGCATAGAACTCTCGCTCTGGGGATCATGTGTTCGATTCGTTTTTTGTATTTTCCCTGGACTGCCTTCTGTGGGCCCTTGCACCGAAGGCGCTAGCATAAAATAAACAAGAGAAAATCACAGAATGAACTCACCAATGTTTGCTCGTGTACAAATCCAATATATAAATATGCTTAACATTGCAATCCGTTTGAAGAGATACCATGCAGTAGGCGGAATTATGCAGCCTATCATCTGATGAATTGTATTCAGCAGACCCTTGGTTTCCTTTGACTGATCCTCTGAAAATACCGAAGTCATTTACCATAAAATATAGGTACTTTCGATGCAATTGTAAAATTATTGTAAGAGTGGTAGACTAACATCAGATATTGCGTCAAAAAGATTGAGTCTACCTAATCCTACAAGAATACAAAGTATTTAGGATAAAGACCATAAAGGTGTAGCCAAATATACGCCAGAAGAGACCGTCGAAACTATTGAGCAAGAACGACCAGAACCAAATTGCTCTGATCTAGCTAAGCAGGACAAACAAGGTTCGTCGTTTACACTCCAGGTAACGTGCAGATCGGAAATAGAGTAGTTCTAAAATTCTCCACTAAGGGGATCCACATGCTCGGTCGCCAGGGACGGTGGCGCCACCGTCTTTGGTGAACCGAACACTGAAGTCCTATCATATACAGTGGCCGCCAGAGCTACACTATGTTAGCTCTGGTCGGGTTATATACGTGGCCACATTGACCAACTAGCTGTAAGAGTCTGTGACTCTCCTACCAGATCTTCGTGAACTGCTTGGGGAGTGTCTAGTCATAACCTCGAAGCCAATTTATCCTTTTGTTATCTCCTTTTGTGGGTGGTTTTTTTAGAATAAAACCACCATGAAGCTAGACTTCATTATCATTTTGTGAAAATATGAATACCTACTGCTAAGTATTTCTGCTTTTAGAGCTTACATAGAACAAAACTTCCTGGATTGAGGCGCACCCAGAGCGATCCTGTGTGGGATTTAACCCGACCAACGCTTGTGTCGTAGCTTAGCGTAAGCAGGGGTTGGTTGCCAATCTACGTATTCTATTGGTTGAATGGGTTTCCTGTCGGTCTTTGTCTCTAAATACAGCCAATGAAAACGCGCGGAAGGGATCACATGATCAAACCAACCAATAACGGTCTAGTTCTGTGAATGTTCAAACCGGAGACGCCAGTCCCCGGTTAGGATACAGTCACCTGCTCAGTAGTCGCGTTGTCAAGCAACCATCATTATGTGTAACATACCTGATTTTTCTGTTGAATGAGCCTTAATATTCTTTTCCTCATTGTCTTTAATTTCTGTCTTCTTTTTAAGTTCAGTTTCTTTACACTCTGCATATCTGAAAAAAAGAAAGCATTTCCATATCGATTTTCATTGAAACCGCTGAGTCTCTTCCATCTTGCCTAGAAACCTAAATACTAACTGAATAGTTACATTTGAAATGAAGAAGTGGAAAAGCTGTGGTATTTGTTCAAAAGTATTGATAATGTGTGTTGATCCACTAAGTTGAGTGTTGGATCGGACCTCTTAGAGAGAACGCGGGCCCGAGAAGTCATGCAGCTTTGGATACTCTTACTTTCTGAATGGCAAATATTGAGAAGAGTTACCAAAATCTGAAATTTCTGGTGTAGATTCTATAAAAATGCGCATCACTGCATTACTGAATTTACAACTTAGTTATAGGGGATCATGATCATTCTGATATGGTTATGAAAATTATGACAATTGGCCTGTTATCAACAGCAATAATAACTTCTAATGATAACTGGTCGCTTTAGATATAGTGGTGGCAAGGTAAATGACGATATAAAGCTTCAAAAGATGCGGCAATAGCTGTAGTAAATTCTAGTATATGACAAATGTTTTCTTTATCTGGCGATCAAAATCCCCCCCGGGAGAGCTGGTAACCAGAGAGAGATATTTTTTAATATTCATATGCTGACATGATTTATAGCTGCTGAGTGAGTCTTTAATGAACAACGGTGAATCTTTTTTACTTTTTTTTTTTGGGGGGGGGGGGGGGGGGCTCTATTGCGGTAGCTCGAACTGTACGCTTCGCCACGTTTTCAGAACCAACGGTGAATTTCCTGAACATATATTAGGACATGCACTACAAATATATCCATTAATCGTTGTTCTGCAATTAACTACAATGTATATACACTACCTTTTGTAAACATCCGTGTGCTTTGCGTCCAAGCCTGGGCAGCTATCGAGAAAAGCAGGTACGTCGTTAAGTCTATTTTGCTGCTGAAGAACTCGAACTATGAAAATTTCAACCAGTTTGTTATATTGCGGATTGGTGGAATTCGTTGGATTCCTGAGCCATATGTGCGCAATAGCACTGCATGCTGTGAAGTCTTTCATGTGCGCATGGAGAAGAACACTGTTAAGAAAAATACAGAAAAATAAGAGGACAGGGATAAAAGTCGGGATTAAAGAAAACAAATCTGAAATCTGAAACCCTTAAAAAAAAAGCATTCATAATATTTTGGAACATAATGGATATGAATCAATATGTACATGTACATGTATATGTATGTATAATCTAATTTCTCTTGATTTCACTGTTATTTTTAGTATTTAAAGAGGCATAAATGTACTACTAAAAAGGAAATGTCATTGTAACAATACTGTGCTGTATGTGTGTAGGAAATGTCGGAATTCCATCTTTGTTGGCAAATTGCATCCCTACCAGAATGTGTTTCTATCCACTGACTTTAGTTTTGGCATTTGATAAGCTTAAATCAGAGGACAAACTGAAAGCGTGATCTTTTAAATCCTGCGAGTACAAAATATGCCACAATGCTATCATAAGAAGACTACGATAATATTCCAAAGATGATATGAATATATGAAACAATAAACCACATGACACTTATACCCCCATTCAGTTGAGTCTAACTATAGACTATAAGACATCGACTGCCCAGTTCCACCTTTGACTGATGGATCTGACAGATCAGTCAAAATCAGCGTCAATCTTGTCGATGTGCGCACTGCACTGACCCGATTTAATTGCCTTTCCCAACGCGTCAGGAATTACTAGCATGTTAGATATGACCTACTCTCCTCGACCTTATAACTTTTCAGTTCAATTTATTCCTTCTTTGTTTTAAACAAGAAAAAAAGTATAAACTTAAGATGAAAACGAAGATTTCCTTGAAAAATAGGAAACTGTCATCTCTGGATTGTCGATGAATGCATCTAGTATTCCCGGTTCTGAGCAGGCCGTTTAAATAGCAAAGGCATATATATCCACCAGTCCCATTTACAAGTGCTATATGTCGATTTGTAAGGGAGATAAAGGCGGTAATAATCTGAAAACCGTTTCCCGACATCTGAGATAGAAAAAGTTATTAAACTTTGCATCATTACCCTTATATACCTATTACCTGGCCCAGGGCTCAGTCGGCACCGGCCCCCGGTCGCTCTCTTTGTCGATGTATGAGGTTATAAAGGCAGGAGATGTGATCGGGAAGAGTCTGCATGTCGATGTCTTATAGGTATAAGAGATGTCTTATAGGTATAAGACATTGCCATTTTATTCCCAGCTCTCACCAAGCCGATGGTAGGGAGGAATCTGGAACAAATGTCTATGTCTTATAGGCTTATGATATGCAGCTATAACTTGTAAGATAACGCAAAGGAAATTTCTTCTGTCTTGGCACCTTTGTCAACATAATAATTTTGAAACGAAATTATTTTCGGTTGAGGTAAAAATAAGAAAATAAAATATTGTGATAACTAATAAGAATATAAACAATACTTACCAAAGTTGTACAATTTTTGCAGGGCAGTCTTCAATGCCATTATAAATTTGAGTGATGAAAGGAAGAACCTCCTGCCAGCGATTAAGCTCTGCGTAGGCTTGGGTAGCTATGATGGATAGTGCCTCGATTGTCTTTGCTGACCTGCATGTAAAGTTAATAAATTTATTCTCAATTATATCAACAATTGATATTGCCAATAATATACATTTGGCAGAAACTGATAATCCCTTCGATTATCAACGATTGCATGTGATTTTGTCAAAAGTGTAAAGTAATAATTTTGCAAATATTGAGAGTTTATCTTCATCGACTTCAGTAACTCCTATACATGAATTATATCAGCATTTACAGGACGTGGCAAGATCTCCTCTTTAGTTAGCCGATGCTACCCTGGAAATGACACCTTTCTGTCGAATTTGAACCATGTTGCTATAGACATAGTTGTTCAATTTCTTCGTTCGGATCCGGCCCGCGTTGGAAAAAACATGTTGCTATAGACACTAAGGGCCTAACATCTAAAATATTAGATGTTACGCCAAAAAGAGTTAATCATTTTTATTACTTTTGTATAAATAGTAAATATAGAACAACCCATCATGCTTCTACAAGCCACAAAACTTAATAATGATTTATGGTTAGTATGGAACTCGGCATAAACGCCTTGTTCCGTACGAACCATAAATTATCATCTCGTTCTGTGGCATGTACAGCATGGTCATGACGTTCTATAAATTACACTTTTATGTGATGGAGCCTGATTATATTTAATAGTGCGGTGCAAATGGTCAAGGGTTCATTCGAATCGGGCTTATCAAGCATCCATATTCTTGAGGTATGTGACATAAGTCACTTTTTGAGGTCTGGATGATTTATCTAAAAAGAGAAACCCAGTATTTTGTAGTTTTCTTGGAGAACTTGTGCTCAAAGGTGAAATTTTGCCGCATATCGATTTGATGAAACATAATAATTTATAGCTTTCCATTCACCAGCTAAAATCAACCTCTTAAATGTCAAAATCAAGCTTTCAGGGCCTTTGACCATGCCCTGTACATCTGAATACTGGGCCCTATGCTCCGTAGCTAGCACGCTCTGCATGTTACACTCTGTGAATTGGAGACTTTGTTTAAGCAAGACAACGTAATGGTTGTATTATGCGCTACGATTCGTTTTAATGCTGTGTTTATCTCTTTTTGACAATCAAACCGGCCTGTAAACACAACTAGTAATTGCCACTTTCATAGCTGCATGAGCTTCATGGTTTTAACTAAGCAGATTGTTGTTTGTGTAGTTTTACGTCTTGGTAGGCTAGCTACATCCTTTTGAGACTGACTGATTGATTGACCTATCTGGTTCTTGAAAGGTATATTAACTCAAGTTTGGTCTGCTTGTGGCAGTGGGACTCTATGCCTGTTTTATAGTGCTGCCTCAAAAAAGGGCTGTGCGCAGACCATGGACACAGCACTCCACCAGTCACATTGTACTGAAAACAGCAAACCAGTCGCTGCACCATACCAATCGGTCAGCAAGCTGATGATTATGAAGCTGCTCCCTGTAATTGGCAACAGGTCAAGCCAGCTGACAGTTTGTGTGTCAACCTCCTGTACTGGACTGTTTTGGCTAAGAGATTTGTCTATTGTTCTTTTCTATAGCTTTTTGAAAATCTTTGTTTCCTGAAGAAACTTCAGAATTGTTTTTCTTCCCAGTGTGGCTGAAAACACTGGACATGGATGGTGCACATTGAATGTACTTATCACTAGTATTCAATACACCGGCTGGACGCTCGCATAGAACCGCAATGACACAAGTCAATAACTCAAACTGTCAGTTAAACTGTACCAAGGCAAATATACCTGGTTCTTAGACGAATTAGAGCTGTGGCTTCACTACAACTTACATAGCCAGTGTAACCTGCCTGTCCGCAAAAGGCCTCAATGACGGTCTTCACGACTCTTTGTCAAAATCTTTTCATATACATTTCTCTCGGGCTGGGGCGGGTTGTTCGCCGGCAATGAGAAGGGATTGTTTCGTGTCGAAAACTTTTTTCTGCCATTGTAACCAGCCCTCAATGCAGATGAGGGCGTGAACATTTAGCTACAACTCAGGGCTACAACTTAAAAGGGTTCGTACTGAAAGCTCCATAATATCGCTCACCCATAATGTTCCGGGAAGTTTTTCGCTGTCCCTATTCCTCTCAAACATATCTCAAGACAACGTTCAAAGTCTTTATATAGCAGACAATAGTTTGCAGATTTAATTATATCTGCAGTGCTGTTCTCAGGCTTAAAACTGTCCGCCTTACTAAGTGATCTCTGTACCAGAGACATTATTTCTTGCAGCGGAAGTAAACTTTAAACCAACAGACGAAAGTTGCCACCGGTTATAACCTCTGACACTGCGGTTCTTGCCTTTTCAAACTTTCAAAAGGGGTCAAGCGCTGCAGTGTCACTACCCGATGCATCTAAGCATGGCCCATGTGAGTCTGGTGGTAGTGTAGTCTGAGAAACGCTGCTTATGACACTCAGGGCCTCTCAGACTAATATGGTCAAGTTATTCAGTTGATACTTATGCATACAAATCCGATTTGAGTCCTGAAATTAACTGCTCGTATGACTACAACTTGACAAGGCCTAAACAGGTAAATTTGATACTTCTGCAGATCAGTCACACCAAGCTAACGTCTACACTACAGTAAGTTGAGTAACACTAGTAACAGTATTACATTAGCGTCAGAATGGAGGGGGGGGGGGGGGGGGTAACACTAACAGTAACACAATATGTAGCTCATGCACTAACACATAGGAACTTGAGAACTTTAGTCCTGACACGACCTAAACTAAATTGTTTCACGTATTTGGTAGTGTAGGCTACTACTGTAGGCGATGGCTCCTGTAGGTCTACGAGGGTCGACTGTCTATTGAGCAAAGGGGGGGGGGGGGGGTAGCCAACTGTAGTCTGAAGAGGTACTAAAAATCAAGGATCCTTCTGTACCTTTGGACATAATGTAATGGCCTATACTATAGTCAGACAGGTAGGCCTACGATCCTATACCCATGTCCAAATACGTGAAACGAAGCATTTTGGCTCGTGCAATGACTGAATGGACTAGAAGCGGCCACTGCCGCGAGCCAGTGACCGCCGCACATCTTTAGTACATATAGTATATACACACAATAGGCGGCTCCACCGTTTTGCGCTTAGTTCCGGGAATCGCCACCAGGTAATATTACAGTAATGTATACCCAATGTATTAGTTACTACAGGTATTTCTATACCAATTTACAATTGTAGTTACATCTTCATTCTAAGTATTTTAGAAAGATTATTGAAATATTTAAGATGGATTAACATTTTTGGATGTTTAAAACTTTTTCAAAACAGGTGCTAGTTATTTTTGTTTTTTTTTACCCTATTAATGATAAAGTGAGTCTGCAGTGACAAAAAGTTTCCCATTTTTCATAGATACTTAGAATCCAGATAGACACACAAAGACCAGGTCTCATAAGGCTGGGTCTTTTTAAAGATACAATCTCAGGGGATACTTTTGATGTCTATTTTATGTCAGGCAACTGTCTCAGAAAGTGTTGATCTGTACTTACAAAAAGTTTCCCATTTTTCTTAGATCCTTAATAATAAAGATAGAAGCACAATTCAAAGTGTCCCAGAAAGGCCTGTAATAATTATTTTGTTGGGACCAGGTCTCATAAGACTGAGACATTTTTATGATTTTTATCTCGGGGTACTTTTATGTTATTGTTTTTTTTATGTCAAGAAACAGTCTCAGACAATGTCAGTCTACAGTGACAAAACGTTTCCCATTTTTCTTAGAAACTTAGGTCGAAGATAGAAGCACACTTCAAAGTGTCCCATGAAGGCCTGTAATAACTATTTTGAAAGGGCTTATCATCTTAATCTACCAACATCAGTGCAGCCTCCGGATTCCCAAGGATGAAACCGATGTTGTTTTCATACTCACACCCTAACAACACCTTACATACCCAATTTGTTACTAAGAAACCGTTTTGTCAATAATTGGCACTAAGCGTATTGCCACGATTACACTGCTGACCCTATAGTCATCACAATTAAATAGTTCCCATGACATGGCCAATAACAGACATCAAGCTCATTTAAGCGGTAACTGCCTAAGAGAAACAACCTAGTCTTGTTAACCTGCATACAATAGAACCCCGCGTAAGTGGATACCCTCCGTTCCGTGTCAAAGTGTCCGCTTACGCAGGATGTCTGCTTACGCGGGGTTAAAATAAACATCTAGTAGAGGGATCCGTTCCGAGTAGTCAGACGAGTCGACCCTATACTCTAGTATTAGAGATGTGGTGTACCTAAGCTATGATAGAACATAGAAACCCCTAAAAATATGTTGCCATCTGGTGCCATTCTACGAAATAACACCTTTTGAACCTATCCATAGTGTATGATGATAAGGTGCCACTAACCAAACAGTACACAAAACTTCTAGATTTTGTGTCTGAATGTTTCATTGCTGTGGTTGGTTGTACAAACTGTTCAAGACTTAAAGGTTTTACATGATCATCGCAGTGTTTTGTCCGACTAGTTTCGGTCTAGGTCGGCCTTATTCAGGGACAGGATGGATAATGGCCTTCTTCAGGGACTCCACAGTGTGTTTGCTGCAATTTAACTTCATAAATTAGTGGAATAGCCATCATCAATCAATGTTATGATGAAGGGTAACCAAAATCTCTATGTTTGGGATAGATGGGTTATAGTTAAATAGATAGACAGATGGTTATAAATAGGTATGGTCAATTTTTTCCCTTTAATGGTCCCCAAGAAATCTTCAGCCCCAGTATCATTAATTTTGTTATGACATACAAGGAAACAGTGTGTGTGGATTAGATATCATAGACTGTGCCTCATTATTTCACCCATGGTACTGCATATTGTATGATATCACCTATGTCATTCTACAACATGGCATGTCATTCTACGAAATGCCATGTCATTCTACGAATATCTTCTATGAATAGTTTACAGATGGACACAAATTGATTTTAAAATAGAATTATTTGCTTATATATATATACGCTTGTTGTTTATGTAGGAAAATGTTTATGGGAGCACCCCAAGGCCCTAACTTAAGAAAATGTTCATAATAGACCTCATACAGCCATGCACATTTTAGAATCTCAGTGCTATGAAAGTTTATTGATAATAATTTATCAGGTATATTATTCGAAATTTATCATAGGATACAAGAGTACAGACTATGGAGATTTAGTATTTCAAAATTTACACAAGTTGTGACCAAATTCCTGCCTCATGCTACTGATTATTATTTTGGTTTGACCTGTAGGTCAAGACCGAAATACATTAGGGGAGACGGGGAACGGTTTTTGCGGCTTACATTATAATACATTACAGTAATATATTCTGAATAATTAGACCCTCGATACCGGGTACAGTAGTGTATTTTTATATATTGTGTAGGCACCCATTGCGATTCAATGAATACCTACTGGTCAGATGTGGTCCGCACCCGGCGACAGTAGTGTATTTATTTATATTGCAACAGGCTTCCACCTCCCTCCCTCCTTCCCTCCCTCCCTCCCTCCCTCCCTCCCTCCCTCCCTCCCTCCCTCCCTCCTTCCCTCCCTCGTATTCATTGAACCGCAACGGGTGCCTGCCATATGTGGAGTGCGTTCGATCTGTATATTTATGTTATGTTGAGCCTCTGACTATGTTTGTTTGCTGGTGACCTATTTGACCTGATTCCCTCGACCGCGTCTGGTATCGGCGCCCGCACCTGTTGCCGAGGGGTTTCACACGTCCATGCGGTCAGACATCTGACCTGTGCGGATCCCACGCGCTAGTAGGTATTCATTGAACCGTAACGGGTGTGCTGGTGACACCCGTCTGGTATCGGCACCCGGTGCGGTTCAATTTGTTGAAACCGAAATCATGGCAATGCCATGCGTACTATTAATCCTTGTAGTGTGGTTGTGTCATTCTACGATATGACAGCCCTTACTTCTGAAACTAGTGTAAAAGATATTTACTTTGATTATATTTCTGGGGGTCTCAAACCTATGCTGCATTGAAAGTACTTTTGAGGAAAAAGTAATTTCATGTAAAAAAAAATCCAAAGGATAACCTTAAGATTCATCATTTCATATCTGCACCATGGATATTATAATCAAAACATGCGAAATGAAAGATCTCTTGCAAATAAAGTAATAAATAAGTTTATATCTGGCTATCATCATAGCATTCAGATTGCCTTGTCATTCTACGAAATGACGCTAATGTACCACTTTGAGTTGTTAGTATTAGATAGCATATACAAAACTACTGTAGTTTATTGGGACAATATATTAATGAACCATATCTGTGACATTTAATTACTAAATAATAAACTGTATCAACTGCATGAGATGGAAATATTTCTTTCTTGAAAACAAAAAAAACTAGAAAAAATGGTATTTTCTTCTAGCTATGGTATTTTTGATAATCTGCACAGTCTTCACATATTTTGTGGTTAAATATGAAATACAACAACTATTCTCTGCTATATATTTTTTTTTTTAAAATGTCTTTTTTGCACTCGACATAATACATCGCTCTTCCTAGCAAATACGACAAAAGAACCAACACCAACTTAACAACAATGATATATACAATGAGATGAGATACATGGAAAAATTTTCCTCATAGTTTCATATTTACAGTATTTTCAGCACATTAACATTTCGATAAAGAATTACATTATTTACATACACAATGTGCCTATTATCATACATTTATGCATCTATCGTCTTATTCTAACAATTTTTTCAATAATGTTTTCTTAAACTGAGTCTTGGACATTGTTTCCTGTACTTCTTTAGATAAAGCATTCCAGATTCCAATACCTTTATAAATACTTGATTTCTTAAATTTCTCTTTTTTTGGTCTTGACAAATAAATTAATTTTTTAGATGACTCCCTCGTTTGCGGTCTTTCACATACATTATTCTTAAGTTCTAACCCCCCCAATTTATATAATCCTCTTATTATTCCCTATAATAACATTTTTCGTTGAACATCTGGACACGTAACCTTACATTTCGCTAACAAATCTTCAGTTCTTATGTATTTGTCTCCTTGGTATGCCTCTTTCCCTAATGCTATTCTTAATCCCCTATAAATCCCCTTGTTTAATTTTTCTTTAGTTCCTATGTTCGTACCTTCTAATAAGAAGGACCCATGATCTACTATCGGTAATAGACATGTACGTAGTACATTTAACGCGGTATTTTTATCTAGGAATACTCTCAATCGTCTAAAAATATTACACTTTTCTTGTAGGATTCTAAGCAATTTATCACAGTGTTTTTTAAAACTCAGATCACTTTCAATTAAAACCCCTAAATAATTCATATGATCCCTGACTTCTATAGTGATTCCCTCAATTTCTATTAAGCCCCTTATCTCGTGTTTGATCTTTACCTTTGGTCCATGATATACCATCTTTGTTTTGTTTAAATTCATCGTTAGCCTATTGGCTGTATACCAATTATACAGTTTAGCAAGGGTATTTTGAACATTTTTTTCAGCTTCTAAAAGGGTTTTCCCCCTGCACAACACTACCAAATTATCCGCGTACAAAATATTAAAGTTGTTAGGAATGCAATACGGTAGATCATTTATATATACTAGGAATAACAACGGGCCCAGTATGGAACCCTGAGGTACCCCTAGCGTGACATTCTCCTTACTTGAGTATAGTCCATCATATCTAGTATGGCAAACCCTATTGCTCAAATAACTTTCAAACCATTTTAATAAATGTGGACCTATCCCGGCATCAGATAATTTCTGTAATAAAATATAATGATTTACGCAGTCAAAGGCTTTCTTAATATCAATATAAAGTGCTATTATGTATCCATTGTTATCTCCCTCCATTAAATTTTGTACTAGTTTAAAAATGGCCCCCCCTGTACTTCTATTTTTTCTAAATCCCTATTGATTCTGATTAAAATAGCCTATGTTTTCCAAAAAGCCATACAAATTAGTATGGACTATACGTTCAAGAATTTTTCCCACTACAGACAGAACACAGACCGGTCTCCAGTTGTTGATTGACGATAAATCGCCCTGTTTTGGTAGAGGCGATATCCTACCATCCTTCCATTTATCAGGGAATATATTAGTTGATATACATTTCTTTAAAATCTGTAGTAAATAAGATATTCTTCTATACAGGTGATTTTTCAGTACTTCACACTTCATGTTTTCCATTCCTGATGACTTTTCAATGTCTATTTTTCTAACTATCTTACATACGCTTATCATATCAATATTCTGTACATCTATTTCGAAACCTTGGTCATTATATCTTGTTACTGATCTCATCATTATCTCTGAGTTAAGTTTTTCATTCAGATTATTACCTATATTACAAAAGAAATTGTTAATATATGAAGCAATATCATCCTTTTTTACTATCTTTCCTTCATTATCCTTAAAGGTTGTAACTGGTTTATTACTATCTGGTTTTATTAAATTGTTTACTTCTTTCCAGTATTTCTTTGGATTTCCTTTACATATTTCTAGTTTTTCGACAATCTTTTCTCTTTTGAATTTATTTAATTTAGATTTTATCCTCCTTTTTAATATCATCATCCTATTTACAATTATATCCTGTTCTTCCTGTCCCATGGTCTTCTTTCTCCTTATCAGTTGACGGCACAGTCTGCGTTTTGATCTTAAGTCATTTTCGATGTCCGGTGGGAGTTTTGGTTTATCGGGTTTTAATCTGCATCGTTTTGCTTTGATAGGGGCCTTCTCATCCAGATATTTCTTCAATTCTTCATCCCATAAGTTCCATAAGCTATTAGCTGTAGAATCTCCTTTACATTGCTCTCCTACTGTTTCATCAATTTGGTTGTCCAGTTCGTCTGTTCTGAACTTAGAATAATTCCGAATTTTTTCTTCTCGAACCTCGTATTTAATTTTCTTTTTCTTTTTTAGGGCAAATACAATTAAATGATCACTGAAATATAAGTCCAGTGTACCTGATTTTTGGATAAATGGGGCATTAGTGAATATGGCATCAATGCTTGTGCTATTACCAATATTTGGGTGAGTTATTGTTGTTATTAACCTTTTTAAATTGTTTTTCCTCAAAATACCCATTAAATCTTTATTCCTGCAGTCCCCCGGTTTTTTGCATCCAGATTAATGTCTTCCATTATCCATAATTCGGTTTTCTTTAACTTATTGTTATTACAAATATCTTTTATGTAATTTATAAAAACATCGATATTGGAGCCAGGTAGTCTATGCATATTTACAATTGTCATCACTCTATGTCCTGGTCGTGTAATTTTTAATACCATTGATTCTAATTTTTTGTTCATAATATTAAACTCGTCTATTTGCTCTGTATACTCGGCCCATATATTATTTACATATACCCCTATACCTCCCCCTTTCCCCAATTCACGATCCTGTCTAAAAAATTTGAATTTTGGTATGTCGATATAACTATTACTAATATGTTTTTTCAAAAGACTTTCAGAAATGCCAATCAAGTCAAAGTTAACTAAATTTTTTTTGATAATTTCAACCTTAGTGAACAAGCTACAAACATTCCAATGACATATTTTTAACCCTTTTGATATACTTATTTTTTCCGTTTTATGTGTCATTTATATTACCCCTGGCAATTTTTTTATCATCAAAATATAATACTGCATCAATAATAGGCAACTTACATGTTTCTAAATACAATGTTGATTTTATGGTTTGTATATATGCAACGCACCCCTGGACAATTTGGTCAATGGGTGCAGAAGATAGTCGTTCATTAGTTGTTATTATACTTTTGACCATCCTTAACATTTCAAGTTTTAAGCATTCCATAACAAAACAACACAGTCATTAAGTTTACTATGTGATATATTCTTATTAATTATTCTAACTCTTAAATAACAATGTACTGTAATATAATATATATATAATATAAATTCGAAATTCTGCCTCATTCCCCGTTGATTTCCCACTATTTTTTACGCTTAAAATACCAATTCTTTATACCAATCATCTTTTCATATTACATCCGTTATATACCGTATACAGGGAGGGATCCAGTATGGAATTCCAACGTATGTTATGGTATACATTATTGCAATACTATAAAATACAAGGTGGATCCAGTATGGAATTTATACATATCTCGTGGTACTTGATAGTTATGGTTTCTTATGCTTAAATGCACATGGCACATCTCGTCATTGATTCTTTTCTCTATGTGGATAATGTCCGATATGTACCATGTCATCCTATCCCATCATTGCTAAATTTAGATTTAGAGGTTATTATGACTGTTGTTTCAGGCTTGTGAGTAGCATTTCGTAGTATGACAGCCAGTATAGGTAATTTCTTTGATATACTGTAGTCTCAACAGTATTGGAGATTAGTAAACAATTTTGTAACCAATAAATATACAAGTGTTATACATCTGATTAATCTTGACCTTTCAGCAAAATGTTGAATAATGATTTTTTCAAATTTGGGCTCCTTTTCTGGGATTCGATCATATATATATAATAAGAGAAAACGTGGTTACTGAGCCCGAAGGGATGGCCATTCGAGGTCTTTTTATACCACAAATATGTCCCGACGCCGCAGGCGGAGGGACGTATTTATGGTATAAAAAGGCCGAGAACATTATTTATACTGTACTCCTAGCAGCGGGTAGTATTTCATAGACATTCGGCCATAGGTATGTAATAATATATATACTTTCTTTATTGCAGACTGACGTGAAATCAGCTCATTCATAGAATGTGATAATTAAAGATACGGGGAAAATACTTGTTTCTCAAAGCAACAAGTCAGGATGGAATATAAGAAAATTGTCAGCAAAAAATATTCACCCCACTATTACATGAAAGTAGTCTTGTAAGTATTCTTATTATCATGTATTATAATTTCTCGTTTAGTGATGATTGACGTTATATTTTTGCAACCAAAATATATAACGTCCTTCCACAATTCATTCGTCATAATGAATATCATTTGGAATTGTCACCTAAAATCTTTTCAAAGGTTGATATATCTTATATGGACACTTTTAGATATTTGGACGAAAACTGTACATTCCACTTCAACACAAACCTCTACATTTTTCCTATAGGGAATAGCCTCTATTAGAATGATTTACGTCTTTATTTTGGTTTTTTATTCAGGGAATTTGACGCAGATGAGCCGCCGGAATTAACAGCTACTCAGTTCAAAGCAGTGATATTGTGCGCGGAAAACACATTATTTGGCGAGGTTGGTTCCGTCATAAGCTACTGTCTTTGTAAATAGCCCAGAGAGACCTTATATTATTGATTTCCACGTCAAACATCACATAACCTAACCAAAATAACTTGTCGTATTTAGTCCTCTTCGGTTTTAATTTTGTGCATGTTTTGTCTTCACCAATGTCTTTATCGTATAGGTCGGCCAAGCTTCCATCCACGTTGATGTTCTGAAGTATAGAGAAGACAAGCGCAGCGCTATATTGAAAGTTAATGGCAGGTTCGTCTTTTTAAATTAATTGAGTTTGACTGACATTGTCGATTGTACGTTGAAAATGAACCGCGCCTAGTTATTATATACACAATGCAATGTTATCTATATTTGCTCAAGTTCATATAAGACAGATTGTAAATGGTCTATATTTAACAAGGTCGTAATATTTCGTAAAGAAATGTATGTCTTCTTGCATATACTTACGACATTCATTTTTAATCATAATTTGTTCGAAATATGTAGGGGACATAATCCAAGGGTAAATCTTTTTTTTTCAATTATCAGCGGATTCGTCCAGTTGTGGAGTGCATTGACCCTTTGTGGAGCATATGGTGGACAGAGGTGTGCCTTCAGAGTGACACAGGTAAAACTCAATTATTTATATAAATCACCATAATTTTTACGCAAAAATATGTATGTTCCAGTGACTAAGCAAATGTATATTCTGCTATAGTTAAAATAATAATTGCCCTCTTATTGTAACCAGTTACCACCCCTGCCCCCTCAATCTTGAATGAAGAACCACCGATAGCCTGTATGCTACAAAAAGCAAATTGAAACAAAATTAGCTGCTCATTTCTAGAATTTTGCTTAGCCTATTTCTAATAAGGCCATTAGATCTTTATAGTAAGAGAAGTAAATGAAACTTTTTAAAAATATCGGGCTTATGTCACGGCATATGCTATTATCACCTTTCTAGGAACTTAGAACGTGACTTGGGCCCATCCAAATTCATTAAAGAATGAAAAGCCTTTCTGGAGAGTAAGGAACCTCTCCAATCTCCCATGATAATGTAGATGGGTGACTTTCTCATTTCAATCCTAAATCCGACTCAGCCACCACCTCTATGGTTTATAGGGTAATAGGCGAATCTGATTGTTAAGGGTGGCGTCCGCCAACCACGACAAGGTTACAACAAGCCCTGACAAGAAAGTTCCAATTGGCACCTTGTCGTAGCCTTGTAGTGAGAAGGGGCGTCCGTTCTCTCTGTCGTGGGCCCTTGTCGTAGCGTGTCGGGAAGTGCACACTCCACCAAATTATCCTATCGTAGACCTCTGCGACAAGCTCACGACATGCCACGACAAAGGTCCAGTCGTGGAACATGTTCAATTTTGTCGTAACCTTGTCGGAAGGCCCCTGACAGGCCCCCGACAAGCTTCCAGTCGTGGCCTTGTCGTAAACTCTTGTCGGAAACAAGGGTCCACCAACCACGACAAGGCTACGACAAGCCTTCCAATCGTAGACCTGTCGTGGACCTTGTCGGAAAGCCATTGTCGTAGGCTTGTCGTGGTTGGTGGACGCCCGCCTTTAGTCTGCAGTCTGGTAAATAATTAAAAGAATTTAGCCAAGGCAATTCGGCTGTTACCCTATAAAGGAGGTAAGAAATGGATAATTTCACTGGATACTAGTAGTTGGGGCATCTATTCGGTTTAAACCATAGGGAATCTGCAAAGTGTTTACCTGACAGAAGGGTAGCAATATTTCCCCGATTCTTGTTATTTTAGCTTTCAGTTGAGAATTCATCTAGAATAGCTCAAACTACAGGAGAATCCAAAGGCTGAGCCCCCACTCGGGGGACTCCCTGGACCCTATGGGGGGCCCAGGTAACCCCCAATACCCCTGCCGATTTTTCTGAATTATTTTGCAATTTCCCAGTTCCATGCTTGTATTTATAAAAATAAATATTGCTTCACAGATTTCCAGCAGCCTGATGGCTTTGGCAGCAAACAGCAGAACCTTCACACATAGACCCGTCCAGCTGGATACCGACAGGTAGCGTCAAGTGTTAAATACCACGAACATAAACCTTAGAGCAAGACCGAGGTGCTCCTTCCCGTCATGCTCCTGTGAGACGCTGCTGTGATTACCAAGCGTCTCACCACAAACACACCTGAGTGTACGACTGACAGCAGACGACAAATGGGCTCCTCAGAAAACACCGGTTGGTTCCTTCGTCGCCGCATCAAGTAGCACCCATTAGGAACGCGCCATTGTCTCTTCTATTAGTTTAACTGATGTCCAGTTATGATGTTTTTATGTTTGAGGTTGGATGAAGTATCACTATTCCTTTTGGATATCGACTGAGAACCAACGCAGGCTAAAGCCGTAGTTGAGGTGATATCCCGAGAAAACTCTTATTGGTTTGACTGTACTACGGCTCCTTTGGAAACACTTTGTATATGCGGGTCAATTCTTTTCTGTTAATAAAAGCATTTGAACGAAAAAAGAGTAGATCTTTACCCCACCCAGTAGACAAGTTTTTCTTTTCATGCTAAATCATGATGAAAGCTGAGTAACATCTCTGAACTATATTTTCTACATAGAGTCATTTTCTGTGTTCATTTTCTGAGACATGATCATTTACTTGTGCCCCAACCTTATTGTCAATTATGAGGAGGGAAAGATAACCTATCACTCCCCTTCCCTCAGTACGAACAATTCAGGAAATCGCTGATGTACATAGGTCTCGAAATTTGGAATGGATTAGCAGGAGGAATACGAAAAAACTGAGTCTAACGTTGTGTTTTAAAATGGTGTCTATAAATTTCTAAATAAAATCTGAAATAGTGGAGTAACTCAGGAACCATGTGCAGATGACTGAGCTCATGTTCTGAAGACGTGACGTATGGTGGTGCCCGCGAGCCAGTCTGCTGAAGCATCAATCGTTTTTGTATAATGCAACACTACATATGATATTTGATCAATTGTATATGCGGAAAATGCCTTCGATAACTATAATTCTAAGGCAAATATACATAACTGAACAAAGGCAGAGTAAGATATATTAGAAGAAAAAATGGCCTATTGAAATGAATAAGAAGATTAATAATCAAA
The DNA here is from genome assembly GCA_950022655.1 of Alentia gelatinosa. Classification (NCBI taxonomy): domain Eukaryota; kingdom Metazoa; phylum Annelida; class Polychaeta; order Phyllodocida; family Polynoidae; genus Alentia; species Alentia gelatinosa. Next base: position 38,481,455 of record OX465581.1, on the reverse strand, counting down.
AGTCTGATCATCATCTACGTAAATTTGTTAGACTGTTATAAACAGATTTTCATGTTTTGCTTGGAAGAAGGGTTGTAATGATCAAATGATAAATAAATTCATAAATATAATGAAATAGAACTATATCAAGAGGATCCTACTATACCAATTTCAAGTTGTCGGCGATGCTGAAACCGAGATGTTCCATTGTCCATCGATAAATTGGATGCTAACCCCGGGATATCTCACTTAACTTTTTAATGTAGGTATTTTGTAATGCTTGCAATGTGTCTCATTAAATATCACTAATAAGACTTGTTCAATTTTTTTTATTCATTGAAAACTGGTACAAATTGGTATAACTTTGTAAAATCTTAATAAACTGGGATATGCTGTAAGTGGGCTCCTTATCTACATGACAGGGTTTAGTCCTGAGGTCAGAGCCAGTCTGAAGGGTCAGGTGTGTTTTGTAGTACATACGACGTTTTATGATCGTTTCTAGAGCTCCTGAATCTTCTGATTCCGAATCTGCTTCGTGCCAGTTCGTATGGGCCCAGTATTTTGAGTTATAACTATTTGAAAATAAAAAATAATTTAATTCTAAGAAAAATAAGGAAAAATTGTGCTTATGGCACACTTATGTCAAATCTATGATTATTTAGCTGTTCTAGGCTTATTAAGCACATAAATGAGTGCTGATAGTATCTAAGAACAAATTAATTAACTATAGTGTTATCATAATTATTTCATAAACTTAAATTGATTAATCATAATGATTTTTTAATGCAGATTTTACTATGTGAATCCTATCAGCCATTGAGATAGAAACCTGTATTGTATTAATAGACAATAAATGATGGTTTTGTGGACAGGCAGCTGGAAGCCACGAGTGGTTGATGCATAGTAATACATAAATCAAACAGTAGAAAATCCACAGAAAACCAGACAAGTTGATTCTTGTTAAAGTTGGTTTATTAGGAATAGTTGTGTGCAACCTCTTCAACATACTAATACATAAATGCTAGTGAGTGTATTTCAACATACCACCTATCCACAAACCATTTTTTATTGCATTTATTAACCATCTTTTCGAATGAATTAAACCCAGTAGTTGCCATATTAAAGGGACTATTTCTTTGATCTATAACACAAAGGGACTATTTTTCCCATATACCATGGCTTTGAGGCCATATACTACAGTTATGGTAACTGATAGGCTTTATATAATAACTAACACAAAGCATGGGTATGGACATAAAATCTATTGAGTAGAAGTACAAGATCACTTTTAGAGGTCCATAATTACATAAAATTCAGAGATAAGAGATAGTTCACGAGCTATTGAGAAGCCCTACAGAGTAGGAGAAGTTGAGGAGATGAGATTGAAGAGTTTTTGTAGGGTGGGTAGGTGGTTCCTTCCTCGTTGGCATCCCAGGGTTGAAATGGACTCAGGTTGGAGTGGGGTGGTCACGTGACTGGGACCGTATGACCAGAGCCATGTGAGTGAGTCCTTAGCGACCAGGAGTGAGTCCCTAGCGACCGTTCTCTGTTTTGCATTAATGCCAACTCTCCAGTTAGCCCCAATGGGTCATAGTTTACTAAGTCCCCATACCATTTCAATGGGGTCTTTGTATACAATATATAATAAAGGCTTGTCTTTAATTCCTTTGTGTAATTACACAGACTAAGAAAGGTCAAGCCTTAACAATTCAGTGTTGCTAAAATTAGAGGACAAAGAAACTCTGCCCTTAGAGGGTATTGAAAAGTTATTACAAGGTTAAGAAAGAACACAGAGAAAGAACCATCCACAGTTATGGGAAATCTCCCCTCCTGACTTGAATGCTCTAAAGTTGAATATTGTCAGAAAAATGTACTACTGTTTTAGTATCTACCCAAAATGATTTGGTATTAGTAAGAATATTGACAAATGTCATTAGATGACTTTTGTCGTAAGGCAAAGACAGGGGCCTTTTTTTATGCACATAGGAGGTTCAAAGACTGCTAGATGAGAGGACTTGGTCCGAGAGCAGGTCAGATAAGTCTAAAACATTAGAGTTTTTTTGTGTGTTTTTTTTATCAAATTTATCAGGAAAATGAGCCATACATTTATACACCAGGTTCGACAGGATTGTCATTCTTCCACCTGGGGCCTCTTTAGTGGTAGTACAGGCAATTGCAGTCTAGTACTTTTCAACAAGCATATCTACATCCCTATATCCATACATCCATACATCCCTAGATCCATATATCCCTACATCCATATATCCCTACATCCCTATATCCTACATAGTATGGATGTAGGGATATATGGATGTAGGGATGTATTGATGTTGAGATATATGTATGTATGGATGTAGTGATGTAGGATGTAGTGATGTAGGATGTAGGGATGTAGGATGTAGGGATATATGGATGTAGGGATGTAGGGATGTAGGGATGAAAGATGTAGGGATGTAGGGATGTATGGATGTAGGATGTAAGGATGTAGGGATGTGGGGATGTAGGGATTTAGGGATGTAGGATGTAGGGATGTAAGATTTCTCACTAAGTGTAACAGGAAATTCATATTTTGCTATCAACTCTGTCCTGATGGTCACACATGACCATCTAGACAGAGTTGAAGTGTCAGTTTACTTAAATATAATGTCTTAGCTTCTTTGACCTTTTTCTTGACTTTAAAATCATTACCAAGGCTCTTGTATCGAATGTAAGATGTCTATATTTTAAGGAATGATGTAGAACTGTTCTGTTCTGCAAACCTATTGCATTTCATCTCATAAATGTTATAGTTCTTCATGAAAAGACAAAATTTACCTTATAAATATTAATTTAACCTTCATCTGATGTTTCAAGGTCAAATATACTATCAATCTTCCCATATGCAATTTTGTTTATCAAATATGGGATTCCTTTTGAGACTAACTCAGAAAATGAGATTTGCTGTGAAGTTATGTTGAAATAGATATATTTAAATTTTATTATTCATTTATTTTTTCATATTTTTATTCAAAACCCTTATATCTTAAAATGCTGAGCATGTACAAACTGGCACGAAGTAGATTTGAAATCAGAAGATTCAGGAGTTCCAGAATCAATAATTAAACATCGTATGTACTCCAAAACACACTTCCCCTGGCCTGCTTCAGGACTAGTTAGTCAGGCACCTACCTGACGACATATTGGTGAACATGGTGTTCAAAAGGAATCTATTAACTTTACATTCTTAAGTCATTCAAATGAAGCTTAATTCTCTACAGTGCCAGATTCTAATTCCTGGTTCCACACATCACCGTGCTGAGAAGTCGCACTGTAGCGCTGTTCAAACAAACAGAGAGTCCCAGTGGTACCCGGGCATCTTTTGCCATTGTTCCAGGCTCGTTGTCTTCTGTCGCTTCAGATGACAACCTTCCGACAGCCATATCGCCACCAGTAATGCCATCTGCTGCTGGGGGGGGGGGGGGGGGGGGCTGATCCTGGCACACTCATTAATATGTTCCAGACATTCATGAAGGAAGTTGTGAAACCTAAGCAGCAGCAGTTCCTGACTATGGACATTGCCTCTCCACTGCCACCAACTGCTCCCACATCCTGCCTGCCATCCACATCCACACAACAGCAGTCTGCCTCCACTGATCCACAGCCATATGCATCCTTGCAGAGGAGATCGTCATTAGATGACAAAGCAATGTGACGAACTCGGAACACTGGCACTGGACGACGGGGTACGTACATTCCGAGTTCTCACCACAATGATGTGCCTTCTCTGTGCACAGCCAGTCTTTGAGTGAAGTGTCGCAGAAGCCGGCCAGACATTTGGAACATAGTTCAGGGAGCTGTTTCACTAGTAGTGGAGTGAAAGCGAGAGGTGAGACCGCAACAGCGGCCCCAACAGTGGCACCAACAGTGTCAAGCCCAAATTCGCGTTTCATCAGTAGTCTCGCTGTTGAGGTGAGACTAACTCTCACTGTTGGCACAGGTCTCGCTATGCACACGCGTTTGACGTTCAAATTTATTCGTCGACGGGCCGCGATGACGTGGAATTACACCCTTTCCCATAGGAATTAAGCAATGAAACTTTAACACGAGTTAGATATATAAATAATCTATAATCGTCTCAAATATAAAGACGAACGGCTGTATCGTTCTGAAGATATCGGGGTTTGAACTTTATCACTCTCTCCATGCGTTTGCGTTGGTTGGTGTTCTTTTTCACTCCCTCCGTATTGCGGCGGGCTTTCGGCTGTTCTTTCTGTCTCCCCCGGAGACACTGGCCACCAGAGCACTATTTGTTATGACAAACTTCAAACTGTGATATCTTCGAAACGCTCCGGCCGATATTCTTCATATTTGGTGCGATTATAGGCCATATGTATACCTTACCCGTGTAAAAATTTCATTGCTTAATTCCCACGGGGAGTGGGTGAGACTATTCTATACACGTAGCAAACGAGAGGGTAGACCCTCTCGCTTACAGCAGCCCCACAGTGGCACTAACAGCGAGACCCAATTTACTAGTGAAACGGTCACTGCCACTGTTGGTGCCGCTCCTTTCCCGGGTGCCGTTCATGCTTGGTTGCGCCTACTAATGAAACGCAAACTGCTGCTTTGCTGCCACTGTTACAAACAGCGAGACTTGTAGCTCCTAGTGAAACAGCCCCCAGGATGCTGGTGCAGATACTGGATAACTTCATCTTTTTCCTCTTTGGAGATGTCCGTAATACTTCATGGTTCTCTGCGGGCACGTGGATGGGGTAGGGGTAGTGCCTCGTCTGGCCCTGAAGACTGGCTCTGCAGTGGGTGCTGCTTCAGATTCTGAATCATGCAGGCATGCAATTGAACCAACAGCAGCAGAGGTCTCGGGTGTATCTTGTGGACCTGGTGCAACATCTCGTGCAACAGCAGCCTGCAGATCATGTATTTCAGCAGTAGTATTGGCAGTAAGACCCTTTTTATGCTTCTTCTTCTTTGGAGGTATTTTTGTGGACCAGGTGGAGGGTGGTGAGATGTGTGCTCTTCAGTTTTTCACCCTATCTTAACTTGACTTACCAGACCTTAGGTCAATGTGAACATCAAATGAAAGTTGCCTTAAGTAGACAGGCTTCATTACCCCATGGCATGCACATTGGCCGTGTCGAACTTGTCATGCTGTAAGTAATTGGGCTTCCTGACAGGACCAGACTCAAGTCGATGGCCTCTGTGAGAAGTCCCTGACCAAAGCCAGCCAACTTACAATCACAGAGCCCGTCGATATAAGGCAAGTTGAGGCCTGTCGCGGCAGCCTCGTCAACTTGAGACGAACCCCGGCGGTTATAAACCACAGGGGGTTGCCGGGACTGTTGTGGTGGAATCTTTGATAACTTTCCCCAGCAATTCCCCAACAGCCAAGCTGACCTGCGAATCACAACCTCGACGACATAATTAACCCTTTCACACCGGGCACCTCTGACAAAGCAGTGTCTGTAAGGCCGGGTAGGGTGTTAGTACATACCGCCAGGGGACGGGGTCCTTTCAGGCCAATTATGATAATTTCACTTTTGATCACTTTAATATTATTTTATGAGTATTTCAAAATTATAAGGCTAATGTTATACCAACATCCTGTGAAAATTTCATCATTATTGATCAATTATTTACAAAGTTATTACACATAAACTATGATTTTGTAAGTCTTAGAAAATGATGCCTTAAGGCATCATCCGGCCACACACGGCGATGCCTTAAGGCATCATCCGGCCACACACGGCGATGCCTTAAGGCATCACCCGGCACCAAAGGGTTAAGGTGGATTCGGAAATAGCCGTCAACATACGGCAACACCATGTTGAGGGTGTCGGGACTGTCTGGGTGATGGTGTAAACCTAGCATTAGAGTATACATGGAACAAAAGAACTTAGTTGGAGGCCACACCACAGATACCATGTGGGATTTAACCCGACCAATCCCTATGTTGTAGCCCAGTGCAGTTGGTTGGATGCCAATCTAAGCCTTCACTAGATTGGCCACCAAATAGGTCTCTACTCTATATAAGCCCTTTTCCATTGGCCTATTTCCCGGTTTTATTCAGACTAAGAGGTTAAATTGCATAAATCATTTTTGGAACGTAAAGAAGCAGGCCAGTCAGGATGAGGGGGCTGTCACCATGGTGTAGAATGAGAAGGGACAAAACGAAGGGGTAGATAGTGTTATGCTTCATTAATGATGTATTCTGGTGCTGTAGTTACTCAGGCTTTATTGACAGAGTCAACCGGAAGTGTCTATCGCCGATGGCGGTGTCTCACGACAATATGTATCAAAACATTACATCTCCCTTTGTTTCTTTTCTTTTATAAAGAAGACAAATGACTATATGATAATACAACACCACGTCTGAAAATATGTATGAGTATATTATTATTAGTGTCTTTTGATTTAGCTCTGAGATTGATACTTGTAAGACTAGTGGATTAAGAGTCTTTGGTATATTTATAGCAATGACATTTATGAAGTCCTTGGGCATTTTAAATGCTGAAAAGGAGAAAAACACAACTGGCAAATGACAATGACTGTGTTCACAGATTTTACAGATCTATAGATCAGATTTCAAAGATCTAGTCTTTGCACTGGCTTGGATTCCCTACCGCTCCGGGTTTTTGTTGTTACTGGTGGCACTGCCATCATTGGAGTAGTTGCAGACCTTCTCATAGCTCTCCGCTTGGGAGTTGGCACTGGTACTGGTGGCGGCTCCAACTGAGGTGGAGGTCTGATGGCGACAGGCTTTGTCGGTGGCTTCGGGGCTTGCTCATAACTTGAGCTGACTGCGATTGCGTCTGTATTTCCTACCCCGACACTCGACTACATATGACCTCGGCGTGTTGTGATGGGACACCACGGTTCCTGGTACCCACTGCTTGGTTCCTGGCAGTGGTGCCATATGGATGGGGTCTCCTGGCTTGAGAACATGGTTAGGCTTAGCAGCTCGCTTGTCATAGTGTGCCTTTTTTTTGTCCTTGTCAGCATCCAGCAGTTGACGGACCTTGTCAACATCGTATGACTTTGGTATCAGGAGGCTCCTTGTTGCTGGCAGCTTGTTTCTGGGTCGGCGGGACATGATCAGCTGCACTGGCGACAGGTCGCATCTATCCAGTGGTGTTGACCTATAGTCCAGTAGGGCTAACTGTTTATCTCCTGCCTTCTCCCACAGACGTTTGACTGTCTGTACGGCGCGTTCCGCAGCTCCATTTGACTGTGGAAAATGTGGTGACGATGTCACATGCTCAATGCGCCAGTCCTCACAGAATGTGTTGAACTCTCGAGAGGAGAATTGGGGTCCGTTATCACTGCGTAGACGGCGGGGGATGCCGTGCCTCGCAAACTGGGCCTTTAACATGCTGACTGTAGCGGTACTTGTCAGATCTTGCAGCGGGTCTACTTCTATGAACTTTGAAAAGTAGTCTACTACCAGCAGGTAGTGCTGGCTTTCCCACTCGAACCATGGGCCTTCCGGTGTCTTGGTAGGGTGGAGAGGCTCCTTCTCGTTCTGATTACCAAGACTGTTACAAATGTCACAATCTCCTACTAAGTCCTCTATCTGTGCTGACATAAGTGGCCAGTATAGGGTCTCCCTGGCCCTCTTCTTGCACTTGGCAACCCCTAAGTGCGACTCGTGGACTTGTTCCAGCAAGGATCCTCTCATGCTGGGTGGAACTACGATCCTCATTCCCTTGTATATAACTCCGTCATATACAGAGAGTTCGTCTCGGACTGTCCAGTATTGTCTGATGGAATGTGGAACTTGCTCCTTGGTGTCGGGCCACCCTTTTAGGATTATCGCGTGGAGCTCGTTTAACTCGGCAGCTGTAACTCGGCAGCTGAAACTCAGCGTACCTCACTGGCGCAACTGCGATGTAATCAACCATGTTGACTAGTTCCAATTCCTGGTCCTCTTTGGCATGTTCATGTCCTGGAAGGTTTGCTAGGCTAAGCGCATCACCCACCAGAATCTCTTTTCCTGGCTTGTATACTAACTCAAAGCTGTCCGGCTGTAGCTTGAGCAGCATACTTTGCAGTCGCATCGGCTCTGACAGCAAAGGCTTATGGCAGATGGCTTGTAACGGCTTGTGATCTGACTCGACATTGAATTCTCGTCCAAACACGTAGTGATGAAACTTTCTGACTGAGTAAACCACAGCTAGCATCTCTTTCTCTATTTGGGCATATCAGGTCTCGGTCGGCTTGAGGGCTCATGATGTGTAGGCAATGGGCTGGTCATCTTGCAACAAGACCGCTCCCAGCGCGAACGAACTCGTGTCGCACTGTATGCGCACTGTATGCGAGGGGTCGTAGTAGGCTAGGACAGGCGCTTCTGTCACCACCTTCCGGAGACGATCGAAACTGTTCTGCTGCTCCTTCCCCCAGAAGAAATCACACTCCTTCTTCGTAGCCTGCCGCAGCGGCTCATCAACAGAGCTCATATCTGGCAAGAACTTGCTGAGATATCCGATGAACCCTAGGAAGCGCCGTACGTCTTCCTTGGACTTAGGTGTTGGCATTTCTCGAACGGCTTTCACTTTCTCGGGATCCGGCTTGAGGCCCTTGTCGGTGACTAAATGCCCAACGTACTTGACGATGGATCTCCGGATCTGACATTTGTCGAAGTTGAGGCGCAAGTTGAAGGATGTCACGTGGCTCTCTCCACAACTTGCCTCATGATGGCGTCATGTTCCTCTAGGGTTTCGGCTGCCACCAGAATGTCGTCCATGATAGCTTTACATCCGGGAATGCCTTCTAGCATTGAGTCCATGATTCGTTGGTAGATCTTCGGTGCCGATTTCACTCCAAAGCGGTATCGTCCTACCGGGGTGTTAAATGTGGTGAGGAGAGAAGATTCGTAATCGAGCCATATCTGCAGATACCCTGATTTTGCGTCAATTACTGAAAAGTACTTGCTGCCAGGCATTGATGCTACTACCTCTTCCACCGTGGGAATAAGATAATGCTCTCTGCGGATCGCACGGTTCAAGTCTCGTGGGTCTATGCACAGGCGCACCTTCTCCTTCTTCACTACTACTACCATGGAACTGACCCAATCACTTTTATGATGTGCTCCTCGGCCTCCATCTCGTTTAGTTTATCGACGATCTTGGGGATGAGGGCGACCGGCTGTCTACGTGGACAATGTACTACGGGTAGGACTGTTGGATCGATTCGGAGTGAGTAGATACCTGGCATCGTGCCGGTCAACTTCTTCAACTCTGGATAGCGGTCTAGCGCGCTGCTGTCGACTTTGTGGATTCTCTCTGCTAGCGTTACCAGACAGCAACGGTCTCTGCTCCATGTCGACCACATAGAATTTGACCAGGACTGACCTCTTCTTCCAGGTAGCTCTGAGAGTTACACGGCCTAACACTTTTATTGGGTGTTTCGTATACGATTGAAAACGACGATCTGTTATCTGGAGATCACTGGTTACTCTGTACTTCTGAAGTGCTGAGTAGGGTAGGAGTGACTGGGCTGCTCCGGTATCAATCTGTACTTCCACGGGCTTGCCTTCAATATTAACAGTCTCCCACCAGTCGCTGCTTACTCCGCCAACTGCATTTATCATATGAGCAGGCGAGTAATAGTCTTCCTCATAGTCATATTCATGTCACTGTACTGTGCTGGGTCTATGGCATGTGCCACTTTACTCTGACACTCGCTCGCATAGTGTCCTAGCTTCTTGCATTTGTGACACTTTGCGAATTTTGCACGACAATCGTCCCGACTATGGCCAGGCATCTCTCCGCAGCGCTGACACCTCGACTGGCTTGACTTTTTGTTTGATTTCTTCTTCATACCCTTGTCGTTTCTTGATGACTGAAATGACGACTTGCTGTCATCAGGTCGCTCACGTTGCTTCTGGGAGTGGTAAGTACCATGTACTTTACTATCTTCCCTGTCACCAACTACTCGGCATGAGTCCTTGGCAACTTCAAAGTCCTGACCTATTTTGACAGCTCGTTCCTTTGTCAGCTCATCCCCAGCTTCAAAGCATCTCTCCATCACCATGGGATGACGTGATCTGAGTACTATAGCATCACAGATCATATGGTCTTCCTCCCGAAAGTCACAGTCTTTCGCTAGTATTGTCAGCGCTGTGACAAAATTGTCAAACCGCTCTGTCTCGCCTTGCTTCCTTCTGTTGAAAATTACAGTTGCTCTGATCACATTGCGTTTGGGTTTCACATACGTCTCAAACTTCTCCCACACGTTAGCAAGGACGTCTGCTGGGACTATCTGTGCTGCTCCTTGACCTTGTGGATCAGGGTACACGAAGGTGGAATGTATTTCCCGACCTTTATCACCGACAAGTTCATAAGGTAAGCTATCTTGACCTTGTCTGTCTTCCCGTCTAGGGGACCCGCAAAGTAATATTCTGCATGACTCTTGAAGCGTTTGAACTCCTTATGCAGGTCTGAAACTCCCCAGTTCATTCGTGGTATGTCAAAACTGTCGTCCTTACTCATGTTTGCTAAATGTAGTCACACCGCTATGCTCTTCTTATACACTCAGGGCTTGCTCCTATACACACACAGGGCTGGCTCCTACACAGTGACATACACAGGGCTGTTGCTGGCACACACTACAGTTGCAGTCTATGGCACTTACACTGACAGTCTCTTGACACTACTTGGAATTGAACTTGGTCCTTGGAACTGACCATTGAACTTGCAATTCACCTGGTTACTCACACACACACACAGCACTGTTGATACTACTGACAGCTGTTGACATTTCTCACTACTGACAGTGACACTGGGCTTGTGTTGTTGTTGGTTGCTCTTACTACATCACTGAATTGTTCATCACTGTGGGAATTTGGGCACTTCTCCTTTCTCCACAATACACAGCAAAAGTTCCTTATCTTACCTTATTAGTAGAGCACTTTCTGACACCATGTTATGCTTCATTAATGACGTATTCTAGTGCTGTAGTTACTCAGGCTTTATTGACAGAGTCAACCGGAAGTGTCTATCGCCGACGGCGGTGTCTCACGACAATATGTATCAAAACATTACAGATAGGTCAATGGTAAAGCAGCTGAACCTGCTGAACATGGTTCCCATGGGTTTGACCCAGTGATTGTGAAACGTAATTACGACCAAGGGTGATATGGGTGACCTCAATAGCTCATTAGTCCGTCTAGAACCGCATCCAGCTTTGCAATACCAGTTTGAGAGCCTGTACTACAGTCTATATAGCTGATCAGTATTTACTCTTGGGTTTGCAAAAATTGGGTCATATATCTTGGGTTTATATATATTGCACAGCCTATGAATGGGTTATGTCTGTGGACCAATATCCGGCCAGGTCGTAATCATGTCTTTATCATATAGATATATTATAGCATTACTATGAAATCACAGCTATGATGTTTTTATTTCATTCAATAACAATTAAAGAGAGTAGCATCGCCTATAGGGGTCCTTCCTTACAATTGTCAAGAGGACGGCACTAGCTAGGAAAAGCACAAGACATCAAAGAGACAGTGGCACCATCGATACACCAAAATAACAACATATATATCATCCGGGAATCTTACGATACAGGCTATGTAACCTTTTCTATACTTACAATTTTGATATTATGATAAGATAACATCTATACAATACTAATGCTGTTCAATTACCCGATGTAAAATATCATTGTTATTCAACAAATCTTCTTTGATTTTTGACTTGAAATGATCCCCTCTAGGCAATCTCTGCATGTCTATACTAAAAGCATTCCAAATATGTGTTCCTTCTCCATAAAGAGGGGATTTCATATATTTGTTTCCATTTGGCTTCTACATTTTGATTTTAATCTTACTAGCATTTCGTATTACATTATAGTTGGTTATGTTAGTTCTCACTATCTTCACCCTACCATTTAATTAGTGGCAGACCATAAGTTGCCCTTCTATAAGCTAAGGGTCTTATCTCGCGGCATTAGTGGAGGTCATGGCTTGAAATATCTCTTGGATTTCTAATACCCACAACAATCCGTAAACTTTTATTTAGTATAACTTGTAACTTATCCTTTTGTTGTTGTGACAATAGATATTGCACAGAATCGCCATACTCTAGCACTGGGAGTAGCGTGTGCTTAAATAACTTTAGCGATGCCTCTTCTGTCAGATAATGTCTTATTTTCCGTAACCGAAACATTTTTAGATTAAAGTCTCCTATTATTCTATCAAATTGCAAGGTAAAGTTCAAGTTGTTATCAACTATTATTCCTAAACATTGACTATTTTCAGACTCTGTGTTCCCATCGGTACCTCTTGCGTCTTATCAATGCCTCTATTATTACTGCACCACATTATCTTAGATTTCTCATAATCAACCATTAACATAGCATCCAATTTACTTAAATCTTCCTCTATCTCATCAACTTTTTCATCCGTTAGATATTTAGTCTGCCTGTAATATTTTTTTTGTTTAATTAAGTTTTCTCTTAATTTCTTACGTAAACTTGAAATTGCAACATGGTCAGAAAAGTAATCATTGTGAAGTAATTGAAAATTGCTATCAATTCTAATGACTGGCGCCACCTAGTGTCTCTTTACAAACGTATCTCACCACTCACGGTCTCTCGACCACTTCCTTCGCGGCTCCCATACGAGACACACGCTGAACAATTCCAGGTGGACTCCATCGATATGGAGATCACCATTCCGGACCACAAACTACAAGCCGTGATACAGGAGTGCCGCCTGTGGGAAACCAGGGAATACGCTACAAAAACTCAACTACAGTCCCTGGCCGGGAGGCTGAATCACATCAGCCAGTGTATACCCCCGGTCAGGAGGTACATGTCCCGCATCCTCCAGTGTTTGCGGGAAGCAGGTGATAGGGCATCGGTGCCAGTGGACACTGAGTGTAAGAAGGATATCGCCTGGTTTATACACTTTGCTGAAAGATCGAATGGCAAAAAGATGCTGGTCAAGGACAGGCCCATCGTGACCCTCGAGTGCGACGCTTGCCCGAAGGGACTTGGGGCTTTCTGTCATCAATCAGGACGCTACTACTCTGTCCCTCTCCCCAACGAGTACCGCGAGAAATATCACATATCCCAGGTAGAGGCAATAAACTGCCTTCTCGCCGTGAAGAGCCTCCTACCAGAGAACTGTCGCGGATACGCCATCCATGTTATTACTGACAACAGCGCCGCGGCGCTTGTGATGAACAGTGCGCGCACGCACGACCCCGTCCTCGCGGCATGCGCCCGCGAGGTCGCCCTCTTAGAGGCCACTATGGACGTTGAAATCACTTTTTTCCATGTCCCTGGCCCTCAACTAGTCTTAGCTGACGCCCTCTCTCGGGCACATTTCGACGATGCCAAAGCTAGAATAGCACTACAACTTGTAAAACGCTATCAATATAGTAGAAAAGATCCTGTAAAATTAATCTATGTCTTGTCACCTACGTAATCTACAGTGCCCTGTCCTACTAGTTTCCTCTTGTGTCTCACTATAAACTCATTTCAGGACGAGCAAATCCAACCCTCGCCCGACAACTGGAGATAACGTGGTCCGCCGCTCTCGCCGCCGGGACTGCCCAAAATCTTCAACGCCAAGCAGAAGCCTACCTAAAATTCATGCTGTGCCATGATTTTGACTACAAATCCCCCTCACCAACACATATTGGACTATACATACAACTTTTGGCAAATTCCCTTAAAAGCCCCGCCTCTCTTCGAAACTACCTCTCGGGTGCTAAAACTCTCCTTAGGACCCTCGGGCAACCTCTAGACGTGTTCAACGCCCCTCTCGTTCTTCGGGGGGTCGCCAAGGTCTCGACGCATCAGCCGTCTCCGGCGCCCCCGTTACCCATGTCTACTTTCCATATCTTGGTTGATGCTTTGGAACGCGCGGGCCCGGAGGCCCTACCGGCGCGAACTCTGCTACTCTTCGGTTTCGCCACTATGCTGCGGCAGTCGAACTTACTCGTTACCGGCCCGTACGGAGCCGCTAACCACACACTCCGACGGGCCGACATCTGTCTCGCCCCTCCAGGCCTGGCGGTCACTGTCCGCTCCACTAAGACTACCTCGGGCCCATCGGGCGTCTCTGCCTCGCGGTCGTGGCCAGTGGGGGGCCCCGGTGCCCCGTGACCGCATGGCGCCTCTACGTGGACACATGCCCGGTGCCTGCGCACGCCCCGGCTTTCTCGGACTTACGCGGCCGGCCCCTCAGACTGGAGGGGGTCACTAGGATCTACCGCGGCGCACTCTGCACCCTGGGACACACTGCTGCTGAATCCTTCTCGCTTCACAGCCTGCGCCGGATGGGGGCCCAGAGTGCTGCTCGGATGGGCGTCCCTGAGGAGGCCATCATGGCTCACGGGGCCTGGGCTTCTACGCCCGGCCTGCGGGCCTATGTACCAAGAACACTCCCAACGACAACCGCCACGGCACTCGCCTCATCTTTGGCTTTTACAAACAAATGAACTCTTATGTATAATCTTCGAACTTTTATCATCCATTGATGTGTTAATAAAACTTTTAAGTGGCCGGCCAGTCTTTGTTACAATTGCGAAGTAATTAAAAATTGCTATTAATTCTAACAACTGGCACCACCTAGTGTCTCTTTACAAACGTATCTCACCACTCACGGTCTCTCGACCACTTCCTTCGCGGCTCCCATACGAGACACACACTGAACAATTTTTTACCTGCCCACCCACACCTTTGCTGTCGCGGTATCATTATTTAATGTACAAATAATTTATTACTTTTATACACATTGTCTCCTACTGCTCTTATCATCCTAAAATTGCTTATATTTTATAACCCTTATACTCTTGTGTATGCTTTTACAAACAAATGAACTCTTATGTATAATCTTCTAACTTTTATCATCCATTGATGTCTTAATAAAACTTTTAAGTGGCCATCCAGTCTTTGTTACAATTAATGTTGCCGAGACGCCCAATGAATTTACAGTAAGTATATGTGTGGTCTATTGTACTTTTCCCTTTACTATGAAGAAATGTTTCGAATGTTTTTACCAAGTCTACACTATTCTTAATTAAGAAATCTTTCATAACGTTCTACTTTAGTGCACTTGTAAGCCTTAATGTTCACATTTAGATCATCCATGATCCAGATCTCGTGATTCGAAAAAGACTCATCATATATCTAAGTAATCATAGCAGGGTTCCGCATCATTGCCAGGCGGTCCCTAGACAGAAACGATTAATAACTTTTTCCAATTCGGGTAGTAAATGGTACAATACAGGCATATTGCTTACGTATAGAGCTACTCTTACCCTTAATAACCTGTCTTTCCTTATGATTGACATATGTAAATCAAGGTGGTTATTCAAGTACCGATCCGTGAGCCAGGTTTCGGCTATAGGTAAGATCTCTAATTTATCCAAAAATATTTTAAAATCACCTATTTCACCATATAGGCTCCTAACATTTGCAATTACAAAAGATACGCCCTTGTTTTCTTGAAGTTCCCTTGGATCAATACATGTATTTGCACATTATTTGATTGACAGACACATTCTCTTAATGGTTGTAGCATTTATGAGAACTAGATACCCGACACCACACAATGATTCATACCACACAATGATTCAAGACACACAATACAAAAAAGTGCACATACACTCCTGAGCTTCAGGCCAGAGACTAAAGATGTTGAAGTTAGTCTCTACATCATACGATGTTGCTGTGTCAGTAGTCTAGAAATCGCCTTTTACAGGGAAATTATTTACATTAATTGGGAGGTGTTAACAATGCCTTGTATCTGAAAGAGAAGGGTCTTGCACAACAAGCGGTTCATAACATCAGTCAAGTCTTCCATATCATCATGTATCTTTCTATAACATTCTATGTAAGGCCATTGTTTCTTCCTTATTACAACGTCGTAAAATATAGCTGATGTCCTTCACCAGAAACTTACAAAAGGGCTACACCGCAACAATGTAGCCTTTCACCCCTCACAATGGGATGAACCACCCAAAGAGAGTAATGGATACATGTGACATCAAGACCCTTTTCTGTACACTAAGGAGACCCAAATACGATGTGGGTCAACTTTATTGAACACTTATGGACGACCTTATGGACAGCTAAGACTGTCTTAGTGAGCGTTCATTAATTATGGCCTGGCGGGACACAGTTTTTGGAACACCGATTGGTCAAAAAACAGTTGGCCCCCATGGGAATACCCCCAAATAATTGCCCCCCCCCCCCCCCTTGGAATACCCAAAAAGATTTTGGTCTCACCCGCCCCCCCCCCCCTTGGAATGCCAAAAAGAAAGCACCCCCCCCCCCCCCCATTGGAATGTGGTAAAAGCACAGGGGAGGCTAAACAGATGTGGCCCTTTTTTCCATAAGGCTTTCCTACTTTACCTTAAAACAAACCCAGTTACATTCTGTCATTTGTTGAAATTTTGACCAAGCTCGGTGGCTTAGTGGTAGGGATGTTTGCCTCAAGCACGGGAGGTCATGGGTTCAAACCCCAGTTAGGTTATACTAAAGACTTACACAGAAATGGTACCCACTACTTATTCGGCTTAACACCTGCCACTAGAACAAGGAGTAGGAGCTAGTGTCCCAGTAGAAGAATGGCTGTACTGCCAAATTTTGTGATTGTACATAAATTATTCCCTTCATAAAAATTGAAAAATGAAAAATAAAATTTTTTGAAAATAAAACAAAAGATACAAGTAGCAAATAAACATCTGTTGTTGACGCAACAGCTCTGATGCAAAGAAGATGGGGGGAGTCTGTAGCAGGACTAAAACACACACCATGTGGAGGCCAGTTTCAATCTCAGTCATTGCACAATCTGGAGTCACCTCTGGTGGAGAGGCACTAGCAGTTGCATCACTGGCAACCAATAGCAGATGATGTCAGTCCTTAGGTTTTCCTTGGCCAGTTTTACAGGAGAGTCCTTGGAGAGCCTATATTTGAGAGCTTCCTGTGTCCTGCTTTTAACATATGAATTGGAATATATTATTCGAATGATGAATTTACCTTGCAACTGATAGCGACAAATTTAAATCGTCACTGTAAAAAGTATATGGAAGTGGTCACACTTCTGATGGTACATACTGATATGTGTAATAATAACTGAAATTTGCTGTTTCAGAACACTGCCCAGATCTTGTCGTTTAAAATGTTATTTGTGGTATAAACACACCCTCATCATCTGATTAGTTATAGGTAACTTATGGTGCTACAGTTGGTCAAGCTTGCCATCACCATGTAGCTTTTCCCAGTCATAGTCATCATATCCTTTAAATAGCATTCCTACATGATGCTGCTGTTCTCTTTGCTCATAGTGTTCTCTTTGCTCATAGTGCTCTTCCATAAATATGGTAATCTTATTGAAATGATCAGTAACAGGGGTATTTTGTAGCATTTGATGTTGTAATAAATGCTCCCAATTCATTGATGTTCAAGAAAAACTAATGATCTTGTGAGACTGCACTGATTCTGGGACAAATGTACTAGTGTTTATCCATTGTTGTCTCCCTCCATATCAGTCGTCAGACTGAGGGAGAGTGCACACCCATCTCCCAATGACAAATGGGACTGTAACCATGGACACTGAACTCCAGGGGGTGAGACAACTATAGTTACCTTGTGCATTAATCATTACCATAGTAGTACAACTAAGCTGAATTCTTTTGATATGATATGAATGCATTTCATAACATCAATTCTTGTCATTGAACACAAATATTGAAGTCTGCCTCATTGTTTAGCTAGAAACGTCGACCCCCCCCCCCCCCCTACCCCCAACAGAAAGGGTGACCCCCCCCCCCCCTGGAAATACCCAAAAAGAGTCCCCCCCCCCCTGGAATACCAAAAAAAGTCTCCCCCCCCCCCCCCCACCCCCACGGCCATAATTATTGAATGTTCCCTTACAAAACTGGCTTAAAATCATTAAAGGCACAGAAAAGGTCTTCAGTACGATCCAAGATTATTCAACGGCCCGATCCCAAAAACATAAGCAGTTGGGGTGACAATACCACCAAGACCTCCTGTAGTGAATTCTGAACGAATGAGAATAAAGTATACATTGAGCACTGCAGCCTTCCCCACTTCTATGGTGTATATGATAGTGTCATTTGGATAGTCGTGTTAGTTCTTTTGTTAAACAGGCTAAGGCGTCACCACCATAAAATGCATTGAGATGGGTTGTGTCCCAATACTACATCACTAGTACCACCTCATCTGGCGTCTACCCTCCCAATGAACCATATAACAGTCATCCTACATATCAACAACGTTATACACTATTTGCCCATACTCCCCCAATTCCTCCTTCTTCATGACAGATATATCAACACATACATATATTATCAGAAATGTTCCCACACCCCCAAACCAGTCATCTCATGCCATCATACTTCGTGGATTCCATTATTTCGTTAGTAGGGATGGACCGTCCGAGTCTTAATATCATTACCTAAAAAGGAGCAGCAAATAGAGGAAGTATTGCTGAGTCAGCTAAGCACACACATACTGCGTCGAGGTTAGGCGGGGTCCTGGTAACCATAGCGACTAGTCATATTAGAGGACTTTGTTTAATCTGTGATAACTGACCAATGGTGTGATTGGAGGATGGTCAGTGTTGGTCAATTTGATGTATGCCTGATAACAATTGCAAGCACATGAGGCAGGGGCCAGGGTGGAAATTGGCTCATTTGTAGTTTAAACTACGGTAGAGCAAAACAACCGTTTTAATCAGTTTTTCCAGCTCAAGTTGCACATAGAAACCCTCATGGTAAGTGTAAGAATCCAAGGGAATTCAAGGTAAGGTGTCTTCTTAGGACAAAGGCGATATGGCTGAACTATTTTAGTAAAAAAGTATATAGCTTATTGGAATTGAATGCCATTCCTTGTTTTGCTCCCAAAGGATTTATTCCTTGAGCTTGTAGAGCTAGTTGAGAAGAATGTTATAAATAAAACAAGGTGTGGCAAAACAATCCAAAGACCTAAATAAGTTTTACTGTTATTGTAGACTTCAAATGTCGATATTTGTTTAAATATGTACAAAAAATACCACGACGTTAAACCGCTATGTAGAGTGTGTTGGGTCGTCGGAAATTACAGTACTGCAACTTCAGAGAGTTAGAGTATACCTATTCTTCCCAGCACACTCTACAGAGTATGCTGGCCTGCTAAAATTACCAATATAATGGCAAAAGTTTGTAAGTGAGACACATATGCTAGGTTTACACCATCAACCCGAAAGTCCCGACAGTGAATTTTCCTCGTGGTCTGAGGTCGTCGGGATTGTGAATCGTAGGTCAACTTGGCTGTCAGGGAGTTGCCAGGAAAAGATTTTGACTGTCGAAAATCCACCCCAACAGTCCCGGTGCTTATCAGCAACCCCCCGTGGCTAATGAGAATCGGGACTGCCTTAAATCGTCTTAAGTCGCATTGAATAAACGGGCCGGGAGACAGGGGCTCTGGATAGCACATAGTCCGCCAGGATGTTCATTCAACTCCCAACAGTCAGAGTGAGAGAATATGTTGAATTTACATGCCTATATGTAAACCACCAGAGAAGGTGAACAACTGTAAACGATTGTGAACATGTAAGTTTGATGAGTGTTTTTTTATTTGTATATTTGACCTGGCGTGTACGTTCGAGTGGATATCGGTGCTGGGTCTCGATACACAATACAGGGAGCTCCAGGGCCGAAATGGGTATTGGTGGGGACCTGACTCAATGTGTCCGCCATATAATGCAGTTACTAGGCTACCCAGATGTGTGTGCTTATTTGGATGACTATTTAGTATATAGTGCAAGACCAAGAAGGAATATCTCAAAGCGCTCAACACACCCCACAAACTACTGAGAGAATTAGGCAAAATGGTGATGCCGACCACATACCTCACCTTCCTGGCAGTGGAAGTCTGCCAAGCTGCCTAGGGAGAAAGTGGTGGCTCTACAAATTAGTGTGAAGGATATGCTCGGTAATAGAACATGGCCATGGCTAGTGTTATAGGTGCTGGAAATTGATACTAACTAGATAGACCATAGGGCAAGGACCCAGGCAGACAATGCCTTTCCCTACAATACCAACAGAGCCTACACATCACATAGGAAGAAGTACCTAGACTTTTGTAAGGATCACGCCCTCTTGCCCTTTCCAGAGACTTAATTAGGTATGTGGCTTATCTGCCTTAAGATGCCTAAAGTTTTCCTCTCTAAACCAATACCTGGGAGCAATCTCTCATTTACACCAAAAAAGTTTTATGCGCGACCCGCTCAAAGACAGTTATCAGCTTCACCTCATTCTTAGAGGGGCAAGGAGGACTATGGGAGACAGGGTGTGCTGCAAAGAACCAATGACACTGGACTTGCTATTAACCCTATTAAATACCCTGGATGTCACATCACCAACAATGGCGGCCATCTGCACAGCAGCTCTAATTATGTTCTATGGCCTCCTGAGACGGTCAAATGTGCTCCCAACATCAGAGAAGTCATTTGACCCGTCCCGCCACTTATGCCTATGGGATTTAACACCAGAAGGCCTATCAATCACAAACAGGTGGCCAAAGACAGACCAGTTCCTGTCAAGGACACATGTTCTACCTCTCCCAGTTATCAAAGACCACCACCTGTGCCTGACCACGGCTTACCTGAACTCTCCCCTCCTCACACTGGATGCCCCTCCAGATTGCCCTGCATTGTCCATTAATGATGCACAACCCCCGGCCCCTTCACAGCCACTGCCTTTACAACATCTGTCTTGGAGGCACTTCATGCGAACAGGGCCGATACCTCAGCCTTCAGCTCCTACAGCTTCAGGAGAGCCGGAAGCTTGCATTAGGGACCTGGGTGACTGGGCATCCAACACCACCAGCCTTTACACCATCAGCGCTGGCTCAATTGACCACGACCATGACGGCGGTTATAAAAATGCTGACTTCAAAACAGCTTCCGTTGTGACGTTACACTACTACTACTACTACATGCTATTGGGAGACATCACGATTGGGAGACATCACACAGTGTTAACAGCGCAATAGCTTTGGACTTATTAGCATATCCATGTTAGTTATGCTTATATAAAGGTGTTATAATCAACCTCATTATATTGTTCGACCTATCATATTATAACAAATTGATTGTCTCTTATGTCAGTGACATGCGCTTGTCAGGTTACATAACCTCATTACATTCAATCATATTATAACAAGTCATGCGCTTATCGGATTACATATCTTTATTATATTTGACCATGTTACAACTAGTTGTTCCTAATAATGTAACAACGTGTGCGGCACACCTTATTGGTATAATAGACCTTTATCCTCCACATGACGTTTCATCATTTGATTATTCATTACCTACCACATATAAAACGCTAAATTCTGTCGGATCTGCTTGAAGTTTCTTCCCCCACATAGACACAGACATACCGAAACCTGGCATGGAGAGTGAAGTCCCACGAGAGTGAGAATCTATTAGAAGGAAAAAACTTGAACCATCTCTTCTTTTTTGTAGTTCTAAACTCAGTTATCCTTCTCATCTTGTGATTTATGTTTAGCCATGCAGTTTTTTTTCCTGATCTTAGACAACGACCTTTTGCTGGTGTCAGTCTGTAAACAATTGTGATTGCCACCTACAAGCTACTACCTGTGTCACGCGAAGCGATAGCCCTTTCAGACCTACGCTGGTTGTCGGCAATATTCTGAGCATTGCCATCATTTTACCTGTGTCACGCAAAATAATACTGTCTCTCTGGACATTCGCTAGAGGGCATGCCGAAATTAGTCAATCAGTGGCTCTAGCGACGAAGTCACTAGTTACTAGACTAATTCCTTTGCTGATGTATTTTCTGTCTATGCACCTAAATAAGTATCAGTACCTTTATTTACATTGGATATTCAAATATTTCTCCTCTTTTCTCCTTTCCCTCCCACAGCGATGTCCCGCCGCCTACTGCCCTCCACGGTCACGTGGTCGCTCACGCCTATGTTAGTGAGCATGCGCGTGTTTGGCCTTGTCTGGCCATCTCCAGCAGTGAGCCTCGTTTGGGGAAATTCAAGATGGCGGATGATGGGAAGACTGCACTGCCTCCTGGTGTCAGTGACGGTAGCTGCTCATGCAGGGCGTTTTCTTGCCTTCTACATGGAGGAGAGCAATTTCGGTCCTCTTCTCGTGCTGAAGGTAATGACAAGACTGTGTTCCCGAAGAAATCAAATACTAGTGCACATAGATTGAACACTTCATTACCTCTGCTCCCTATTCTGTATATGCTTTGAAAAGATAACGTATTCTGATTGGCTGAGAGATATTCTGTATATGCTTTGTACCTGTGGCGTTGGGTTATATGCATTCTGATTGGCTGAGAGGCCGGAAGCATTCGTCTGGGCGTAAAATTTAAAAACGCCAGATCCTATCACTTCGCGAGTTTCAAGGCATTTTATAAATGTCAAGGTATCTAACATAGGATATTCACAGGATACAGGTTAGATATGCGAAATCGATTAATAACAACGTCATCAAGTCACTCCCTGTAACACACCCAAGATCAAGTGTACGAGAGCTACATCTTGTTGCAAGTTTACCTTTTTTACATAACCCTGTTGTTAGCGGCAAGCTTGAGCAGCCCTAACCTCAGCCAGGAGAGTGTATATGACTTCTGATTAACCCTATCGCGCCGGTTGTAAAGGCCTGTTTATGATAATTTTATCTTTGCATCACGTGACATGACACGTGATCCTTGATATTTTTCTTTATTTTGCATTGAAATATTGAATATGATGTTATATTCACATTCTATGAAAATTTCATGTTCATTGAGCTAATTTATATTGGGTTAATATTGTAACATACTTCCCGCACTGGGGGAAAGTGACAATGCCAAAGTAGTCAAGCTGCGGTCAGTATTGGCGGATTATAAACAATTTAAGGTATATGATAATAAAGATCACATAGAAATGACCCCAATATGCAGATACTTATTTTCGGTGTTGGCTAATTTGAAGAACGAGTTCTGAACGATTTATCTCCGACACCTCGAATAATTATCAGCGAATAGGCGTCATGACTTAGTTTTTACTTAAAACTAATGACTATGATAGCGATGATAAAGTGTGGTCTGTTTTTCTCAACTAGGTATTGACTCATACCTGGAGTCTGGAGAAGTTACTGGTGAACATAGTCGTTTTGCGGGGAGTGTACACCTACATGGGACGGGTTCTCCGTGCTTGGGAGACCTATAAGGCCAGACACCAGGGTGTGAGCAGGTGCTACATGAGAAACCAGGCCACAAAAATTGTGCTTTATGTCAACATGGTGTTTCTGATTAGCAGCATCTCCAGCATCTTCCTCTTCTCCTTCTTCACGAAGCAGTTCACGTACCTGTTACTGACGCCGTTCTACACTGCCGGTCAGGAGGTAACGTTAATATTAGTTACATTGGCATACACTTTTTATGTTTCTTCTACGCATCAGAAAAACTACTACAGCTATCATAATTTACATGGGCGATACCGGCAAATATATCCTTGTAGGTGTATCATCTATGATCTCATTGTTTATCTTAGCCTGTTATAAATATCCATAGGCTTAACATTAGGAACTCGTACTCAACAGGCTTGCGAGTAGCTTAACTCATACTAGCGACTTCGTCGCTTCGTATCCCCCTCTCCCATAGTCTGTTCAAGGTACGTTCCCTGCTAGTGCTGTCCCCCTAAAGATAGGGGGACAGCACTTAGTGGTGCCCCCTACTATTAATACCTGGAACTATCATTTAGTTCCCGACCATCATTTCACGTGACACCGATTTTACCGACTACGAGAATCTCACTCTCGTGGCCCTTCAATCTCCACCCCTAGGTCTGGTTCACTATGTCTCTATGTGCGGGAACCACTTCATGCGGATTCGACGGAATTCTACCGTTTTAAATATAGTAGGTAACTATATGGGTGATAAACAGATAGATATTTCCAGGCTCAGATAAAATACGAAATTTAGATTGTGTCAGACTATTCACTCGGCTATCGCTGAGTTCATATTACTGCGCACTGCAAACTAGATGGCGAACGAGGACACAGAGCAAACATGGTGCGTATGTAATGTAATAGATCATACATATATTTTCTGATAACATATATTGAATAATATGACCATTATCTATATGACGATCTCTCCATGGTCGTCTTGCAAGACTCTCTTTCATGAAAACTGATCATTTTAAACAATGAGAACAAAGTCAACGATGGGATGATTTTTCATCGCTCTTTCTTTAAAAAAACTCTTCGCAGGTTCCCCTGTACGTGGCCTTCATCTCCTACACACTCTACTTCTACCTGGCCTTCTCCTGGCTGCAGCCCATCCTTCTCCTCTGCGTCACGTGTTTCCTGCTGCGTCGTGAATTCCAGCGTCTAACGTACGACCTCCGCGCGTTCCTCTCTGATGATGACGTCATCGAGCGCGCGCAGGTCTTCACGCAGGAAGTGACGTTGGAGCACTTCCGGCGGCGTCACGACTCGCTGTGTCACGTGGTTGGTCACGTGGATAACATGCTGGGGCTGTTCTGTCTGGTGATTTACGTGCTGTCTGTGCCGCTGGTCTGCATGTTTGTCTTCACCTTGTTCTACGCGCGGGAAGTGTTCGGTGACGACCCGCTCGCCATAGCCGCGTCTGTCGTCTGTCTGCTCGTCGCCATTGTCCACGTCATCATCATCACCGTCATCGCTACGTCATTGATAACAGCTGTAAGGAAGAGTATTGACTTCTGCATTGTACCTGTCGCGTTGGGTTATATGTTGTGTCCTTCGTACTAGGGATAAATTGAAAGTTGAACATGATAAAATAGAACTGTTGGAGGGGCTCAAGGGACGATCTTTATAGATACTCATTTCTATAACCCTATATCTGTCAAAGAGCATGAGGTCGACACCCTATTGGTGGACGCATCTCACGGGTCCTTGGGGAAGCAGGATAGGCTATATATACCATATAGACTTGCTTGAATGCTCTTGTATTACCGATAGGCACCTGTCATTGTTATGAAATGCTTACGAAGCATACTCAGCTTTTAATCCGCGTGTTTGAATTGTTAGCATAACATTTGTAAACACGTGTCTGAATTCCGGATTATATAGGTCCGGAAATTAAAACCTTAGACAAGGCTTTCACATGCCAAAGTCTTTGCTGTCTGTGACAATCTCCTAGATCGCAAACATTCAAAAGTATTCCCATCTTGTATTTTGTTGTATGATGTTTTCATTGATGTCATATCAGTATCTGTGTTGATCCGGCCCTTTCCTTTTTATATAAAGGCTAAATCCCCAAAGAAGTTGCTGTATAGTCTCGATCTCCACAGGTATTCAGAGCAAGAGATCTTCTCTATTCAGGTAAGCTATAAGGCCTATTTCCACCTGCCGACAAAATGATGGCGATTTTAGGATGCACTCTAAAATGCAGATAAGGGGATAATTGTACAAGATTTAAATACGCGAGGCAGTGGATCGGCGATTTTGAATATTTGTGGAGTTCTTTTGGACTTCATTTGTTTCCACTTACGGTTTTCTGAAACAAAACGTTTATACGTCGGTTTACAGGTTATCGGGAGACAAATATCCGTAAGTGGAACTAGTTCTAATGTTGGCGGATCAGTGCGATCTTTAGTATTACGCCTTTCTCTGTAATATGCCCATTTCAATGCAAGACCTGAATATGCTTTGAATATCACCCCCCCCCCCGCTCCCCCACAGTGGAATAAAAGAGAGACGAGGAATTGGCTGAATATGAATTAATCAGTGCAATAGGTCATGCATTTTAGAGGCGGCTTTATATATGTTGATTATTCATATACAGGTACATTATTAATAAAGATTAAAGATCACTAATGATATTCCTCATACTTTGATAGAATATAGTAAATCTGTAGTATTACACATCTAATTATTAAAAACTATTAAAAGAATTGAGGAAACCCATATTTCTTTTAACATTTTCATTGTAAATCAAGTGTATGTAAATTGACTTATCTTACCTATAAGGCACGGACGAATGGGATAGATTATTTATTATTTCACTCATTTGGCATTATAATAAATCACGAGGATCCATTTTGCACTGAAAATTGTCTATATTTAAAGATCACCTGGAGGCGCCACTGTGAGTTGTAGATATGCCTTTAGGCGAATTGAACGATGACCTTGGTTGCAGGCGTTCCTGTTCCGGCTTTCTACAGAGCATCTCGGCATCACCCTCTGGAAACTAGTAAACATAGACAGACGCCTCTTTGTCACGGTAGGTGGCCAGACTGTTTACTCCTTTCAAGCAGGTGGCGACACGTGCCGGTCAGTCTTGGCACTGAGCATTATATACAATCTGTTGAAGATATGTCTTAGCTAAATATCAATATTCAACGCCACTCTCTGTTAATGAATATCTAAAAGGCTAATTCCCAGTTCACTATGAATGTAATTCAAATTGCTTTGTACATGACATGGGTTTCATAGTATAAAAACTTTTTATATTATATAATTATTATATTCATAATATTATCCTTTTATTAATCCCTAAATCAAAAACTAGCACGATGCTATGACTCCCGGTTTTTATATTAGTTAGGTGTACTACAACACTTTTAGATCATATGAAAGGAAACTGACATGTGTTTTACTTTTCAAGGCAAATTGCCCGATATGCCTTTGATACATGCACACACTACAAGTACCTATGGGAGTTTGTATGGTAGTAGTATATGTATTTCACCCTGCCCCAGGCTCAGACCATTTTGTCAGTAGTCTGAGTTGCGCAACCCTCTCAAAACTTTTCATCGACTGAGCCCTCTTCTGAAATGAGCAAAGTTTTCACCCGTTTGTAAACAGTATGAAAAAAACACCAAAATTTAGTGGGAAATGTGCACATACAATGCAATATTTGTTGTTTCTCACTGGCTCCCAGTCAAAGCTGGTAAAATATCTCACAGTTTAGGGACGGGTGTGAATATTTAAAGAAATAGAACTTGAGAAAGGTTACGAGAAGAGAACAATGAATCTACACGATTCTCTATTATTCCCTTACTGATATATAATTAAAATCTCTTCACTTTTTCCATAGAAATCCAGGTTCTTATTTCCAGTATATAATTCCTTTTCCTTGTGTAAAACATAGATAATATTAATTGGGACTCATTCATGCCAAAGATCAATTCGAACCTCCCTAAAGACTGTTAGCCCAACGCCGTGACTGACACTGACGGGAATTCCATGTTTTCTCGATCTCTCTGAGGCCACATAATTTTTTTTAAAATTCTTTTCGTTTTTTCTCCTCCATTAACGGTCAAATGCAACTCCTAACTTAGGAAAAGAAAAGTTTCATTGCGGAAAATCATTTATCTTTAAATCATCGTCGATAATCTATAAATGGTTGGCTTTCAGCTGTGTGCCGTAGTGGTGTCCTACATTCTGCTTCTCTTCAAACTCTCGCTGGCTCTTGGGGCCGCGCACTGCCCACAACACGGCGCAGGCGCAGTCATTACCGGAAGCGGAAACACGACGGATGCGTATGGTTGAACACAGTCTCCCAGCAGACTCTAAGTGCCGCTTAGGCTTAACGCCTGGATCTATAACAACCCTCTGATTTCATAT
This sequence comes from Alentia gelatinosa, assembly GCA_950022655.1. NCBI lineage: Eukaryota > Metazoa > Annelida > Polychaeta > Phyllodocida > Polynoidae > Alentia > Alentia gelatinosa. The sequence goes on along the minus strand of OX465581.1, from coordinate 38,453,872 downwards.
ACCGGAAGAGTAATTGGGACGACTCACAGCTTTATCACTCATATTGCAATTGAGGAAAGACTGCCAATGTTATGTGCAACATGCGTTTAGAAATGGTTTTTATCATCGGATGTTACCAACTTTATATTGGAAATAAACAGAGTAGATCAGTGTAGTTTCATCGGAGGAGCCGTAATGCTTGGATCCATAGGAAATCGCTCGCCTGTGGTAGCTGGTTCCTTCACTGGCACTATATAAAGGACCAATAGAGGTAATGTCACACCAGAAATATTTATTTCCATGAGACATACCATGAATCATGAATCACTACAAAGTACAGATATCATCCATATCATCAATCATTAATCTAATAGTTCACATAACTTCAAGACACATTGTCGCAAAATATTGAATATAATGTCGATCAAGGTCGAAACATAAGATCAAACCAAGACAAAATCTGCTGTGAAAATTCAATACCAAAGTCCATGATCAAATCCAATTTTCCCAGCACAGTGATTTCCTATCGTCATAGAATCAAGTGCTCCGAGACTGGAGGTTTCTCAGAATCTAAACCATACTACAATCTGCATTGTCCGGAGGTGTGGGATCATTTTACTGTCCTAGCACTGCTAGACGCACATCAGTCAGCCAACAGGGCCCAGAGCTCTGTCTTCGCTCATCTTTTACCTTAATCTAGCACTTGCCAGAACTCTTATTCAAACTCACATCACATTCACTGTGGGCAATCTATTTTATTCCCATTTCCGCTCGAGACTTCTCCTAAATCTGCCCTTATTACAAGTGTCCAGTCACCAAGCTTACATACAGTGCAGTTATATGAGTTTCAGATAACCTAAGAGTAATTGGCTGGTACATTCAAGGGACTTTATATGAGTGGTCTGAAAAACTCACTGCTGTGAGAGACACACTTTAGCCGATAAATAAAATATGTATAAATCATGCATGATTGAGTACTTACCTATGCAAAAAATACTTGCCGAGAAAATTCTCGGTGATTTTTTAGAAATCACACTATTAAATTCCCAAACAAAGGGAGGGTGGACCAAGTTCTAAATTCCAAAGAAAGGATCCGTGGTTTTGAATATCGTTGCTCTGTTTCCACTTGCTGTCTGATTTTGTTTGATTTCTAACCCAGTTCATCACTGACAACATCATTCCATGTTGAATTTGTCGTCCCTGAATCTGTTGGAAATAAATTAATATAAAATGATTATTTGTGTTTTACGAAACTTTAAGAAAGTACAGGGCCATATATAGGTCTTTGATTTTGATTAGAAAAATACAGTCAGCTACCATGGTAAAATACTGAAATCACCTGACCTGGCTGTTTCTGGGTTTACAACACCTGCAGAAGGAGGGTTGCTATTGCAGGCACTGCTTGCGAGGGATAGTGTGTCAGGGACAGGTTATAAGCACTCTCCCAGCAGATCTTTCGCGGCACCATCGCTTGCTAATCTCTGCCTCAACCCAACGCTGGTTCCCTGGGTATCCACAAAGGACAGGGGGAACCAGCTAATATTTCAGATTCAAAACAGTGTAACTGTCAAAAGTTATGAAACTCAAACAACTCATATATTATGAGTTGTGAAATATGGGAATTGTTAAATGAGCTATACAGACATTAAAACTGTTTCTTTTTCAGCTTAAAACCACTTTATAATGTGAATCCAAGGTTGATTAGGCTGCCCCTTCGAGTGGGCACATGTGTCTTGTTGACAAAACAAAACCCTGCAACACATGAGGTGCTTCCCACTGAAGAAAGTAATCCCAGAGACTGTGTCTGGTTTGAAAAACAAATAACAAAAATGAGTGTAGATCATTAACATATAAAAATGTGTATCACTATGTACAAGTAGAATACAGACACAATATTGACTGGTTTCAGATACAAGCGGCCGTATGCTCCGAGGAGTTGACGCGTTGTAATGTCCGAGCGTATGCGAGGATATTGCGCAGAGGCAACTCCGAGGAGCATACAACTGCTTTTATCTGAAACCAGTCTATATTGTATTTATTATCCACCTTTTCTGGGCAAGTGGTATGTCAATATCAGTTCATTTTAGTTATGCACTATTTTTCCGTACGCACTATTTTTCCGTATGCGCCACCCAGAGCATACAACATATCCATATGCTCCGGGTATGTCCATACAAACTCCCTATGCCTTTTCTATGGACACTTTGTATTAGGTGGATAATACAAATACTGCCCAAACCATGACAAATTTAGGATATTTGAAAAACCGGCGGATGGGACAGATTTGGTCCCAAACAGGCAGGTCGGTGCAGAGATACAAGCAGCCGCAGGAAGTAGAGCGCAGGATCTCTGCTTGGAGAGTGGGTTATAAGGGATATCAAATGTTTAAACCAGAGTATACAAGATATGGGTCCTTGGTGTGAGAAAGGTTCTGCCATCAACGGAGCCGAGGGGAATACAAGAAGAGTGAACATGCAAGACAGTAGCGGACAAGACAATGGAAGGAGGAGTAGGAATAATTTGAAGTGACCTGGAAAGACTGAGTAAAAAGAAGCATGATCTCAAAAGAAGGTTTAAAGTAGAAAGAGGAATAGTACAACTTCCTTTCCTTTTATTTCATAACCTGGGAAGATGTTTAATGTTCTCAACCTAATTGCAGTACCCTAAGAGACTAGATGCCAGCTCAGAGTCTCAATCCATTATCAAATTGAGAAATGTAATGATTGATATTTCCACATTGATTGTTAATTAAGTAAAATTAAAATCTGAGAGAAATTCTCTAATTTTGTAGCAAAGAATATCAGTTTGTGGTAGATATTACATTGATTGGTTTGATACTCAAAGAAATTATGCAGTGGTTGGTGCTCTCTATTTCATTTTGTGCATTTTCTTTTATGAGTAATGTAATATTGATTTTACTAATGTCGTAACTCACATATTCAGTTGCCTAAAAGTTTTATTAAATACGTATCCAATCGATCTCGAGAGTCGTTACACTACAGAATTGGCCATCTACAATAAAAACAAATTAAATGGGTTTGCTGTGTTTTTACCCTGGCAAGACAGCCGAAGTAGTATATGAAAAAGTGGCACTGACGCAGGACTCATAGAATAGTAACAAGTCCGTCAAATAAACCATGGCCCTATGATACACTTGTTTCGAGATAAAAAAATAATTATTGACACAAAATAATTATTGATATAAAAATGAATATTGTTTGGAAAAATCGTTCCCTTTCGTCCTACGTATCTCTTCCTCATTGAGGTGTGCGATACGCTGGCAATCGGAAAAAATTCCCTTCCCTGAATCTATTTGTCTGCGCTGTGAACCAATAACAAGGGAGTAAAAGACTCAGGTGACCACACAGAGCCAATAACGAACAGGTTGACTAAATACATTAACATAAAGTTCCCTCTTCCAAACTGGGAAGCGGGAAAGATCTAGTCACATACCAGCAGTCGCTAGAGCAGATCACGTCGCTTACCATAAAAATGAATATTGACAAATCTTTTAGGGTACAATAAAAAAATATTGGTGAATAAAGTCACTATCCTTCCAAAGACAACTGACACAAGAGGAAGACAAGTAAGCAATGTGTGAAGAAATGCAACCTTGAAGTTGCGCGATGATTTCAAAGTAGTTGCCAGCGAGATACTATTCAGGAGGCGAGAAAGATTCAGAAGAACTGCTGGATGAGTTCCAAAGGTCTCTAGCAGAGGGTGTTGTTATCGCTGGTGCCGCAGCAGCCCGTAGGTGGCGTGGCGAATGGTAAACATCCGGTTAGCGGCGGGCGGCGTACGCCAGGTGGCGCATGGGCGTTGCACGCCAGGTGGCGTGAGTGGCACGGCTCGGCGGGCGGCGTACGGCTGGCGTAAGCCAGACGGCGTGTGGCGGTGGCTGCAGTGAGGCCGACCAGAGGCGGCAGTGTTGAGCAGACAGGCAGGCAGGACGCTATAGTGAGGAGGCGGGCCGGTAGTCGGGCGCGCGGACATGTCCCTGACGGACTCTGAGCGCACGGAGCCCGCCACCCGCTGCTGTACCTACGGAGAACCATGACGCCTAGCTGTGGATTTACCGACGACAACATGCTCTCATTGTGACCGCTGCCTGGTATGACCGGTAAGTGCCCTCCCCACCCCGCATACACGTATAAACATGCACGCCCACGCCCCGCACGCGCCAGGCCCGTGCGTGCGCACCCACAGGAGGAGGAGCGGAGGAACGTGCGGGGCCCGGGGTTAGGAACGCTCACTGTGCGCCGCGCTGCCAAAGACTATTGATTGGAAGAACGTTGGGCCGCGTGGTGATGGTGGCCTCCCCCCCCCCCCCCCCCCCCCGTTCATTCATACTCCCGTAGAGGCAGCAGACGAGCTGTAGGCGGGCGAGAGGCGAGGCAGAGGCCGCCTGGTTTAATATAGAAACTTGCCTACAGAGACGGCAGAATTCGGTGTGAATCATATACAACAGGGTCCTCTGTACTCGCGTATGTCCGCTTCCAACCATAAAGATACAAAATGTCATATATATCCTGGTGTATATACAAAGAATATCTTTTCTATGGAAGGCTAGAGCAAGCTGAAAGCCAGAGAGACGGAGAGAGAGTAAGGGTATAGTGGGGCATAGCTCCTTTCACTGGATGTTGTGTTGTGGTGGGGGATACATCGTGGGTAAAGTAGGGGGTGGGAATGGGGATATGGGGTCGAAGTGAAAGTAGCGCCCATAAGATACACGGCCTATGGAGCGATCTGATTCTGGACGTGGAACCAGAGTGGAGCGACAGGAAACGCCCACACACTGGTCCCCTGTGCGTGTAGGCGGCAGGGCGGGGTAGTTTCATTCAGTGTATAGGTGCTTTGCTATTTCTCTATTACTAAGTCTCCATTGAAATGTATTGGGCCACAGTAAACCACTAACTATTGCTTCTAAGCTGCCAGAACACCTTGCCATTGATTACGGATTTGAAATCTATTGATTACGGCCTCAAAGCCACTGATTACGGCAAAATTCACTTATAGGCAGATTTAAAGTGTCTGTGTGCTGGAGAGCAAAAGAATAGTCCCGAAGGGTATACGTTGCAGAACCTAAAATATCCCTAGTTTTGATTTATTCGTGAAGATGGAAGATAAATACAACAAACAACGATTTTGTAGACAGGCAGCTCTGTAAACCACACGTGGTCGACTTCCTATACACACGCTGGCGCTCGTGTATTTCTACGCGTCAACCGCTTGCAGTTTACGGCTGCCTGTCCACAAAACTATCAATTATTGTCTTTGAATCGTTTAACCTCTATATACGCGGAATGATTCTAAATATTCATCAATTCCAGGTTCAACAGGTAGTACCAGAATTTGGTCTATGCAGCCAAAATGATATGGTCCAATATTTAAGATTTGGTCAAATATATATATGATGTGATCCGAAATTCTAAATCCAATTATCGGGAAAATCTGTTTAGATATTCGTATCAGGAGGACTAGGGTCGGTATGATAAAAAAACATGTCTGTATTGGACTGTTATGGAAAGTAGTCTCTGCTAATGGTGCAGCTCTCGTGAAAATCTCGTGCGATGCGAGACTTTGAGGATGAGTGCTGAATCAGCATTAAATCAGATCTCCCGCTAGTTATACGAAACGCGATTTGACCTTTCAGGTTGGACTTGGTAGCTTTGTCAATGACAAATAACCAAAACAGTACATCTAAGTTTGAATAAGAGAACTAAAGTGCATTTCGTGACTATATCCATGCCCTGTGTAAATCCCTGGCACGCGAGAATTGTCTGCCCCCAGCATTATTGAGAGTTTGGTAAAACGGGACAAATTGAGCCAATCATCAAGCCCTATTACTGTCACGTGGAAATAACAAGGGAATAGTTCCTTGATAATGACCAAATGCTGCGAAAACCGTGGTCATGCAACTGTAGAGTTGCAGCTTGTAAATATGATTGTAGCAAAGGAACGCCAGGATTTGCAATAGATAGCAGGAAAAAGTAATTCCTTTGCTTTCCATTCTATTGGCCTAGTAAAAGAAGAAAAAGATAACCATTTGCTAGTTTTTGTTCAGTAACTCATGTTATGATATACTACAACTTCAAAAACTATTGAAAATGATTTGAAGCAATTTTTAAATTAGAGGACATTGTGAGAAGCTATTCCTAACCAAAGGTTAACTGGTACCGATGTTTGTCAAGAGACTATGTTCTATATTGATAGTGCAGTTTTCAGCTGGTTGAAGTGGGATAACAGATTTACCTGTACTTGAGTGCAGTCACAACGTTAATAGGGGAGCCTCAGTATCTTCAGCTAGGCTGAAAGTTGCATAAAGGTATTTCAAAGGGTAATCAATCCATAACACAAAAAACTAGCAGGAATGCTTCTCAGCTTAGATGATGTATTGATATCGTATCATCTGTCTCTTCTCTTTGTTCCTATAGTTCTAAGAAGCATCTATTATTAACCTGTGTAAAACCCAAGAAGGTCTAAGCATATAGATATTCAATAATATCGTAACTATAATAGATTGATCGCTGACTTGCACTCATACTTAATCACAAAGGGCTATGGAGCCTCCATGTATGCTGCCTCTCGGAGGTATTGTCTGATGATCTTATGGCGAGCCGCCTTTCTGCCCTACTGCATCCTGTTCTGCTACTCAAACATCCCCACGTCCTGTACCCAGCGCCCAAGCTGCAGTCTCTGAAGAATTGTAATCTCCTGCCCAACAGTCCCGCTAGGTTGGGAGGCTCATCGATATGCCGGGGCTCTCTCTCTCACCCCCACACTCCACTGGCCAGGACCCCACCCAACAGACCCCAACCAGACTGCCCCCTGTCAGAGAGCGTGTGTGGGGATGGTTTATAGTGGGATGGTATCTTAATACAGAGATGGACTCCCATTTCCATCTGATTGGATTTTTTTCTCTTATTGAGTCTACGCATATAAATTTATAGGTGCTCTGGAATTATTCCTATATTTAGGACGGGGTTCAGTGGACTTGGTAAGAGGAACAGAGTGATGTTTTGGTGTTGTATTCAGGAATTATTTATGTTACATTTCCCGGGGTTTATAAGGCCGCAATTCTGTCTCACATTCATGAAAGCAATTTCTTTTTACTGAAATTGACAGATGGTGGTTATTTTTTTCAAAATAGGAATCCTAATAAGGAATTATAACTCCGAGAGTAGTTTGATATTCAAATATAGAGGTTTTAACAAAGATAATTCTTATAATGATCTGATGTAATGAAGGCATTTTCATATTGGTACCCGTCTAGGGGTCGGAGTGGTGTACTACCAAGTGCAGTAACCGTAAATCTTTTATATATATTCACGCAATACAAATAGTATCACAATAATGATGGTCTTAATGTTTCATCGTATTGTAATGTAAGGAGGGTGTATACAAACTATTAATGCAGGATAAATCCTTTGATGCGAGGGGCAATTCATAAACCACATACGTAGTTTTTGTGTACATGTACTTCATGCCCGGATGTCTCTAGGGCTGGTGGGGAACCCTTCTCCCTGACCTGTTCGTGTATAAGCGATTTTCCATTGGCCAATTATCTGGCACAGATCTGCAATCGGAAACCACAGCTCGATTCTTTTGTATACCGTCGCCAGGGCGGTGAATGGCAATAACACCGTATTTGAAATATCCACCGATTAATTTGACGTATATCACGTAATAAAGCCACCACCGACCGACTTGGTCAACTTGGGTTACTGGGGAACTCGCTCCGAAACAAAGTCACCCAGTAATTTAAAGGAGAACATTCCCCGGTTTGAAAAAGTCACACAGTAGCTTAGGCCTGTAGTATATTTTTACTTTATCAGATTATATTAGCACCAATTATATTAGCACCGATGTAGCAAAAGATCAGACAAACTTATTGCATATGATGCCCTTGATTTATGCTACAAACTCTACGTATACAAATAAATTGGGATTTTTTTATTATACGATCCAAGGAGAAATCGAAACTGGGTGAGTTCATTCCAAAGAATTTGGAGGAGGGGGACTTCGTCTCGGGGCTAGATCTCCAGTACTCGGTGGAGAGGTGGGGCACAGGCTGAGCCGGAAGAGGCACCCCGTATAAAGCCATCACAGCGCCATCACGAGGCGACAAGCCCTGTCAGAGCAGTGTGTGGCCTCGTATTTCTTGTCCACTTGCCACCTGCTCCCCACCCTCACTACACCAAGCCACCTGCTTCCCAATGTACCTATACCTACTGCAGTGTATCACCGCCGACCCTGCTCTACAAAACTCTCAAAACTCCCTTAATATGTTCAGCAACCTGACCCTCAGAATTACATACTTGCAGCCGTATCGGCTACGTTTACCACCGCTCCTACTCAGGTGGTGCCAATGGCTGTACGTCACAGGTGACGCACAGGGTTCAACCATACGAGCGACATCAATAGATGGTAAAATAATACGAAAACAGGGTTACTTTATTTGTACATCAAAAGTCATCGGGATCAATTACATGTATTTATCAATTGTTTATAAAGAGAAGTGTTAATTAACATTCGCGATATATGATTTTAGCTACCATATACGAGGCATGTAAGACGTATATCAAAACACGGGATTACAGTCGTTAATGACAATCATGGTAGTCTGTTTTCATAAGTTGGTATAGAAACCATATTGAAGCGAAGTCTGAATTTTGAACTTGGTCCGTATAACGTTATAACAGTATAGTGCACAATGTGCCGTACACAATATATACCGTATATGGAATAGCAGTGCATAAGGCCTGGCGTCCACCTACTACGATATGGCTCCGATATGGTCTATGATGCACCTCCCGATAAAAAATCTAAATCGCGTCGGAAATTTACCTAATATCGAGGCAGTTGACCACATCTCTGCGATTAGACACCGATAAAACCCCATGCAATGCGTGGTGGATTGGTATGTATAGACATATGTCTACGATTTTGCACCTTCCCGATATGTCTCCGATATTGACTTTCGGTATCGGAGCCATATCGGTAGGTCTAAATTTCTATCGTAGTAGGTGGACGCCGGGCCTAACTATCAAAGGTAAGTGCACGGGCCTATAATAACATGCTTATAGATTCCCCTCCCCTCTCCAGACCTCTCTCAAAGTTGCTCAGACCGAGCCTCTCACGCTGGTCATGTTAGATAGACAGCTGGGCGTGTCACTGAGAAGTAAACAGGATGCAACAGTCACGAGCCTGTGGTCGTATATCTCAGTCACATATGGATTTGATAGCACGCCCTCCCACGAGGCAGTCCGACTCGAAGACCATTAGAAGGCTCACGTCAGGCCTGCCAACCCGCCCTGCGCCTCCCCTGAGGCAATCGCTGCCAGCTCGACTGAGGGCAATCTGCAATCTAATCTTCGCGGGTGACAGACAGCGTCGCCAGGGATGGAGTCCTCTGGCGTCCCTGTAGCGTCCCTGCGGTTTCGACGCGGCACCTTTGCAGCATCCCAGTGGCTTCGCAGCGTCTATGTAGCGTCTATGAAGTGTCCATCTAGCGTTCCTGGAGGTTCTTTGTGATGGTTCCTCAGCGTCCATGTAGTGTCTTGGAGCGCATATGTAGCATCTGAAAAGCGCCCCTGTGGTGTTCATGTAGCATTCCCTCGGTGTCATTACCCTATCCCCGGATTAAAGCAGAGAAGCAGTGGCTGGGAGTACAGAATTTTATTGAATTCTATGAAATAAAGATTATGTCGACCTTACTGGACGATCATATTAATATGTAATATGGATATGAATGGTAAGTAATATTACATAATGGTAATTGACATGTATAATAAGGTCAATTAATATAAGTATAAAATATGATATACAATACAGTAGTATGAAAAATACGTAGGTAATTGTATATGAAAATAAAATAGCCAAGAGCCAATATAAGGAGGGGGGGGGGTGGGATAAAAGAAAAAATATTAAGAATTGTTTAGGGACCTGATCAAGGCATGGTTCACTGCGGAGGCATCAGTGTCTTTGATGTAGGTCCGATGGGCGTTAGACCTCCAGCCCCCATACCGCTGTATGGCGAGTTCCGGCATACCGGCCTGGAATGCCTGCGTCGCGGCAGCCTTCCGGAGGCTGTGCAGTGTGTATGTAGGGGGCTGTGCTGCCTTCCGGAGGAGTGATTTCCATTCCCTCGACAGTGTCCTGGTCGTGAGAATCTCTCCGTTCGCTAGGCTGAGGAACGGAGCCGTAGGGTCGGCCGTAGGTGCGGCCGCGAGCATGGTCCGTATCGCCCGGACGGGGCAGGAGGACGGTTCGGGGGAGGCTCGTATGACCACTGTCTTTTCCTCCCCCGCTCTCTGCATGTTTTTCGCCGCCTTCACCCTGATCGATGCTTGTCCGGGCGTGACGACCACGTCTCGGCGTGACAGGTGTCGCGCCGGGTCGTACTTCGCCGTGGATGGTGGCGCCACTTCGCTTTGCCGCAGCGCGGCAAAGTAGATGATTAGAACCGCGGCCCTCAGACCGACGTGCATCGGGGAGTCTGTGAGGGCCATGAGGGCCGCCCTGAAGACGTCCATCGGGACCGGAGGCTTGACGTTGGGGAGGTACTCCTTGTTTCGTTTCATGGCATCCAGTGCCCGCTTCACCCGGAAATCCTCGGTTGCCGTGACATCGCCGCCCGTCAGCCGGAGGTGCGACCGTACGTGGGACAGCTGGTTCGCGACCGTCGCCGGCGAGGGGGCGTGGCCCGCGACGTACTCTAGGTACGCCGTGGTGAAGGACACTGTGGGTTTCTGGGGGTCGGCCCCCATTCTCCGGCAGAAGGCTAGGTAGGTCGCGACGGCACTCCGCTGGTTCGCGACCGTTCCGGGGGCACGCGCCTCGCACTGCCGCGCAGATGCCCTCGTCTGGAGTGATCGTAGCGCCGGATCTGCAGGCGAGACGGAGAACGGGGTAGAAAGAGGTGTGTGTACATGGGATCACTTCAACCAGAGAATGATAATTTATGTAATTAACGGCCGTGACAAAGTCCCTCGAGGTCAGGTGGGCACGGCTGAGGGCGTCTGCCACGGTGTTAAGCACCCCCGGCACGTGAGTGTACACGAACTCCACCTGGAGTCTGGCTTGTACTGTCCATGCCTGGCGGGCACACTCGGCGAGGACCGGATTCCTGGCACGCCCCGACCTCAGTGCCTGGACTGTACCCATGTTATCGCAGTACACTTCCACACGAGTCCCTCGGTCGCGATCCGTGAGGAAGGTACACATTGCGTAGACCGTATTGAGGGCCTCGAGCTCGGCGATACAGTCCACGGGGTCCTCGACGGGGCAGACCCTACCGCAATAGTAGTATCTCCCATCCGTGCCCCCTACTCCACTCAGGCACGCGTCCACTATGATGCATTTGGTGGGAGGCCCTCGAGGTATCAGGGCATGGCCGTTCCATCCCTCGGCGAACCGCAGGAACCACTGGAGGTCCTGCCGCATCTCCGAGTTGACGTTGATATAGTATCCGGCCATGCCCCGGAGGGCCTCGAGCAGCTTGCTGACGAGGACCGACTGTAGTTGGCGTTTCGTCAGCGAGCGTTTGGTTGAGACGGCCCTGACGTGTTCTCGCACGTCCCGTAGTTTGTCCCGTGGGATACTGAGGGACATATCCACTGAGTTTATGAGTATCCCTAGCCACGTTACAGCCCGGCTCGGGGGCTGTGCCTTTTCCCTGGCCTCGGGGAGGCCCAGTTCTCTGAAGAGCTCCCGCGCTGTCTCGAAGTCGGCGGCCGCCTTCTCGGCCGTCGGGGAGAGGATTATAAGATCGTCCAGGTACATCGCGGCATCGACCCCCTTCCGGTCAAGTATCTTGACGATGGCATCTGCTACGCACTGCATGTGGTAGGAGGAGGCCCGGGCACCAAACGGCATGGCCGTATCACAGTAGTACCCCTCCCCCCACGCGAAGCAGAGCAGAGGCCAGTCGAGGGGGTCGCACCGGAAGTTCTTATATGCCCGTGCGATGTCGATGGTGGACATATAACTCCCCGGCCCCGAGGCCACCAGGCGGCCGACGAAACCATCCACGGTCGGGAGGCTGTGTTCTCTCTCCTCACCGTAGACAGAGTTTTTGATGATATAGCCGTTAACGCTGGATTCCTTGGGGTACGTCATGTCCGTGATCACGCGCCTATCAGACGTACCCCTCTTTTCCCGTGTCATTAACGGCGACACGTGACACCAAGGCTGAAAGGGCGGGTCCTCGAACGGACCCATAAGGTTTGAATACCCCTTCTCCTTGTCGATGAACCTGGCTATCTGGTCCGGGTACCCCGAGGCACTGGGGTGGTTGGGCACTCCCCGCGTGTCGGTAACCGGCCCGGCGTACCCGAGGGGAAACCCGAATCTAATGAAATCCGTGAGTTCCTCCTTCCCGGGTATAGTCGCGAGGTAGCGGGTCCAGGCTGGTATGTTGAGATCGGTGGGGATCTCGATCCGGGCCCCGAGGGCGTTGGGCATTCCCGTGCGCCGCACCCGATCGTAGATGTCGGCGTGCGCCGGCGGCCCGGGGGCGGAGAAGTGGGGCCAGAGGGCCCGCCTATGTCCGGCGAACGTGCCGGGGTCGGTCCGTACCCCGGGAGCGGGTATTCCGGTCTCGCAGAATTCCCTAACGGCAGCGAAGTCGATTCGTGGGTTATCGTTGCCGTCCTCCCGGGGTAATTGCCGAGCCAATTGCTCCATATGCCCGCCGTCGCCCCTATACACGGGAGTGTATTCCTGAGGGGGCGGGGTTGTTTGCTTGTGTGCGTCCCCCACGTGCTCGGCACGCGGTGTTGTGGTCACGTGGGGTGTTACGTCACGGGTGGTGCACTCCTTGACCGGGTCGCCCTCGCTGAGTGCACTCGTACCGGGAGCGAGGGGTGTTACACGCGCCACACTCACTCGCGGGGCGCGTCCGGTCCGTTTTTTGAAGCCGTTGGGTGTTGTTTCTGCACTCCTGAGAGGTCGGTGGTGCGCATGGTGTGTCCGGCCTGGGGCATCCGGCGTGGGGCAGGTGCAGGTGTTGGTGCAGCACTCTCATACCCGCCACCGTACAACAGCTTCCTGTTGCACGCGTGTATGGAGTGCGTGCACATCCTGCCAACGGAATCACAAAATGAGCACACGTGCACCCATTTAATTCCGCCATCTTGATGGCCGTTCCGCTGGCGGCAGCCCCTCTCCGAGTTAAATGCCCGGCACGGCAGCTCCCGTCCTCCGGTCTTTCCCGCGTCTTGGCCGTCGTGCACCGTTGTGGTTGCCGTCATCGCGAGACGGACACGCTCGTCCTGTATTCGCACGTGGTCGGACCAGTAAATCCTACCGGCCTCGACCTGGTCGAACACGTACTGAGACCAACGCCTCACTGCGGCCCACGGCCGGGTCTGGGCATCTATCGATACCTGGGACAGGTGGCGATACATGTCCCTCCTGTCCTCCTCCGGGACGGCCCGGTGGTCCTCCATCATAACCAGAAACGCGCTTACATACTCCATCGGACCGAGCGTGCCTCTGACCTCGAGTCTCTGATTCACGGTGAAGAGGCCCTCGCGTTCCACATACATATATGGTTTCGACAGCAATTTAACGGTGTGAAGATCTGAAGTAAACCTACCGGCCGTGCGGTCGTGTCGTAGTCCCTCACGGTCGAGTTCTTTCTGTAGCAGCTCGTCTGGGAGGTATCGGTCGCGAAGCTGACGGGGGGCCGGGAGACGTGATGTTTGGTCGTTTGCCCATTCCCTGGTCCGGTCCTCCGCGACGGTGGCCTCCCTAACGGTCGCCGGCTGCGATGCCCTAGATGGAGATTTTGCCCGTTGTAGACCTTTTATCGCCTCGAGTATCAAGGCGACGTTCCCCTCCAGGGCCGTTATTCTCGACGTCTTGACCGTCGATCCATTTTCCGACACTGAGTCCACGTGGTCGTTCGACGCCTGTGTCGTACCTCTGGCCGTGGCCTCGGAGCCTGCGGCCGCCTGAGGTTCCTGAGACGTGCTCGCCACGGGCGTATTCCTCGTGTTCGGCATGGTACACTCTCCTCTATCGTTCTATCGCACTTTATCGTAGTATGGTGTGCTGGCCTATACTCGTGGAGTAATAGGCTGCGAGCACGTGGCCAAGAAGACGAAATTAGTGCTTGTAGTACGTGCGTACTGCAGAGCGGGTGGAGAAGAAGTGAGGCCGGGGCCTGGACCGGGCTGTACCACGTGACCTCGTGGTGTGGGTGAGTGCCGCGAGGGGGCAGGAGGGGCGCCCGTGAGGCGCGGTAGAGGGGGACACCGGGGAGGCAATGATTACCCCTGAGCCATGCCCATGGGTTTACAATGATTCCGCAGCATCACATCAGGGTCCTGCGTCTTTGTAGTGTATCTTTAGTGTGAATGGAGCATCTGAGAAGCATTGCTGGAGTGTTCATATTGCGGTACCTCAGCTTCTGCTTGATTCCTCAGCATACATTTACGTTATGCCGTAACTTTAGTGCCTAAGCAGATACCATAAAGCGTCGCTATAGTGTTCTTGTAACATATCTGCAGCCTCCACGTATCTTCTATGTAGTGCCCCTGAAGCATCTCTATATTTTCTATACAGCATTTTTACACTGACGCGTCTGCAACATCTCTGGATGGCCTCCATAGGAACCATGCCGCATCCATTTATCATCTCACCACTGGTATTTTATCTCCATAGACTAAACATTGGGAACTCATATCCAACGCCCATGAAATATTTGATAAAAAATTATCCAATGGGGCACTATTTCACAGATGTTAGCCCATGAGATAAATTCAGAAACCTATTCAAGTTTAGGGTCAGAGCTTGATCCCATCTCGTTTGAATCACTGCGTAATTCACGCAGCTTCACTTTGTGAATTACACGAAATTCAAAGTCAGTGGGATGCGAGCTCTGTCCCTAAATGTTCATAGGTTTCCTCTATAATGTCCATGTAGCATCAATTTAGCGTCCATGTAACGTCTATATATTTCGCGTTTGTGCAGCATCTATAGTTGGCATCCAGGTATCGTCCCTCTATAGCGTCTTTCATGAATCTCCTAGTCTCACTGTCAATGTATGTCTATTCAGCGTCCCTCTAGCGTCTATTTAACGTCTACATATATTCAGTATCACTGTAACGTCTATATATCCAGCGTCCATATATCCAGCGTCCATATGACGTCTATATATCCAGCGTCCATATAACATCTATATATCCAGCGTCCATGTAACGTCTATATATCCAGCATCCATGTAACGTCTATATATCCAGCGTCCATGTAACGTCTATATATCCAGCATCCATGTAACGTCTATATATCCAGCGTCCATGTAACGTCTATATATCCAGCGTCCATATAACATCTATATATCCAGCATCCATGTAACGTCTATATATCCAGCATTCATGTAACGTCTATATATCCAGCATCCATGTAACGTCTATATATCCAGCGTCCATATAACGTCTATATATCCAGCATCCATGTAACGTCTATATATCCAGCATCCATGTAACGTCTATATATCCAGCATCCACGTAACGTCTATATATCCAGCGTCCATATAACGTCTATATATCCAGCATCCATATAACATCTATATATCCAGCATCCATGTAACGTCTATATATCCAGCATCCATGTAACGTCTATATATATCCAGCATCCATGTAACGTCTATATATCCAGCGTCCATGTAACGTCTATATATCCAGCGTTCATGTAACGTCTATATATCCAGTGTCCATGTAACGTCTACATATCCAGCGGCCACATAGCGTCTGTCATGGATTTCCCAGCGTCTGTCAGTAACCAGCGAGCAGGGACGCGGGGCCGATTAAGGACGCTGGGCTGGGATCAAAGGGTCGATCATCCGGCGCCACGATAACGATCGGCGCCCGAGGAGTGTGGCGCAAAGACGCGAGGTGTCGCTGCGGGCGGTTACATCAGAACGCCCGCCCACGACACGCACCCCCTCCAACACCATCAAGTACAAGTAACGAGCTGTAGGCGTTAAACGTGATCATCTCTTTCTGAGGACATATTTTAAATATCTCTTAATAATTTATTCCGCTTTAAGATGTAAAATGATATATGGTAAATTAAAGCATCTAAAATTTACTCAGTGGACTAAAGAAATTAGAAATTATTTTGGGTTAGCTTATATATGTATCTGTTCATTTTGCTGTTGTTTTTACGCATGCGTGATCGGCTGTTTCTTAGGACCTTTTTTTTAATCTCACCCTGCTTTAATCTGTAAAACAATATCAGGTAAATTCCAGAAACTAAAATATATCAAGTGGTGGGAAAAACTAGTATTCGTTTTGGATATACTTATATTTATGGGAATATTTATTTTCGCGTTGTTTGCGCATGCGTCATGCAGCTGCCAGTGGCAGGTCTCAGAGGGCTGAGTGCGGGCAGGGCCGTCTGAGAGTTTAAATCCGATCAGCGGTTACTGTCATCTGAGTGGTGCTCGGCGGCCTTGAGGTGGTGTTACCGGGGAGGGCCGGCAGCGAGCAGCTGGAGGCACAAACCCGGTGGTGGGAGACAAACATGAGACAGGTTTCAGTGGGTGGTAGGTGGTAAATTGTGTGGTAGTCTGAGCGGTGTTTAGCCATATTGTGGTGGTGTTACAGGGGAGGGCAGGCAGCGAGTAGTGGGAGGCACAAATCGGGTTGTGGGAGACAGACATGAGAGGTTTTAGTGGGTGGTGCATGGGAGACAGATATCAGACAGGTTAATGGTCGATGGTAAACTGGGTGGTCCAGAGCCAACAATGGCTGACAGGAGCCAGACAGTTTGAGGTGGGCATTGGGTGATAAACGTGGTGTTATAGTGTTAACAGTGGGTGGCAGGAACCCGTTTGAAGTGGCTAGTTGGTGGTGAACTTAATGTATTAATAGTGGCTGACATTTTAATGTATGTAGTTGGTTGTGGACTTGGTGGTAGTGCCAATGGTGGGTGGCAAGAGCCAAACATTTTAAAGTAGCTGGTAGGTCATCCAGTTAAAAGTGGATTGGGTTGGTTTGAGTTTTGAGTGGTAATCTGGCTGACATAGTGTTAATGGTGTGTGGCAGATGCTAAACATTTCGAAGTGAGTATTGAGTTGTAAGTTGGGTGGTATTGTCTTAATGATGGGTCGCAGGCACATTGCAGTGGGTCATGGGTAGTGTCAATAGTGTTCATAGTGGGTGGCAGGACCCTCGCAGTTTGAAGTGGGTGGTATAATCCTAATGGTGGGTGGCAGGAGCCAGACAGGTGGAGTAAGGTAGCAGGAGGATATATAGCGGGTGGCAGGGTGTAGAGAACTGAAGAACACAGATAAAGATGGAGGGGGCAGACATCAACTGAGGGATGTTAATTGTTCCAATTAACAGGCAATTAACAGAAAGTGGGGAATTCGCTGTATTATCGATATGGTTTAAGGCAGTAGGTGTCAGGCTGGGTAGTAGATGATGAACAGTGTAAAGCATGAAGTGGTGTGTGGTGTGTGACATGAGGCAAATAGAGGAGAGTTCGATATTGATTATGAAGTGGGTCGCAAATGGACTTCAAGCAATGAGCATGTGTGAATTCCATCGCCTTTTAACGCTAATTCTGGTCTCCAAACAATTTCTGTCAATATTGAAGACCGAAAAACAAACCGATAAGAGTCCTGTGAGTGACTGCAAACAGTCCTGATCCGTTTTCCTTTCTCAGCCTCCAATTAATCTCTGAGTGTTTGTCATGAGATAGCAATGTAATGGGATATTTCTCACAGTGGGGTCGAGATCCAGACATTTCCAACAAATTAGAGAAGAAACATAAATAATACGAAAAAAGATAACCTGTGAACATAAGTGATCAACATATAGGACTAGGTACACACCTATACAACAAGGAACATATATCTTTTGGCCATACTCTCATCCTGTCTACTTACTCTGTCTATTTTTTATTGTATACATGACTACCATTAAAACCGCCTTTTGTTACTTACAGTTTTGAATGGCATCAAGTGCCGATCATGGCAAAGTCATTTAACAATAGAAACATTAATACTTCAGTTGACTTGGCAATGGATTTGAATTTCAATTGAATTCTGAAATAGGTAATTTGATTTTAGTTCCAGTTCTCGTAGGCCAACATTTATCTATTGGAGGGCAAGTAGTCTCTTCTTTTTCTTTTATATTGTTTATTCGAATTCGGGGATACACACGTTTTTCTATTTCAACAAGTGGGGTTTTCCCCATCTTTCCAACGGTTGCAGGATGAAAATGGACCATAAGAAAACGATTTAGCGAATAACAACTGTTGCAATGAACTATGTGCCGTTCTAATATCATAAGTTGAATGAGAGAAGGAATGATTGGGATACTTAAAACCACTTCTTAGTCTATTGTAAGTAAGTATTTACCATTGTTATGGCAAAACGTATGAAAACAAGATTCCCTACCTGTATACCGTGGTAATTGATCTAAATTAATACGAATTCTTCTACATCAACTTTGGATTACGTATTTTTTCGTCATACCAATTTAATGGTTTGACGTTGCTCAACTATGTAGTCTTCATATACAGTATTCTTTCATTTGGTTTAAATGAGGGATCAATATACCTCAGAAATATTGTTATATTTCTATGCCTTCAACTGAAAGGCTTTAAACGTTCGCATAGCTGCCACGACCATCACTTTCCTTTCTCAGACTCCTTCCATCCCCTCAGAACCTCCACCGCCGATAGCCAACTTCCACTTCATCTTAAGATAATGTAATTTGCTCGAATTTCAAGGTGAATTGCTCACCCCCTCATCCATCCTACCCCCTCGCCTACAGCCTCCCCACGTACCTCCTACACCCACCAACCTCCTCCTTCTCTGTAGACTTATGTAAATCCATGAGGGGAGGATTCTGAACTAGAGTAAGGACCACCCAAAAGGCCTTTTTCCACTTGTGGATTATTGTTTCCAGATAGATTTGTCAGCGACTGATCTATGTTGCATCTTTTTGTACGATTTTCTGACAAAATTAAATCAACAGGGTTTGATTCTGTCTGGAATTGTGAGTTCAGCAAGAGGGATCCAAAGTCGGCTAGCAGGTGGAAAGATACCTCGCAGAACTTTGGCAAGAATGTTTAGAGCTTACACTACCCTCCAACCTTTTGCATATTTAGACGAGTTGTTCCTAGAAGTCGCCGATCATTTTGTCGACAAGTGTAAAAGCACCTTCTAGAGATAGATGGAGCTGGCGTCTTTAGGGGGCAGGGCGTGTGAAGTCTGCACGTGATATCATTTCACAAAGCCAGTCTCATGGCCCATCACTTGCCACAGAGACAAGTTCATTCTATGTATTTCAATAGTTTTTTACCATTGCATTTTCAAGATCTGTAGGTCAAGTACCCTGCTTCCAATAAAAAGAATATGGCATAACCAATATGGAGCCGATTAAAATTCATTAACTTAGAATACAGTACAATGGTTTTCCCAGCTTGAGAATTCATACAGTTACTAGCACTTGATTTACCTGAATGTGATTTTTTTTGTTAATAATTTCATCACATACGGTGTTGCAACTTTATATGGAGCCAAATATCATTCACTAGCATCTACAATGTTTCCCCGAGGTTGTCTTTTTTATTCAGTAAGGAGCAATAGACAATCGCCAAGTGAAATATTCTTATTGACATATGATGTTACAGTTTCCTATTATGAATTGATTCATACAATCAAGATATCTTCTTGAATTACCTTGGCACGGACACTCAAGTTACTTCACTTATATTAATTTTTTGGTTTCAAGTTTCTTTATTGGATCATTGTTGTACAGTACATGTATTTCTATTGTTACAAATTTCCATCCAAGAAAGTGGCGTGGACCTCAGTTTTTATATGCAAACTAGTTTTAATGGTCCTGCCATTCGCTAGTGATTGTGGCAATCTAGTGGCGTTTTTGAACTAATAGGAGCGTGGTCCTCACTCTCAGACATACCTGCATACTTTGTTGCCATGGTCTAATCTCTGTCTAAACCCAGCGCTCATTCTGTGAATAGCCTTTCTGCTCACGGGTCCAGTGTCAACAGTTCCCAGCTGATTATGACCAAGCACTCTAGGCAGAAGTAACCGACTGGTGTTTGACTTACGTGTACCCTATAAAGGTAGATGTAGAACTGGCTGATTGGCTCCTTGTCAAGTGGGTTATACGGCATATAGCCTATGATCCATGGGCGCCGCCATGACGCCCCCCGAGTAGGTGTTCTTCACTAAAGGAGGTGAAAAAGTAGCTGTCCTTCACTAATGGAGGTGCAAAAGAAGTGAGTGATAATTGGGAAATGTCACTTTTCTTGCCTTGCTCACATATGTAAATAAAGTGGTCCATGTAAAAAACATCATGTCCTGGGTTTTATCATTATATCTTCCTTTCTCTGGGATCGGTGTAGAGAGTCAAAGGAACCTTGGTAAAACATTGAAAGGCAGCTGAATTTTGTAAAAACAAAGAGCCCCGACCACCTAGTGACTGCTTCATGAACTAACAATGACTCTGTTCCCTATAGAAAATGACCCATTGATTGGATAAAACCCAAACCTTTGAATTGTTCACTCTTGGAATTCCATGCGCGCGTATGGAAGATGAACAGAACCTTTGTTCTCAGTACTAACAAACATAGCACGGCTTGTGACTGGTTCTGTAAAACACCTCACCAAGTCACTGTCATGATGGGGATGGATGAGAAAGGTAGTATTATGAAAGGACTCCATATGACAAGATAAGGGGGTGGTGGGGAGTTGGGGGTAGTAGCGGGAAAGCAGTCGTGCCACATCCCCTCCTCTCCTGTAATCTATAATTCAGACGATGCTGTCTATATCTGATATCCGGTCCACTCCCGAAATTATGGTGCCTGACGGTGCATGGTGGGTCTGCAGCCAGCAGCGGGAGGGTAGAGGGAGTAGTTGGTGTGGTCTGAACCATACATAACGTGGGATTCACACGTAGGGGCTCACCTACCTGAGTCAGGGGGCTGTTGAATAAAGTTTGTTCGTTTCTGGTGCTGGCGCTGGACAAACGATCAATCCAACGATAAGCGATGTCCAGGACCATTTTTTGGCAGTAAGTATTCAGTATATGACAAGACAAAAGATATTTTCTAAATGAACGTATTTGTATAAAACACTTTGTTAAAGCTAGAGATTATTTTTTTCATCAGCACATCTTATGCTTACAGCACATTATTTTATACAACACCCTGGCCCCAAAGACAATCCTAAGATACTTTTTCTCGTTCGTATTTTATTCAACGGCCCCCTGGTGTACTTCACACCTTTCCCCTAGTCTCAGACAATTCTCAGTTGGTATAAAATCCTCATGGCAAAGTGCTTTTACCAGTCTTAAGAAACAATGGCGAATTTTGTTCACATGGGAGGGCACACCTGGTACATAATCTCAGACATAGTCACAGTGAACACTCACCCTGGGACTCAAGTGCCCTTGAGGTGAGGAGAGTTACAAATATGTAATCATGCTTGCTGGCCTCCTATCGGCCAGGGCAGGTACATAGTCGTAGCAGGTCCAATTGTCTCTCCAAAATGACCCTATAGATTTAAAACTTGTTTAAAGTGGAATTCACACGGTGGGATTGATGTACCTCACTGGGTTCAAAAGGTCATGCGATTCTGTTCCTATTTAGGGGGGAATGTTTTTAACAATTACAGGGGGTAAACATGTCTCAGGGAAATGAAGCTTTATGATTTAGATGAAGAAATTGTGTTCGAGTACATAATCTCAGGAGGATTTCTCTTGGATAAACCACCCTGTGAGGTATATGAATCCCATCGGGTGAATCCAACTTTAAATTAAAATCTCATGGGATTCTGTACCTTGTTAGGATCAATTGTCGCCAACAATTGCAGGGGACAATTCTTGTCTCAGGGAAATGGAACAGTTCAGAGTACAGAATCTCAGCAGGATTTGTCTGAAGTGGAATTCACACGGTGGGATTCATGTACCTAACAGGGTTTAAATGTCATAAGATTCTGTTCCTTTTTAGGGGAAAATGTCGCTTACAATCACAGGAGTAAACATGCCTCCGGGAAATCTCAGCAGGATTTGTCTCAGACAAACACCCCGTAAGGTACATAAATCCCACCGTGTGAATCCTGCTTCAGACAAACACCCTGTGAGGTACGTGAATCCCATCGTGTGAATCCCACTTTAGGTTACAGGTAGTAGGAGATGAGAGGTGGTCTGTAGTTAGTCCTGACCAGTGGGCTACGGCTGGCATTGAATGGTAATAAAGAGAACCTGGGTTATAGTTGTATGTCAAAAATACGCGGCAAAATTGCCAGATAGATTATCCAGATGTTGCAGGGCGATAATGTATTTGGCAAATATTTGGCCGTCATGCCTCGGACAACCATAACACTGTCTCCGATTTGGTCAACCTTGGTGTGAAAACGCCAGCCTATGTATGGAAATTCTAGTTATCACATCCTGAGCAGCGGATGTGATTCCAGACTGTTGAGCGCTATGCAGGCAGGGATAGGACAGGTAACAGTGGCCCCTTTCTGCACATCTATTTCTGGCTCAATATCTGTCCACATCTTTCACCAAGATGGCTGCACAATGAGACAAGGTTGCTGATTGGCCGATTAGGAAAGGGCTGGGCAGGGACTGTGTGTACACATGTAGCGATTCGAGATAACGGATAAACGGTGGGCGTAAAAGGGTAATGAGAAAGAAGCTATTTGTGGATCATTAGAAAAAGAATCATTGTTTGTTATATCTATTATCCATCTTCACAAAAGAATAAAACCAGGAAACGCCATATTATAGGACATGCTAATTAACAGTAGGGACTTTTTATTGACTTGACATACACGAAAGTACTTCAAATTTACCTCTATACAATGGCTTTGAGGCCATTAGATAATTTCAAATCTATAATCAACGGTTATGGGATTTGACACCCTATAAACAATAATTAGTAGTTTTCTGTGGTCCAATACATTTTCTATGAGGACTTTGTAATAGATGGTAATAAATTAATACTCCAACTAAGATTCGTATGGGTATATCATGAGTTGGAGGGTGCATCTTCCATCTTACCATTCTGTTTGCAAAAGAGAAGGTGAAGTTACAGTACATCATTTGGCTCAGAGATACGCCTAAAAAGGTTTTTATTCCTATGTATCCCCCAGGATAAATAAAGTTGGGTTTCTTTTAAATGATAATATTATTTATCATGTGTATACTTGTAAATATTATAAATATATTTTGTCTGAGGTTCTATGGAGGTACTGCTTTAAAAAAAAACCTTTTTATTTATACTGGAGTTTTCGGTTTGAAGCTTATGCTTCTATCCTCCACCTTCTCCAGCTCTATATGAACTTAGGAAATGATATCTGTCAAACCTTATTTCACGGCGGGATAAGGTTTGATATATCCAATACTTGAATGTATGAAAGTGTGGGAAGAGGAATTTAAACCGGACCGGACGTATAATCAACCAAACCATACCAATACCCATGGACAATACAGCAGCTCAATATCCATACAGTAGTACTATCCAGTCCCTGAGGCATAATAACAGGCCTTAGACTTTCTGAGTCTCTATATCCGCTATGAATTCTCATGTGGATCATCTGTTATCTGTGCTTATTCGTGTCTGTCTTTTTTCCGATATATAATAGTACGTGGGCGATAAAGAAGAGTTACCAGTGAGTAATGCAGTAGTTGGCTGGGTAATAATAAGATAGATAAAAGTAATGCCAAAACATTAATGTAAAAATGAAAGGTTGGTATTCCTTGTCAGATTGGGTTCAATCAGAATCAAAATATTGATGACTACTAAAGGCTAACTTCAGAAGTAATTCGTACACTAAATATTCTACTCGGTATTATTGGAATCTCATAGGGCTGCCTAATTAGGGCAATCTGTCAAAATTTGATTGAACTTGCTTCTTTTGTTTAAACCGATCCTTCGTAAGTTATTGAAGGACCTTCTCGTCATAAAATATCTACACGAATCACCATGGGGATAATGAAAACTAAAATGTACTTTCAAAAAGCAAAAGACTTTATAAAGAAGAGCAATGCCCGTTGGATCAAATAAGAATGGATAGAATGAAAAAAGAAATTTGAATTTCATATGATTTCACTCTCTTATTGTATATCTAAAATCTGAAAATGCATTTCAGTGTCTTCTCATGGGAGCTCCTTTAGGCATCATGGCGCAGGAAATGAGATGATGTATGGTAGTGAGATCTTTGGTGCCAGTGATACTATCAAGGGTTTGTCAGGGCTGTAATAGTGTGCTGTAGGCGTGTGCGAACTTGACATGGATATAGGTGGCACATAATCTCCTTTGCTTCATTATGATGCGACTTAAGATAAATATAGCTATTTTCCTCTTAGGGTAATGTGTGGTTTTAGGTGGGCGATGATATGGCACTCATGTGTGGGGTAGTTATTAGTTGTGAAACATAGCGATGGCTGAGTACGGGTTAAGAATGCATGTCGTTAGTCTTGTGTGGACGATAATGGGAGTCATTTAAGATAATGAGCAACGTCTAAATGGGCGATAATAAGGGTGGTATATCACGTCTTAACAGTACAGGCCTACCATATTGCTGCCTCTTGTGCCGATCGAAAAAGTATGTGTATTCAGCAAATTCGCATCAACAAGGGAGTTATGAGAGGTGTAAGATTGCATCTAACAAATTCACCAGACATCCAGATATGAGTTATAGCTGGTTTATGCAGCTTCGTACCAAATAAAACACGCCGTGGGAGATGTGATGTGGAATTGGGTTTTTTATAGTTTACATCTTTTTTAAGCTTTCTGTGATGATAGCTGAATGCGGAGATAGAGCCTGCAGGATCAAACCGCAGGATGGAAATTACATCAGGATGAAAGCAGACGACATTTCGTTTTTATTGCCACGCTTGGGCAGGCAGACTTTAATGATAAGAGCTGCAACCGGCTGATAACCAGCGACAGGGCGTTATCAAGGGAATAGAGACTTCAGATTGTCTGTCTGTATGTCCCTCTAACCACCCGTCGCCATGGTTGTCAGCCTCTATTTTATACTGAAATTTTATCTGGCCGAGATTATCACGGATGTAGCTCACAGAAAACAGAGTCTTATCGATGAGCAGTGTCTTAAATGTACGTGTTACCATCCCAATCTGACACGAGTCTCGGAATATGGCAACGATGTGATTTGTATTTATGTTTTTCATTCATTGAATATCAAAGTGAGACAGCAGATCCTGATTGGCTAAATTTGACTAAATGGAACATAGAATATTGAACATGGCTAAAATGATATGATTACTAATGGCATCAATATCGACTTTGTATGACTTTTAATTCTGTTGGTTGTTGACTTAGTCGGTCCTCGCAAAAGAATTACTGACAATTTCAAATGCTGGCCTGTTTCCATTCACCTATCTTATGTTGGTATTCCCATATTATTTTTGGATGGCTCCCGACTTCAGATCGACGCTGAATAATCGGCCAATAGGAAAGGGCCTTATTATGAGAGGGTGTGGCTGAGAAGCACGTTGACAGCGTTGGAATCAGTAGACAGTCAGATAGGCACTGGGGAAAGGTGGATCAAAGGGCACAATGCCGATATACAGTGCACTTTGATGGTAGACAAGGTACCGGGTTGAAGTAGGCGATAAACCGGGAACCAGTCAGAACCGGAAATGAGGCAACAGAACGCTGGCACCAGCGTCAGCCGACTGGGTCTGTTTTCAGGACTCACAGGTTACTGACCTCTTGCCCGTGGATCGACGCGTCCTGTCGTTGCTAGCGTTCGCATGACCCCTTTGACCTCTATGACCTGCACTAACCAGTGCGAACCGACCCTGTGCGTCCCGCTGATCCTTAGAACGGCTCAGATTCCATTCCACCAAATCATATCATTTTAACTTTTTCTGTTCAGTGATGTTCATTTTGTGCCAGTCCCAAAGATAGAACATGAAGTTCACAAAGTGTTTTTATCATTATTTCCAGCACTTTTCACATTTCCAGCCGTAATACTTCTGGAAACAAAATTGGCGACCTTGACATAGCGAGTGATGTGACTTACCGGAAGTAGTACATAGGTCAAGTGCAAATTCCCTTTCATACATGAAAAGTATGAAGAATAGTACATATCTATAGCATTAGTTATGACATATATTTATTCACTGACAAAGTATACCTGTACTCCTATCCCGTAGGCACTAAAGCTGGGATCGCCTGTAGAGGGGTGACAAATAACACCTAAGCGTGTATTCCATAAAAGCTTCAAACAAGTCTCATTCCCATTCCGTTACTTGTGCTGTTAAAGCCGCCGTTGTTTTCTTTCGAATTCGCTGATCCTGCATGTCATATCAAACACACATATGGCCAGCTGAATCATGTCTCTCGTATACCACTAATTCCCTATATTCAACATAGGCCTTGCGTCCACCTACTACGATAAGCATAAAAGACCTCCCGATGTGCTGCAATGCAGAATTTCAAATATCATAGATGATTATGAACCTCTTTATCTTACACAAACGTCTGGAGTAGGAACATCAGCGTGCATCTTAATCGGGTCTTCTTGTTTTTAGAATCGTATGGTCTATCGTATATGATTTGAAACCTTACTCCCATGCACCCCTCTCCATTCGATGAATTAATATTAATTAAATATAAGCACTGCACGAAAACCACCGTTTTATTCATATATACGCCATCACGGAAGTGCATGCATTGGCTGAATATTGACTTGTTTTCATTTATATACGCCCAGGCCTTATATACGACAGACGCGTCTTGCCTGTATTTCACACCCGGCGTATATGAGAGAAAATACCCTCTGCCCCCGCCCCCTCCTGCCCCTTTGTGTTGGTAGAAGTACAGGTGTCCTCAGTAGGAAGCCCTCCCCCTGAACCCCCCACCCCCGCCACCCCCCCCCCCCCTCCCGCTCTCAGTGAAGCCCTGTTCACTGGACGCTTATATATACGCCCACAGATGAGGTGTATACACACGGGGATTAAGACAACCTTGTAGACGCAAAATACCTACTTATATACGCCGGGCGCATTCATATGTAAAATGATGGTTTTCGTGCAGTGAAGGGGCCTTAATATAGCTTACAGACAACAGTATCTCTCCCTAGTGACCTCCCGATGACCCTCATGCTTATAATCTCTTTTCATCTGATTTAATTGAAAGCTAAACTTCAACTCCTCAAGATGCCTTATTCCGTCGACACTTCTGTCTGTCACATGACGCCTGCGCACTGGGCATGTCTTGCGCATGCTCTCTGAGTATTGCGTTCAGATACTCTCCCCACAGATCTTTCATGCCGCTTAGACTTCCTAATATCTGTTCCAACTCAGTCAGTGATATAATGGAACAGGAACTGAAAATACATTCGGGCTTCAAAGAAGACAAACCCTGCAATGCATGTGGTTTTTTTCCACACATTAAAGTAGCTCCCCTGACTATGCCAGCTTTAATATCACAAATAACAGGAATTAGTGTTTATCATTTGATATGTGAATCTCTTTTCAACAAGTAGAACACAAAATATTCCTCAAAGTGCATTGACTTTTCGATGTATGAACAATTTGTTTAAGGGACAATCCATGTCCCAAACAGGTACCTTGGCGCAGAGTTACAAGCGGGCCACAGTAACTGTGCTTGGAGAGTGGTATTCAGACAATGAATTTAACCGCAGATTGTATGCATGGTTTGAGGCTATTCCTAGCGCTTCAGTATTGTTATGTCAAGAGAAAAACTGACAATGGCAGGTGTACAGAGAGGAGCCTTTCTAGTGTATTTAATATTGTCCACCGAACACTGTTTATCAGGTGTCAGCGGAAGCAAACAGAAAAGAAAACATGCACATTGACCGAAACCAAAACTGTGACGTCAATGTTCCTGCACTGAATACAAAAAGGATGAGTGTAAAAAAAGAGATGAAATGGGAGCTGTGAACTCAAAATGTCCTTTCCACCACTGTCATGTCCGTGAACACCTCAAAAGGGTAACTTCAAAGTGGTCAGCTGAGGACAATGACCTTGACCTAGATTCAGCTCGAGGCTGTCATGGGATGCTGGCCAGTCACGTGGTCACAGGGGAACCCTAGAGTTTCAGCGGATCAGCAAGTGCTGAAGTAAATGTGATCAGGACTCATGCATGATCAAGCTCTTCAAGGGAGAAAAAAGAATGTGTGTGGGAACGAGTTCTGAAAAGGACGAATTGAGTTTTTTTATTCAATCAAGCATAAACGATATGACATATTGCATTCGCCAGCAGGTGTTCTTCGATATAACAGTAAGGAAAGAAGATAAAGTATAATAAATGAACATCTACATCACAGGACACCGCATAAGATACAACGCTTAAGACATAAGGTACCAAAACACTATTATCCCTACAAATACCCAGATATTGTGATCTTATTATCATACTACATTAAATAAGTACAATGACACCTCAATCGTAACTAACGTCAGGATCCAAACCATAGACAATACAAACAGATGGCAGTCTATATTACCTACTTAATACAGAGTCTCTATACTAAGCCTATGGAGTCTACAGATCGCTACTGAGTAGATTCCGGAAAGCTGTATTCTCAGCTTTTTCGGCCACCTGACAGGCATTATAAGAATACCATATAAACGATGCACGTCTAATTTCTAATCATTTACAAGAATTTTTCTTAATAATTAGTCGAAAGGTGAGTAGTATATATAAAGACCGCCATCACATACTGACTCCCATCTTAACACATACATACACAATAATACCATAATTTCGATCTGTGTGGCCATATTCACCTTGTAGTTGACACTATGCAGTACTCCTCGCGATACGCGTCACCTATGCGGAGAATACGGCCATGCAGATCCAAATCATGGTACTATTGTGTATGTATGTGTTAAGATGGGAGTCTGTATGTGTTGAGATAGCAGTCTTTATGTGTGTGTTGAGACGGCTGTCAGTGTGGGTTGACCTGCGCTGAGAGGCTGCGCAGAGCGGAGACATTCCGGGTGTAAATGTCAAGTCGCTGGTTGTCGAGCTGGCGGTCGCACGCGGCAATAACAAGGTGTTTGTGTCGGCCTTTTTTACCGCTTACAAAGATGTCCGAGCCACATGAAACACAAGCAAGAGTCGGGTTTCTCTAAACCTCTGTGAATGCCTTTTATAGACAGACCTGTACGTCGCTCATATCCTTCAGCCGGTATGCTTAACTCACCTACAGGAGAGAAACTTTTGAAAGAGGAAACGTGGATTATCATGATTAATTAAGTAAATTTAGTTAATTGTAAGCCTATTGTGAGACATCAACTCATAAAGTGGATATACTGAAAGAGAGAAGACATTGTACTTCTAAATACGCCTCCAGTATAAATGCAAGTTTATATATATATATATATATATATATATATATATATATATATATATATATATATATATATACATATATAAGCCAAGTTTTCTGCGGGATAAACAAACATAGTACAAAGAGGATTCGTAGGGACAAACATCTAGTAAATTATGAACTATATCATCTTTTCTGAGTATCTTTGGGTGACGGTGTATTTTCTAATTTATATCGTATCACACCATATATAAGTAACTATAATTGGTTTATTTCATTTAATTGTCTACAGATTCCTGATTATCTAA
The DNA here is from genome assembly GCA_950022655.1 of Alentia gelatinosa. Taxonomy (NCBI): domain Eukaryota; kingdom Metazoa; phylum Annelida; class Polychaeta; order Phyllodocida; family Polynoidae; genus Alentia; species Alentia gelatinosa. The sequence goes on along the minus strand of OX465581.1, from coordinate 38,424,256 downwards.
ACTGTCAATGAGTTGGATGCGCGAAAGAAATAATTAAACATTTAAAGCATATAAAACATCTGCATCGCCAATTTCCCCAAACTGAGTCTGTCCAACGATTTCTTCAGACCGACATTAATCGGGTTAGTATATACAATTTACGAAACCAATTTTATGTCCCCGACGGCAATCGGTCATTACTTAATTGTGGTAAATGGCCATCCCTACCCACTAGGCATTCTTTTTTTGTTGGGGAATTAGTATAAGAAGATTCCTAGTGGCCCAAGGCCCACAGCCTAGGCTGGCCTAGAAGTCGCAGATCACCGTCGGCTTACTGGCCAGCCTATTGGCCATCGACATTTACATATCCGATTTATTCAGATCATCAGTTAAAAAAGATCGGGTCAGTACTGCCGAAGTCTGTCGGCCTTAAGGATTTAGATAGCTGGAGAGTAAGAATAGACACCTAGGCACTAATAAAGCTGCAATAAAAGTACCGCTCAGTGATTCCCTCCGGTGAACATGACCAAATTTCATCCTGACACAACGCTTCTGCCCGTGACCTTTCATGGGATGTGATCCCGCTAGCTAATTGCAAATTACGATAACAATAGATGTTCATTATAGATGTGGAAATACCGTAACGGCCCACAGCCACTGACCTAATTACGGAGGAATACTGCATCCTGAAAGCCTGGAGGACGTTGAAAAAAACATGTACGATGAAATAAAACATCGTAGAATTGTCTTTGAGGCCTAAGTGTGGCATCAGAAAATATGTCGTTGGTGTTTTGACGATACGATACCGAAAGTGTGGCGTAAGAAATCGTTCATTTTGAAAATGTCGTCCATTTCTCATCCCAGAATACACCTCTAGAGGTGCTGTAGCCGATGTAAAACTCGGTTTTCATCCACTAAATCTCATTCAAATGGAGACATATTTTCAACTGAGAATTCTATACTTATGTGACACATGTATACCAAATTGCCTCATTTTATAAGGATCAACCCGTTTGTGAGAGACATTTTTCCATTCAAACTGAAAGACAGGGACTGCACCACTTGGCCTGCTTTTCTCAGATATACCACTGTGGCGCTTGATGGGTATCTGCTTTTATATAGAAAATGTACTAACGATAATGCTGATGCTCATGACTAGACTTATACTACCGTTAATGGAAAAAGATATGCAGGATATCGTCTATATTTGTATTTATCATATTGTCTAGCCTCAAGTACAACAAAATATTATTCAACGGTTCCCAGGCCAATGTCCAAAACATATTAGGCCAGTAACATTCCAGTAGCTATTTGTTTGAAAGGTTTGATTTGCAAAGGTCGAGGTGGCCCCAAATCACACTCAACCTGTTCTTATCCTTATTTGGATAGGTACCAGTTTACAGAATGCCGGAGAACTCGCCCGGAAAGGAAGTTCCCGAAACGAATTCGTCCCGTTTGAGTTATCCTTGCATTGTATTAAAAAGATCACTTTTTCTGTGCGTATATATATATGAGGTTTTAGTGTAAACCAAGGATATCTCGTGCAACGTATATGTCTAATATGTCACAAGAGAATGGTGATATTTTCTGCTTAAGTGAAAACATATTTGAGGCCTTATTCTCCAAAATGGAGCGAGTTCTGATATGAGTCCCAGCGCGACTCTGGGCGACTTCTCCAGTCACCATCACGAATATCGTTCGAGTAGATGACGCCACCCGGAGTTTATTTACATAATCTCACGCCTCTACAACATGCCAGGGACCGATTCTAATCTGAATCAATAAGAAGAGACATTTTTGGGATTCAATCATCATAAATCAAAATGATACCTCCGAATGTTAGGTCTAAGGCTTGGTATATTCTGCCACTGAACCCCTTTATACAACTTCCCCTATTGAGTACATCAACCATACATATATTTTCATCTAGTATCTTTCTTTGTACCAGTTTCATATTAAAATATCACTTTTATTTCTAATTCTATCGCCTAATTTTCAGTCTATAGAGGTACGTGATTTCCTCATGGAAGACCCTTCCCCTTTATGTCATTTGTAAACTGAGCCTCAATCTTGCGGTTGATAAAAATATCCCCCACGAACGGTTGATTGACTTTAATCTCATGGCAGGTTGCAGAATATATTTTCTTTGAATGCCTCGTTTCGTGTCTGGAAGGATCAAAATGAAATTCATCATGGGAGAAGAGTCTCTATTCTATTATTGGTTGAATAAATTCATTTATTTCCCACATGTATTAATCTGGGCCGCTACTAAACTGCCTGCCTCCCTGCCTGCCTTAATAAAGCCAGGTGAAGATGAACGCCTTCTGCTGCCCAAAAGTGATTTTTATTCCTCGACCGCTGGGTATTTATTGCCTCCGGGCACGCGTCCAGATGAGCTGAGATGACAAACGGTGCCCTGACCAGGATCTAAGAGCCTGCATTCGGGGCTTGTCACCAAAGGTCTGTTTCCACTTGCGGATTTTTGCCTCTCGATGAGATTCAGAAATCAATGCAAGTGGAAAAAAGGGAAAATGTCCGAAACCGAACTTGACATTCCGATTGGGGGCCGTTTTTGGCACTACTTTCCAACACGTTTGTCGCGGACTAAATAAACAAAGTTTGATTTTGTAGTGGATAGAGAGGGTCAAGTGTTGAAAAAATCACAAATATTCAAATTCGCCGGTTTTTAGCACCCACACCACCATCCCACTATTTGTATATTATTTTGAAGGAGTATTCATTCAAAGAGCCGATTCTAATTTGCGAGAGGCATGACAGAGAAGCATGAAACACACCGGCATATCTGGGGCTCAAACCCTAAAGCCCGCGATCCAGGGGTCAATGCACTTCTGACTCCAGCTGCACTTGGGACACCAACAGGAGAGGTTTTGTGTGACATATTCCCCTGTGAAGTGTCAATGATAGTTGTGTAATGGATAGCATAGTAGCTTAGCTATCGCGTGATGCCAGCTGGAGGTAAAGTTGCTACCCTCTGAGTGGCAGGGGTGATTTTGTGTGACGTATCTATGTGAAGTATCAGTGATAGTGGTGTAATGGCGAGTAGTATACTGGCTTAGCTATCCCGTGGTGTAGGTCGGAGGTAAGGCTGCTCTCTTTTTATCTTTTTTCTATTAGACAAAGGGTTCGCATACAGAGAAGTACCGCGGTCTACATCCTGATCCGATTTCTGAAGAAAACCACCAGTAAAGATTCTAGTATATCAACAAGTAAATACTCATTCCTTTTCACTCAGGTGTTCTCACTAAGGCTGGCGTACGTACACTATGTTCGATTAGTCATGTGATGGATCGCAGATTATCAACCTCATCGTGCAATAACTAGTATTTATCCTACCCCGCATATAAATCTCCATAGACTTAACATGGTGTAACTGTATGCCACGGTTATGGCATAAAATATTTATATGCCACTGGTGACATATGAAGTTAAAAACATCTAACAGGGTAGGATAAAATCTAAACATCACTCAATTTCATACAATTGTTTATATGTCATTCATTGTCTTCGGCTACAGATATCACTCAGCTCCGCTTCGTGATATCATGCCGCGAAGACAACTCATGCCATTTAAACAATCATATGAAATTTCGTGATGTTTCATGATAATGTGCATAGCTAACAAGCGTTCCGAGTTGGATTACCAGTGGGAGAATACCTACCTTCCACTCAGATATCTACATCTTGTCCCATCTTCATTCTATTATCACAGTGTGAAGTATTCATTGTATAATCTCTCTTGCTCTCCTGAGGGCGAAGGCTTTGTAGTGGGCAATGGGGGAAAATGCTTCAGCAGAGTGTTAGAGATTAGTGATTTCATGGGCAGTAGACTCGCTTAGAACTTTATCGAGCACCCCGGGTTCAGATCCAGGTGTGGGGAAGCTAGCATTCGTGATGTCAATTCAGAGCTGAAAGCAATCTATGTTTTCAAAGTGAAGGAAAGTATAGAATGATGACACCACCGATTCACCACTAAAAACAAATTCTTTGCCAGAATTTTTCAATGTACTTATAAAATATCCCCCACGAAAGGTATATGTTTTCCCAAACTGGAATACGATTTAACCCCGCTCAGTGGGAGGAGGGTGTGCTTTTATGCAATGGTAAAACCTTAATTCCCACGAAACAGTTTGGATCTCAATTTCTTTTCATCTGTCGTACTTCAGTGACATAACTCTGCCCGTAACTATGCCATAAAACCTCATCTAGTCTCCTGTTGTGTTTCATATCATTGGCCTATCCTATCTTATCCACCATTGCACATGACTCTTATAATTATGCACTACTGTTTCCTATATAGCATATTTTGTGTATGGCACACTCTGTCGTATAGCGTTATACGTACTGGTCTTGCTTTATCATGGTTTCTAATCTCCGGCAATTTCCTATTTTCTATTGATTTTTAACATTTCAATGCGCATAGTGAATGGATAGGCAACTAGGTATTTATATCTGTTAAGGTTTACTTATTCCTGTACTTGTATATATGTACGCCCCTGCTACCTAACGGTGTCGGGGCAAGTATATGAGACAGGAATGTCTAAATCTTAACACATACAACACCCAGTTAGTTTTCCTATAATCACATATATGGTAACAGAACGGTACGTTATGCTTTCCGTACAAATACCGCATTTGCAATGCCATTTTATACCGGGGGCACACCAAACTAGTAAAGGCAGCGATCTCTGGAATTATAGCTCCTGCCTATAATTTAGCATCTTGGAAGTAACGATCAGGTGAAATATGAAATAATAGCTCACATATAGGCCATTTTGTGTTGGCGATTACCGAACTCGCTGCGTTACTCGTTTGGTGTGTCTCCGGCTTTAGCTTCGCCAATGTTCTCGATTTATTCATGTTTCCACTGACCCATACTAGCATAATAGAAAGGTATGTGCCCTTGTTTAACATATATAATCCAATAACAAGAAGTGTACATGCTGTCAAAGGAGCAGACCACACAAGCCTCGTCGTAATGAATGCTCGGTAATGATAACCACATCAAAGAGGCAAAGTGTGCTGCAGCAATTATCAGGGAGCGTTAACACAAGCTCGCTAATGGAGTTCCTAAGTCGAAAATGGCGTAGAACCAGATGCCTCAGACATAGATTTACAGGTGGTGAAGTATCATCTGAAGAGAGCAGCCAATTAACGAACTTCAAAGAAAACCACTTTTTTCATTCTCTTTATATAAGTAATGATTTATGACAAAAAATATCCACCTACATTTAGTGGAGACCTTCGATATTAGAGTTGCAAGAACTAGTAGCAAGTGCAATATCCATTTTCGATTGAAAAGTGCGTGGGTGGGACAAATGAGTGGGCTAGCAGGGCCGAGCTCACTGCACTTATAAGCCATTTTCCACTGGCCAACGAAAAAGGCACCGATCTATTGAGTTCTCCTAAAAGTCGGTTGGTGGTGGCCAATGACTGTATGTCGGTATCTAAATATTGGTGAGGGTGCAGTGCATTCCTTTATTTTGCTGCTTTTAACAGGTCCATACCGACAGAACTGTCCTCCAAACACAATGCCTATCAGAGTGGTGGCCTTAGTGCATAATCTATGCACAAATAATTGGTGAACACCTCTCTGCATGTCTGTTTCCATTCACCGATCTGGCGTCGTTAGTTCCCGACTGCAGATCGGTGGTGAATAGTCAACCAGTGTAAAATGGCTTTATGGCTGTTAGGTAGACATAGAAATCACCTGGGAGCAGTTTCAAAAGTCGTATGAGGTCTCGCCAGCGGTACGTCACATTTTGAAAGCGAGAGGCCGGCAACAGCGAGCGGCACCTCAAATCAAAGCGGCTGCAAAACTACTACCAATATCCCATAGAGAGCGGCACCTCCACCTCGACAGCGACGCCTCAAGTTCCATTGTTAGCCTCTCGCATTGGCGATGAGTACTCTCGTTTAGCACCCTCCCGACTTTTGAAACAGCTCCATGAACTGCCCCTCGACACTCACTGGCCAATTCTTGGACTGTTCAGGTGATGGCGTCGGTGGTAGATTCCTTTTAAGGGGAAGTTCTGCACGACTACAAAAAAGTATCGTGACCAGGAGGCGTCCATCTTCATGACCATCGTGACCATCATGTGTAAGGCGGTTATAGTAATGGTGCCGTGGATTAGTCCCACGCCCAACGGCGTCGGCTGCAAATGGGATGGGGGAACAGGGAATTGCCTAGAAAACCTAAGAAAATAGCTTTTGTCGATGCCTGCAAACATGGCCCTCACAGGTTTGTATACTCTGATAATGTTTGGTAAACGCCCGACTCAGTCAGATCCATGACCATCCCAATGGAACACCCCCGGCGACGCTGGTGTTCTGTGCCACCCATTATGTGGCATTCTAAAGAAGACACAGAAACACAGCTTTATGCACCGTACACCTTGCCCCCACTAACGCCAATTCTGGTCCCGATAAGCCTTACGATTGGCTTCCCAACACCATTCCAAATCTATTGTGAGGTCAGCAAAAATCGTGGCAGTGGAACAGGTTTCTGTGATTCCGTCTATGACACCTCACGATAGGCACAATTGAAAACGCCAATCGTACAGGTCCCGATAAAATCGAACATGTTCATGGCCTGGTATCGTAGCCTATCGGGAAGATATCATGGTCATTGAGTATGATTCACAGATTGGATCACGACAGAGGTCTATCGGGACCTCCCGATAGGCTATGATTTGGCCATTTCAAATCATAGCCATCGGGAACTATGTCGTAGACATGCGGTGTAGGTGGGGGCAGGGTTTAAGACAATACACAGCCACAACAATGCGTACATTTTCGTTGTTACAACAACACTGCAGATCCTCTGATGTTATGTTGTGACACTCAATATAAGGCTCATCGTCAATTGAGCTCCCGATACTCTACGATAGACCATATGATGCATGCATCGGGGTGCATCCTCGGGTCTATCGTCTACCGATTAAAGTTGTATTTCCAACGTGATATAGATTTCGTGTCTGGAGAAGGCCAATCGTAGTATATCGGGAGCTCAGTGGACGCCGGGCAGTTTTGTCCTCAGATTCATTTTTTTTAAAATTCCAAATTTGAACAATTAAATGGTTTGGATTTTATCCAATCAGTGGGTCATTTGCTGTAACTAACTTGGTTTCCAGCCAACCAGCCAGTTCTAAACCTGCATACGTCAATCAGTGGTTCAATGAGTTATTTCGATCTGAATTGGTCGGACATAGTCAGCTTGGTACTCCTCAATGGCACGAAGACATTGGCCCGCTGTTAGTGAGGGGTTAGTTTGTGGAGCAAGCTGATAGTGTATATAACCTCTCCCTATTAAATGCAGCGTATCCGAGCTTGTCCCCTGCACAACTATAGGAGTGGGTCTGGATTTAAGTTAGGGAACAGACTGCTTCCTGGCTGTAAAGCCTCAGGTCTTCTTTAAACTGCCACACATCGGCTCAGTAGGTTCAGGCCTGAGGGTTGCAGATGAGGTTTGACAATGTTATATTTACGCTACCTATTTTGTAGATATGTACCCTGGTGCCTCTCTCGATTTAAGTTCAGAAAGTGCTGAAGCAGCACACCGTGCAACACAATACGTTATAAAACTTGCAGTGTGCCTTTAAATATCGTTTATAAAAATTGACGTCTGTTTTTGTCAATTCAGAATTAATATGCATTGTTCGGACGATCAGAGTGAGATATGCCTGGAATGTTTGACATGCTATAAAATAGTCTTCCTGTCCTCTGGCAGCCTATCCCCTGTGATGTCATGATGTAATGCAATGCTTATGGCGCTGGCTCGTAGAAGAATATTGGCAGGATGTGAGAGTTTTATTTCATTAAGTTGATATCATAGCGTAATATATTAATGCATCATAGAATAAGATTTTTGTGCTATTTCTGCAGCTAAGAGGAAGAAGAACCTCTCCTTTATGATCATTTTCGAAGAAACCTTTTATATAAAATAAAGTACATTTGAGATCTCCATGCCACCATTCTGACGTGGGTCCTAACCCTTCAACAACACCACGATGCCTTCACGCCTTCCCAGTTGAAGCACAGCATGTTGTCTCCAGGCACTGAGGGAGGCCACAAAAAAAAACATCATGATGCCTCCAGATATCATTGATGATTATGTACAACATTCGATAGAATGAGAAAGGAGTGAATGTGTTCTACAATGCTGTGACAAAATACAACAGGTTTATCAGTCTTTAATTTAGAATAATAAAATTCCACCAGTTACCAACTTAAAACACTAGAATCATGTGACTGTTTCTGAAGTACCTTGCGGTAGGAGGGTTGCTACTGCAGGCACTATGATGCTGTGTCCTGGAATTGGCTGCTGCCGGGAAAGGGTTAAACAACCAGTCACATTACGTATAGACATAAGATGATTTCGTGTTTGAGATTTTGCCTTGCATGTCTGTGCAAACAGCTGCCAGACTGTGCGTCCCTCAGTGACTAATGAGAGTAAACCTCAGTCAGACCTATATACGTCCGGACACTCTGGTCACGTGTCTACACAGAGCATTCTGGGTAAATTCATTGGCAGCCTGTTGGTGCACACAGAGGACTAGCCAACAGGATCTGCTTGTGGAGTGCCCAACTAGATGTTTGCCATGCCATCCAACTAGTACCCTGCGTAATGCACAATGAGCCAACGGTTCTGTAAGATGAGTCGGGTACCAGCGAGCCAAGCTAAGCTAGTAGGCTTTTTAACGGATATTCTCGTAAATAGATTTATTTCTATTGTATATCGAGAATGTTAGGGAATATTAGAAAAAGCAATAATTGAATGGAAAACGTTGATGTATATTTACATGAATTTTGTATAGTAGTGATTGTAAACAATAGTTTCATCCTTCGTGCTATTTACATAAATGCAGCAATTGAGGGGAGACAATATGAGGGAAATTCCATACCTGTGTGTGAATGTCTACCGCTTATGGGTCATCTGCAATAATTTCATGTCACAAATTAACGAATGAATAGAATGTGTCCGTCCGTAACTGGCGTTTTTAATGATATTCAGGTATATAATTACAGGGAGGCATACTGGGGTTGCCTGATTGAAATTTATTCCTCATTGTTTTTGGTGTATTTAAACGTACCTCGTTCGTCGAACTCACCTCGTCTAAATACACCAAGATAACTTTGAATATATTTCATTCACCCCATCCCCCCATTCTGTCTCCATGTATTATTTATGGGATATACTCATGGGTCGCCTCTTCATTCCCACAGGAAACTGTCTTTTGATTAGCATCAACAATGAATAAATGTATACCTGTCGTAAAAACATCTTTTTAAAAGAACCCACAAAAACACACAAAGCTCCTAGTTTTAAATAACATAGGCCTACGGGAGAGTTTGTTCCCCTTCGCATTTACACTACAAGGGGTGGCTGGATAAGTGGAGAGTGGGTGGGGTTGTTTCAAAGGGAAATATCAATATAGGCATACATCAGTAAGCTTTGTTCAATCCCCATCCCACTTTCACCAGCTTAAATTGAGCATGCCGTGAACGTCTATACGCATTGATTAGTCCATTTAATTATCTCCCAGAACAATGACACGCAAGATTGCGCGACTCATGCCCGCTAGATGGCGGCAGTGGGTGTGCAACTACAAAGCCGTTATGAGGGTAGGGTCACTCTCCTAGCGTAGGTCCTGCGCCCTGCTTGTATCTCTGTGTCAAGATACAGGTGTTTGGGGCAAGATCTGCCCCATACGCTCATATTTCATATACCATAACTTCTGAGCAATTTAAAGAGTGCTTTGTGATATATTTATAAGAGTGATTAATGCATATCGCAGAGTAGATATACATTTATTCCTACCATCTCTGCCACTATTCCTTGAGTGCAAAACACCTCATGTGTTATAGGCTTTTGTTTTTCCTCAACAAGCCCCCTAAAAGCCATTTTCCACTGGCCCCCGAAAACGGTACCGATTTATTGAGTTCTCCAAGAATTCGGTCGGTGGTGTAAAATTGGCGAGGGTGTAGTGAATGCTTTGTTTCTGCCACATTTAACAGGTCCATACCAACAGAACCGTTACCTAAATATGATGACAATCACAGTGGTACTGGCTTATTGTATAATCTAACCCCAACTAATTGGTGAACACTTTTTATCAATTGGAAGGTTAAAAATGGCTTTATGCTCGTTCGAAGTCGCATTCTCATCAACTGTGGATACACATTATACTAGCTTTTAGTCGAAGGAGATCCTAGTGGAATGACAATGAAGCTCATTTAGGACTACTGTTCTTTCCCTTCAGTATATATCCGTGATTTGTCTTTGGATCAGTTTGACAGTTCTACTCTTTTAGATCCTGAATGTAGTTTTAGTCCCTGTTCCAGTATATCACATGACTGGGTTGGATCAGAGATTCCTAAGCCAAGCACCACAAAAGACATGCAGGGAGAGTGAGTGGTGATGGGGTGGTGTGGTTGGGGGCTCATTGTATGGGTGGGAGGCAGCCTCTGATGGCTCATGAATATGTCAGGAGTCGCTCACTGAGCAGCTCATCATACAGGATGAATAGTTGACTGAGCTGCTCTGACAACACTATGCCGCATTAAGATATCCTTCATAACCGCCAATTTAGCATTTATTTGTCACTAGCATCCATATCCGTCAATTCAATGTCACTAGATATCATTCATAACCGCCAATTCAACATTTATGTATTACTAGATAGCATTCATATCTGCCAATTTGATATCTATTTGTCACTAGATAGTATCCATTACTGTCAATATCATATTTATTTGTCACTGTGATAGAAGGTTGTCTCCAATATCGGGCTTATTCGTAATTATTAATTAGTATGAATATCATAGGTCTATGTGACCACTTTTAGGTATTAGTATAATTGTATTAACGGTATTATCGACATTAGTGTATTATGTTAAATAATCCTATTATTGGCATAATTCTATAAACGCTGTCAATAATTCTATTATTCTATCGTATGTCTTAAGGGGTTACCAGGATATCAAATAAACAATTATTTCCCAGTTATGGGAAACTGTAAACAGGTAATTCATTCTCATTGGCTCATAGCCCCAGAGTGTCATAGGTGGCCTCAAACCTATTCTTTCGGTTAAGATTTGCTTTACATAGCTGTAGAATCCTATAACATTTTCGGAGGAATTGTAAAGGAGCCATCCATATGATATGTACACAGTGAGGGGGTGGCGGGGTAATAGATTTTGAAATTTTGCACACATCCCTGCTTTAATCTAACGCGTACAAGGTGGGGATGCGATTCGACAGTTTCAGAGATTGTGTATACCTACTTTATGGATGGCCCCTAATAAAATTCCTTTCTATCTAGGATTCTCTTATTCCTGATAATGGATTGCCATCAATAGGCAGTCCTTGTTTTAAATCTAGTTGGTTGATTTTCAGGTGGCAGGGAATGGGAAGCACACAATAGGGGCAGGAGTGCAGTTTCCCTGCTTTACAACTCTACCCCCACTCACAACATTAATGGACAAGACAGGATATCGTTAGAGAAACTCATCCAATGAGGTAAGTGTCCAACATTAGATAGTACTTAGTAGGGCCTTATTTTGGGGATGAAATACCTCGAGTGGCCATCACTACGGGCTCAGTGACTACATTTCTCCATATTCTCATTGCTCAGCGTAACCGATACAACACTCACTGGTGAAGTAGTTGTGCGAATCTATTTTAATGGCTCGGTTTTCATATATGATACTATCCTAATGGTTTCGTGCCGCAGTCACTTAGAAGTTGGACGTGAAGTGGACAGCGTGCTTTATCAATATTGTTAACACTATTCACTACTTTGCACAACCTTGGTGATGTTTTCATGGCCGTTGACGTCACATACGGGAAGTAGTACATTGGCTAAGTGGAAACTTCCCCTGTTCTCACCTTCGTGTCCAAAACAACACTTTGTCAACATAAACTTATACTGTTACGCAGGAGAATTTACCATCTTTCACGAATGTATCAAACTGCAGTGTCAGCAACCTCACAAGGTATAAAGGGAGACTCTCAACGTGTATCCGTAGGCTGTTGTCCACGCTGATTACCCATGAATCTATCAGTATCATATACCTGTGGTTGTATATCCTACACATATGACCCGCTCCTACCCATGTCGTATTTATATCCGCCCAATAGCAAAGGTATAAATTTGATATTTTAAGGTATATAATAATACGGAAACAGGTATACTGTGTCTGTATAGATACGCGGTGAAATTATTGATCACATACATCCCGATGCCGTAGGCAGAGGGATGTATGTTATCAATAATTTTACCAAGTATTTTCACGTACGAAGACAGTCAGCCTGTTTTCGTATTATTATATACCTACAGTGTGTTGTACGGGTATAAATACGCCATGGGTAGGACCGGGTAGTATACGTAGTTCATACAGCCACAGGTATATAATATTACTATATACCCATGCCGTATATACTGTAAATACGCACCGTTTTGGCATATGACGTGAAAATATTGTACGGACCAGTGGTCCGTACACTAAAATACAGACCACCTAGCCATACACATTTATTAAAATTTTATGTTGTTAAGAAAAATTAAATTGATTTCTTTTTTTAATTTCGGGTATATAGTAAATATAACACGTCCAACCATGCTTGTACAAGTCACAGAACTCGATGCTAATTTACCGTTTGTACGGAACTCGGCATAAACGCCTCGGTCCGTACAAGCGGTAAATTAGCATCTCGTTCTGTGACTTGTACAGCATGGTCAGGACGTTCTATATAAATATCATATACCCGTGCACGTACCCATGCACGCACGTTAACAGTTACGTACTGATACTCCTCATACCGTATAACACGTAAGGCATCCTGTGCGGTACACTGTTATACAGAACATGTTGAGATATCAGCAGAATCCCGACTTTTCATCAACACGGTTTCTACACTAGCTTTCGGTAAAATGTCATTAATCTCAGGAAGATCCTAAACATAGAACAGCATACCGTACCATGGGCGTACTTTATACAAGACTCGCTGAGGTTGATGATATTCACGGTATTCTTAGCATCATTGTCACTATTCAGCAATGGAATTGACTAAACATTCACGAATAGATTTATCAAGCGGTAGCCATATAGCTCGTCGATTCAAACGGTTTCAGCAGGTGCAGGCTTCACACCGCTGATATGAATTTAGATTATCGAATTATACATGGTGATCAATAATCATAATAGATATAGACCTAGATACCACACCGAAAATTTATATAACCACGTAATTATCAATGTGCAGTTCTACCTAGTTATTGTAGATGTGAAAACTCTATCGCCTCTTGAAGATTATATATCAGGTTTTACAGTTTAATCCAAAATAACAAAAATATGTTTAGAGTGAAACAGGAGGGGCACTCGAAGAGGATAAATATAGGTTGTTTCCGGGAACAATAAATATAGGTTAAAGTAGTGCGCAAGGCGTATGAATCGTGACCTGGCTGTGGTGGATGTTGTTGGCCGGATGAGGGAAGCTGGAATGGGACTTGCATTATTTATGACATGGCAGGTAATTGTTTTAGGCGCGTGTGCTCCAGTGCTGTTTGTATGGCGCGGTGTTTAATCAACCACCTAACGGCCTCAGGGGGTCTGTGCAGGGATTTTAGGTTTGGTGAAATCTATAGTCTTAAGTGTACGCTCAAAGATGTATGATATGTCAGAGTGCATCAACCCACTGACTCACTATTAAGGGCTGGTAGGTTCACTGATATGTATGATTTAAAAAAGAGGCCAGAGCAGTTGATTGCATGAATGATTTCAACAGCTTCCCTGGAATCTATCGTTCGTTAAATCTCTCGCTCTTACATTGTCCTTTTAATTCTTACCAAAACATAGATTGATCTCGACGAGTTGTTACATCTTAATTGTATTATACTGAACCTCATAAAATTGTATTTCTTAGATACTTTAACGCATTTATTCCATGGCAGTACAGTTGGGTGTTTAGATTTTCAAGTAAATATTTCCGTAAATCATGTAGCAAGATTTCTGAAAACCTTGGCCCCCGCCCCCTCTCCATCTTGTACGCAACATAAGTAATTCATATAGTACATAATAATAGTACAAATACTGTTCCTCGATATCTTCCTCAAAATATTACTTGATATATCCGTCTATATTCCTACTTACCGGACAACACTTCAACATACTCCAATGATGAAGCTATTTATGTCATCTGTGTAGCCAATTCAGAGTGTATCAAATTAGTTCAACCACTGATGAGGCTATTACGACGTGGATACGAGCGGGCAGTAAACTTACGTAGTTAGTATAGCCGTAGGTATATATATATATATAGATTATATATATATATATATATATATATATATATATATATATATATATATATATGGAATAAAGCAGACATATTGAAGCACATCAGTTACGTCGTATAAATTGGATTCTTCCACTCATACTGCGCACTGTCTACACTGCTGGTATCGATATTTCAGACATAGTACGAGCGATAATAGGTGCGTTTACAACGCATTCCCTCTCAGTGATAACTGATGCTCTAATGCTTCAACACGGCCTCCCCCCAACTGCATCAGCCCGCTCTGTGAGGGATAAATCCTATTACTGGTCGGCGTGAGGGTGGTTTTATACCGTATCGTATGTGGAAATCGCTGCTCGCCCAATTCTCGCTCGCCCACCTCTCGCTGTGGCAAAGAGCCGCTCGTTTGTATTGATTGGCAGTTTTCTGTTACAGCCTCCTCTCACACACACGCACACACGTCAGGGCACTTATATTGAGAAGAAAATTCACTGATCGATATTCCAGTTCTTATCAATCGTTCAGCCAGCCTGGACGTTTTCCCGGGCTTTACGAAATGGCTGCTTATAGAAGCCGTCAACCTCCTCCTATCACTTACATCCCGTTATAATGCGTCCAGGACCAGCTGGTGAGACGTTATGAAGCCAGCTGTGTTAAATGTATTGGGTTTGAATTTTATTTGAATAGATAGGCTCAGACATCTTCCTTAGACATACACCATGTTACAGTGTGTTCATGATCAGCTATTCAAACCGGAAACAGCTCCCATGTGGGAGTCAATATAAAGAGAGCTGTCGAATATCAATAGTACACGATGTTTGAATATCAATCTGCTAAATAGGCTCAGACCTCTTCCTTACACTAATACCATGTTGAAGTCCTTCCAGCACAACCTGGTGAAACGGGGAGTACTTTCTATAAGGGGGTCATAATTAGAGACCTAATATGGTTGGCGATGTTTGATCAATATCATTATATACCTGTGGCTGTATTTTAGCACAGATGCAGCCAGGTATACATGGCCCGACCCGGCCACCCAAATAATTTAGCTAACTAAGAGAAAATCACGTGTATCTGTAATGGCTTCTGATTGGCTTCGAGACCCTTCTAGTGTGGTGAGAACAGCTTTCATGTCGTTACGATAATCAAATCACCAACTCACCTGAACGCAATACGGGTATTACGGAGGCGACTTGCAGCTTGCAACACTGAAACCTCTCAGTACTGACGTGCGCGACTTGAAGGGCTGCCGAAAAGCAGCTTGTGCATGGGATGAGGCATAATAATGAGCATATCATGACAGGGATGCATGAGGAAGCTATTTTCTGATTTGTCTTTGAATCAGCACTGTTTATTAAAGCATTTTAATAATAGATCTAGATTCCCTGATGTTTCGCATCTCTTGAATGTTGGCATACAAATTGTTGTTTCGATAACACCCTATTTGAGAACTGCACTATATTTCATTCGAAAAAGATCAATGACCCGTTACATTTTTAATACAATGGTTTACAATCATTTTTATTATTATATGCCTATGCACAATGTCAGAGTAAATACATACTGCTCCTGGGGGTATAGTAACTGTACACAGAATGCACTGTACGCCGTGAAACGTTGTACTGGTTACTTTGGACACCTACATATTGCACGCTTTGTGTGACAAATTGCACGGTTTGAACTACAGATTGCACGCTTTGAAGAAATAACGCAATCTGATTGGTCGAGAGGCCAACAACAGACTTCTAAGCGCAAGATTCAAAAATAGCGGATCCCTTCACTTCGCGAGTTCTGTGGCATAGTACAGTAACCACGGAGCGAGTTAGTGTGAAAATACATCAAACACTGAGGTGGAATACAATAACAAACCACGTGATACACTTTAGATAGCTTAGATATGCGAGAAATATCAATTTCGATGAGTTCACGGGCCGAGCGGGCGACTTGTCGATGTCAACAAATAGCGGAGACACTGCACCGTTCGAGTGGAGCTGTCCGACAGGACGAACGAGCGTAGCAGGGTGACCCTGATTTAATTTATGCTGCGCTATAATGTATTCATGCCTGCGCGGTGATCACTTCTGGTAGTCAACTTCCGCCATGTCTGCTAACGTACACATCGTGTTTGAGAGTTGTGCCAAGTCACTTCGACATCGAATTACGGTCAGTTTTAGCGAATTAAGACTGAATTAAGGTATATAATAATGTGAAACCATAGTGATGGTGACAATACCATAACTATGGTTTCACATACTACAATCACTACAATGTGACTAGAGATGGGTCATATTGGGCTGGTTTACCTTGTATTAGCTACATAAAAAAATACAAGACTAACAGGATGTTAGCCTAACAGGAAAATAAGCAGTACACTGTATAAGACATAGAGAGAGTTGTCACATATTGCACCTTAGACGGTAAGTACACTTGTTGTATTTTTGTCAATAATATCCCCTTTATGACAAGAGGTCATAGCATAACATAACAGTCCAAAACTTCAAATGCAACATGTAAATGACATAGGATAGATATGATAATACAAAGCCAATTTGGAACAGGTTTCATTCAGACACCCTAACCCTACCCTCGTATAGCAGCATAGCGTGATCTGTGCGTATTTAACGCAATCCCCACGCAAAGAACTAAATGATTACCACACAGACGACCTGTGTATCTATTTTAGAGTGGCATGTATGTAGTGAGCATCTACAAAGCTAAACTGGGGGACTTCTTTCTGCTGGTTATCGGCGGTGGCCTCAGCTATTACTGGAAGGCGCCGGCGCGTAGTTGCGTTTGTTATGGCGCCGGGATTTGGCGGGAACTGAATGCAGCAGACGGCACTGCGACGTCCTTTGAGCGTCCCGTGTGAACGCGGCGACAAAGACGCCCGTCTGAGTAGCAGACGACTTTCAACCTGTCCGGCCACCTCTTTCTTCACGCGCTGACCTTTGAGGAGGCACTGGCCCCGGCCGTCGCCATTTTCTTTCTCCTTTTTATCTGTGTAGTGGCCAGCAGTGTCAGTTATTTACCGATAACCATCTCCCTCCTTACCCACTACCACACACACGAACACACACACTGGAGGAGGCGGAAAGCGGGACCAAAATAGCTCGTAACTATGGCAACGCATTCTGCCAAGTCGACGAGGCAATGACATGTCCATTCCCCTTCCAGGTGGTGACAGCAGGCTGAAGTGGCACGATGGGAAGCGGAGTAGAGGTGGGCGGAGGGGATCGGAAGAGGCAGGGTGTTGGTTGGGATTGCCTGCTACGGATGTAAATGGAGGCTGTAACTAATTCTGGGTGTTTTCTAGAAGAGACATTGCGAAGCGCGATATGTCTGGCGACGTCTAGTGGCGGGAACTGATATACAGTGTGATATATATAGAGAGAAAGAGAGAGACAGGGAAAGAGAGACAAAGAAGGAGAATGAGAGTGTGAGACAGACAGGCATAAAGAGATAGACAAATAGAGAGGAAGACAGGAGAAAGCATACACATAGGAAAACAGAGACAGGGAGAGAGAGAGACCGACATAGAGAGGTAGGGAGGGAGAGATGCGCACAAAACACACAGAGACGGGCAGAGAGAGACACAGAGAGGCCCAGAGCGAGACAGAGAGAAACAGAGGCAGTTAGAGAGAAAGACAAAGAGTGGGAGAGACACAGAGAAACACCTTCCCGATAAACCATATCACACTAGACAGAGGTAGTAGTCGGGTTTCTCACAATACTCAAATCTGGGCCTTCGATATGGGCAGAGCACCGCGTACCCTGCATCATATCAAGAGACGTCACGAGTTTGAGTCTGAGTTTATTAATGTCACGCATTTTGTTGGCTCCGTAATTTCACAAGTCGAAGATGAGTGACATTATGAAGCAAACAAAATGAGTGAAATAAATAAACTCAAACTCAAACGAGTGGCGTCTAGATTTTATCCTACCCCATTTCCACATTTTTTCAGCATTAGAGAGTAGTGACATAAACAACACTTAATGTCACACCCGTGACACAAACAAATCCCATGTTAGGCCTATGGCGTTTTTTTATTAGGGGTAGGATAATACACCGAATTGGAGGGAAGAAAGTTGGATTCAATTCAATATAGACCTAATTTATCTGGAAAATGTTAACAGTTTGTATCG
Source organism: Alentia gelatinosa (assembly GCA_950022655.1). Taxonomy (NCBI): domain Eukaryota; kingdom Metazoa; phylum Annelida; class Polychaeta; order Phyllodocida; family Polynoidae; genus Alentia; species Alentia gelatinosa. The sequence continues at coordinate 38,405,817 of OX465581.1, read as the reverse complement.
ATAAGTGGAAACAACCTCCAGGTGCCAAAATCTCCATGGGATCACCATAGACAAAAGACGGCATTCCCATACGATGTAGAGGACACTGCCATGTCGTGTCTAATACGCAAGTCAGGTATCGGCCCCTCAAAGGTAGATCTATGGTTCCCTCACGGAAATGTGTAGCTGCAGCGAGGCGTTCGTGATATGGCGAGGCAAACGAGAAAAGCACGACAATATCAGAGACAATAGCATGATATTGGCATCCTGTGCTTGTTCAGCAAAGATCTAAGGCGTAACGCGTAATGTATAATGTATAATGCCTACCTGGCTTTATTATCCACCAAATACAAAGTGTCCAGATATCGGCATGCCACCTATCCGGAAAAGGTGGATGATGAATTCAATATAGACTGGTTTCAGATAAAAGATGTCATATGATCCTCGGAGTTGACTCTACGCAATATCCTTGCATGCGCTTGGATATTACTACGTGTCAACTTCTCGAAGCATACGACAGCTTGCATCTGAAACCAGCTGATTTTATGTATTCATGTTTCCCGGGTACAGTGTAAAAAGTACCAAACGTTTTATTAGGTAACGTGTAAAAGACATACGCAGTTGACCGGTAGTACTCATTGACGACAAAGAAGCAAATCAGCGACCAGAATTTTCCCTCTCCGCCAGGTATATAACATTTAGTGGTCGATATTTTGAATTTAGGAATACCAACGTAACACAAATCAGGAGTATGTATATGAATAGCAGAATCACCTCAAAGGTAATTTACGTGGCTATATAGATAGGAAGAGAGTGTGCCTGGTGGAAAAGACAATTTCTTTATACTACTATAGTTAGAGATCCTGATACCAACTCCTATTTCATGCACTACTTACAAAACTTCTGTTCAACTTCTATGGTTACTTGTACACACTGACACTCGTGTTTTTTGGTCATAACAAAGCAATTACCATTGATATACAGTGCGAATAATTGAATAACCATGTAATATTTTGACTTGAACAATGACACTTATCTAGTTGATATCTTGTAAAAAGACTTGGCACCTTACTTTTATACCAATATACCATCAACGACCTGCAAACAGTCGTCCATTTTGCAGAGGCTGCTCTCAGGTTAAGGATATGACTAGTCTGATAAATTCTATTTTCAGCATGGCGCAAATGAATCACAAGAGAAAAAATACACCTGAGAATATATACAAGATGAGAGCACGTTTGAATTTCTGTTTTTCCTACACGAGAATCTCCCTCTACTGGCATTTCAGTCTTCATGCAGAGGCCCGGTTAGGTGTGTCTCTGTATGGGGGCAAAACTCCAAACAGATCCGGCAAATTTATACATCTATATGGTTGTAATAAAACAATAGTCACATTTACAATCTGTATGCTGTTCAGCACCAGAGACTCTGCTCGGAGAGCAAGACCAAAACACATTCATCACAGTGATACCAGACAGGTTCCATAAGTCTTGTTTCCACTTCAGAGATGAAATAAGTGAGGGGTCTTATAGCAAATGGATTGGTAAGTTCAGATATAGCAATGATATTCAGAATCGCTGATCTCTTGTAAATTGATATACCACCCGCAACACCATCCCTTTCTTTGCAAATTTGAAGGAGAGATTCCTAGAAAATACCGATACTCTGTTGGCAAGTAGAAAAGCACCTAGAGACCTAGACATTAGTCTGAACCTATTCCACGATCCTGCACAATAAAAGCAGCAATTGGAGCCTACAAACAAGTCACACAGTGCCCTGTGTGACATGATGAAACAATGGACAGCGAAACAAGCTGAGGACGAACACGCGAACACGACAGTTGGTGTATTATGTTTGCCAAGCTGGCCGCGCCGCCATGTTTAGAGTGGGGAAGAGTGTACGAGCAGACGACAATGTGGATGGAGAGTAAAGAGAGTGGTAAATTTCCCCGCCAGAAACACATTTAGCCACGCTGCTAGATAAATGTAAATGCTCACCATTAACTCAGAGAAGCTCACACGCGAGTGTCGCTCGTAGAAAGATCACCGTCCGCTAAGAGAAAAAAAGTACTGCACTATTTCTGCTGCCATCATCAGATTCTCAGATACAAGGTTAACCTTGTAAGACACAAACCGCGAGAATTCATTAATGCTTGGCGTCTATGTGGATGAGTACATCTCAAGATGGTGAAAGGGCTCTTGCCTTCGACGTAGATCTTAATGTAATCCCCGTACTTACTTCTTGTATTCGTGCAACCATGTTCTACGATGCTATCCTCCGGGTTAAGTGTATCCCGACATCAGAGACTATGTGCCCTGTAATTTATCTATTTGCTGTGCTTCTTTCTTATTTGTACATTCCTGGCTCATATATAAACTATGAATTGCTTTGCTTTACACTGCGCACTGGATTAAAACACCATATTAAACTACTTTCATTTATTGTAGTTTACTTTCATATGCCATGAAGTGTTGCTTGTCTCTGTATGCCATACTCTCCTTTATCAGTACGTGCCGGAGACCAGCCGATATACTCGATAGCAGTAGTGCACGCTAGTAACAAGCACCGCTTGTTTCCACTGGTTTCCGGTCGTAGTGCTGGTATGTGCCAATATAGCTGCCGTATAATGGGCTGGGAACCAGCAAATGTCCTTGGTGATATATGCGGCTGTATGTGTACCACCATGCGGATCCTAGATGTCTCCCTGGCCTATATTTTTGCTTGGCCTTGTCTTAATCTAATTCTTTTATTTTGTAATTTAATGTAAATTTTGATACGCCTAGAGAATGGTCGATTTCTCAATGAATGCTTTTGATGGATGCCTTTCTCTATATTTGAATAAAATTCAGACTCGGGTCCCTCCTTGTAGAGAATGGTAAATCGTTGTTAACGATGTGTTGCCGAGTTCTCTTGGCGCCATGCTGAGTATAGGCGCCTTAAGTAGAAATGGAGGTGGCAGATGCTCAGTGATTCAAGGCACTAAGCGAAGCCCATCAACTAATGTAGAAAACTACATTCACAGACATGTGACGGGATGGTGAAGAATAATCATATGTTCTTGGGGACTCAGAAATGTATTCTAATTATATACTTCTAATACCTATTCTACAAATTTATTTCTTGTTTTTTTTTGTGGGTTTGTTCTTTTTATTGGGGAGGGGGTAAGAAAAAGGGCTGAACCTGGGGTCTTAGTGATGACCATTGGAGGTCTTTCATCAAGACCAAGAACAGTATCAGTACGGGCTCGGTAGCTACGTTTCCTAACTATTATGTAACTGAAAATCACGAAGATAAGGACGCCTTTTTATCTACTCACGAAGTCATTAATTCACAGCCTGGCAGTGGCCACCAACATTATTTATACGCCATGCCCAGCTGCAGGTATTATTTTTTTCATTTTGTTTTTGTTTATTAGTAGTATCTCTCATGTCAATGAGTTTTTCAGATACATCATTCTTGTACTTGTACATATTCCATCGTCAACTTCCATCGCCAAAGACAACAAATTTATTTTTAAATAATTTTCATAAATGTCGGATGAATGTATATTAATGGGATGGGATTTAAACTACATCTTAATAGGACACAACGTTCATTCATTACAATTTGTTGACACTAGATCTTTTTTTAAATTCATCAATGTTCGTCGTCCACTGGGCTCTGCTTTACAACAAACTCCACTCTTTCGCACCCCTATAGTATGGCGAGTTGAGAATCACTAAACTCCTTATTCGGTCCATTTTGAAGATGATTTCTTTCATTCTACAGTGTACTGGTATACAAACTATAAATTCGTATGCCCCATATTGTTCCCGTCTTCCTGTTTACATGACATTCAGGCTATTTCTACACTCTGGCGGGGTCACCCAGGAAGCGCGTGGGAGATATCCCTGGGGAATACACTAAGGGTGGTGCATCTGCGTTCCCTTTGTACCTTCTGGTGTTCTGCCGCCCCCAAGAGTCGCTATATATAGATATATGTGTGTGTGTTTTATACCTATAGCTAGGAAAGCTCTGTAGAGGTTCATTAAACTACCATCGAGATCAACGTATGCTCATGTCATATTCGAATGACATTCCCTGTTGCCCTTTGACCACAAGAGTTCCTCTAACCTAACCTAATTATACGCTGTGCTAAGGTTTTCTTATATAGGGACATATTTCCACACAAGGTGTGGCATGAATAGAAAAAGTCACACATTCATTATTCCTTCAATAAGATCTGCATACAGGCCACTGCCGTTTAACCAACAGCCCCCCCCCCCCCCCATGTGTTACCGTTCAGCGGGCCTAGCGGTACATTGCTTAGTGAATCCCATCTCTAGATAAAACATTGCTCAGTCGAGCGTAAAGCCTATGCGATAGAATGCTATCACACCTGAACGGTGGGTATGAATGCAAGGCTCTTGTTGGTGTGGGTTTCTTTTGCAAGAGATGCCTGCTGAGACCAAGTGAAGTGAAGATCAGGCATGGATTGTTTCGATTTTCACATAGACAAAGATAGGCATATGATAGCCAGACCCACCAGCGTGTCATTATGCAGCCAGATATAGTGATCTAGACAATAGTCGAAGTATTACTGAGGTGATATAAATGCAAGATTACTAGGAATGATTATAAATGATTGATATCAAATGAACATTCAAGGAACCAATCTATAAGTATTTGATGATTTTCCTTCTTTTCTTCACTATTTTTGGGGAATTTCCGCTCGGAGATTCTGGGCGATCGGAATATACTGAGTTTGGAGCAATCAGGGATATGAACGAGGCGATAGCCGAGTGAATATTCTGAATCGCTTCAAACGAGATGGCTATCGGGGACAGAGACCAAACACGAATATGTTTCTGATTTTGTCTTAGCCTGGATACAGTTGTCTGTTTATCACCCATTGAGTATGGGTTATCGTACTTGCATGCCTGTTGAGAACGAGTTCCTAAATCAGATAAAATGCAATCGCTGCCTTTTCTCTGGAGACGATATAAAGGGATATTATAAAACTATTACGTTCATGCACTTAGTCATCTATTACGAAATAGCGTATTGCCATGTACGTGTTTGGCTGAAGGCATTGCGTAACCAAGGGGATTAGGCTCGCGGTATAGGTCCATCGCAGCCCCTCCACGCTAGGAACGCATTTCCGTTCTCAACATAAAAGGTGTTACCTTCAATGGCCCCGCTTAACGTCAGTTTGGGATTCAAGTGGATTTACTGTATACAGATTCACTTATTATTCTGTAGACTGGATTTACATCAAGCAGGCACACACATATCCCCCTCCTCGTACACTGTGCAGTGTATAGAGATGGGGTGAAGGAGTCTACTGTACATGTATACAGATGACAGTGATGGCCGGCCTAATGGTGCCCCCTGCCAGCATTACAGGCAATAAACACCGCTAGTCAGGTACCCCGTCTGCACCACTGGAGGTTACGAGGGACGCCAAAAAGGTCCTTACACTGGCGCCGAGATGTGGATCGTTGACCGTAAAATCTTGCCAATGAGAGGGGGCTTTCATATAAGAGCTGATCACTGAGGGGTGAATTCACTATAAAGTCTGACCAATGAGAAGGCAGCTTTCATATAAAAGATGATCACTGAGGGGTGAATTCCCCATAAATCTGACCAATGATAAGGCAGCTTTCATATAAAGGCTGATCACTCAGGGGTGAATTCACTGTAAAGTCTGACCAATGAGAATGTTCCTTTCATATAAAGGTTGATCGTTGATGAATGAATCGTTCACCATAAAAGCTGTACCAATGAAAAGGTAGCTTTCATACAACTGGGGATCACCGGAGCAGGAATTTTTCACCATAAAACTTGACCAATCAGAAGCTGCCGTTTACTTTAAAGCTAAATACTGCCGGATGAATTATTTACTATGGAATCTGACCAATGAGCAAACAGATTTCAAATAGTAGATAATCAGTAAGAGGTGAATCCGTCACAATAACATCTGGCCAATGGGAAAGCTGCTTGCAAACAAAGAGTGATCACCAAGACATGAATCGCCCACCATAAAACTTGACCAATGGGAAGGCAACTTTCCTATAAAAGTGATTACTGACACATGAATCGTTCATCATAAAACCTAGCCAATGAAAAGACAGCTTTCACATTAAATCTGATCACTGGTGCAGGGCCACCTGATCCACTGGGTTAATTACAGAAGAAAACTTAAGGCAATGGACTCGCTGACAATCATCTTCCATGTGTCAGGACTGATTAGGAAGATCCGTGAGGCAGCTTTGAAAGCAATCTGGGACCACTTTCTTCAAGTCAATTGTATTTTCTTTGATAAAAGACAATTAAACACACGAGGATAATGAACAATTTAGGGTGTGTTTATGCCGTAGTTACTCTGTATGATGTCCACATGGCAGTTAGTATAAGTACAGAAGTTAGTTGTACAGATCATATGAACCAATCCTACCACCGTTCTATATGCGACCTCTCAAAGTTTTCAGCAAAGCCCTGATCTATGTTTGTAAAATATCAGCTTGTCCTTGGACTTTTTTCACAAATAAATGGAGCCGCCTTAATAGGTAATTCATGAGTTCAATTGGATTGATACAGTAAATAGTATCTGAGCACCAATAAATGAGGCGTTTTGTCCTCAGTTTTCCTATCTATATTATCTGAATATGTGATAGTATGGATTGTATTTGTCCTGTCCGCAAAGCCAATCATCTGATCACTAAAGCTATTTTAAATACAACAGATGTCTGCAATATAAATACGTTATGGGAGCAGTTTCATCCAGGCAGGCTCATGGAGACAAGGTTAGGGTGGCAAAATCTGCTACAAGTGGTTCTTTAAGACGTGCCTTTTTTCTTGAACTTACTTGAACTACTTCTATACAAATCAAAACAATGAAAAACATATTTCATCCAGACACCCCACTCTGTCTTGTGCTCCTAATTATATACCTGGAGGGACATTGAAACCAGCCTTTGGCTGAGTCCCCCTCCAGTATAAATAAAAGTGTTTTTTTTAAACTGATAGTCATTATGAATGCCGTGTGAGACATGAACGTACAGGTATGTATTGTAATAAACTGAGCTAAAAGAAGGTTATTGTCTGATGATGGAATTAGATAGAATAAGCTATGAGACTTAATGACTACAAAGGGTACAGTTCTACAAAGGTCGTAGTAGTTTTTGAATACAAAGTTTATAGTGTTTCATGAATGCAGAGTTTATAGTGTTTTATGAGTAGAAAGTTTATAGTGCTTTATGAATATAACATTTAAAGTACTTTATGAGTGGAAAGGTCTTAGTGTTTTGAGATTAAAAATTCTATAGCATTTTGAGGCTATCATTCGGAACTTTCACAAGGCTAACAGTATGACACTTAACGGAAAGAGAGCCCCTCCATTAATATGACTCGAAAGTTGTTTTCTTTTTGTTTTGTTTTTATTGAGCTTCAAAGAGAAATACACTCGTCCAGTTTACAGGACGTTATTTAATGTACGTTCTACGTCAAGGGAAATACGACAAAACAAGACAGAACAAAAACTAAATCATAAATGACTTTATACACATCCCCATTCTCCATCTATAATGGTAAGTATCCAACAGAACAATGTGACTGTTATTTCATGTTAGGCTACGTCTCCAATAACCCATTCATATTAACGAATTGTGTATAGGAGCATGTATTTAGTGATATTTATTGCTCGAAGTTATCATAAACCAAATAAATACAGAGTAATCCATATAGTAGGATGCTGACCAGTAATAACTAGATGTTCTGAAACTTTCAGTATACTCTCATACTCTATTATCGTAAACCTATAGCCGAACCCTCTTACATTTTTACATCCTGCTATTTGATATTTGATAATTCCGATATTCATATCAGGGCTGAAGTTTTCACCCAGGTTGACCACGTGACATGGTCTTAGCGAATCAGAGACCCTGTTATAGCAATCCGCGTCTTCAACCATAAACAACGTTTGTGTGTGATGGATGTCGAAATGACTTGTTTATAAGTCAGAAGTATGACGTTAAATTCCGGCATCTCACCTCGGAATTCCACAATTCACCCACCCGGAATCAGTTTGCCTCTATTGATCTGTTACATGTGTACCTGGCTCTTTGTGTGCACCTGTAAAGTCTCATTACATTTATTTACCAAAGACGTGTTCGTCTTGTCAATATTGCCTGGAACAACATTGCGCATGAACAAATATTACGTGATAAGATATTGGTATTTTTGCCATACTCTCAACTTTGTTCATACCGCAGGTAGCCAGAGTCTAAGGGTGTGGTCCCAGTAACGTATTTTACCTTTTTTAGACGAGAGAATAAGTTAATCATATATAGAGACAGAGTTAGGGTGGCCGAGAAGAATCTGTTCCAAGTGAATGTGCCCACCGCACACAAATATGCCCAACGCCAAATATCAATTCATTCACACTCTGTATAGTTTGTGGTTGATGAAAATAAACAGAAAAATGAGAAGTTAAAGGCATTGTGTACTCTGGTCTTCCTTTTATACGCCTTGCATTATTTTCAAACATAGACCTTTTCATTTGGGATATTGCATTATATCTTGTAATTTTATATTCCAAAATGTTATCCTCAAGCTTTAGGCAAAACATGGCAAAACTGAGATAAACCTATGCTTCCCACACATCCAGCCGACCACTCAGAGACGGGCTTACAAGGCTTCAACAATAAAGCAAGCCAGACCTCTGAAACTCGCTCTAACCTTATAAGCTTCGGGGGACTTTGTTGACTGATTTAATTGTGTCTGTTAAGTACACTGCCTGTGTAGCCATGCACACTCCCACACCTAGTCCTCACCACCCCAGGTAAACCTACCAAACGGGCCTTTCATCCACTAATTGGATATTAAGTTGGAGATCAAATCGGGTGATTAGTCCCTGTTGAAAGGATTACCTTCCCTACGCAATTCACTCTCAGCTTCGAGTCCAGAGAGACAAAGTGATGGTGGGGATGGTTTTATGTAGAAACAGGCAGTCAGAGTGAAAGATGCTGTCTCGATGGAAGCACAGTAAAATTATTGAAAAGGACAGGCAGATTTTCATATTTTCTGTTAACATGTTTGTCAAATAGCACGATATCGAACGATGCATTCTGGGAGCAATGTGTCGCCATAAACGTCTGCATTCTTTGTCAGTGTTTTAACAAAACGGTTTAAAATCGATGACAGGGAGTAGTCATAAAATACTGATTTTCAATCCGTATGAAAAAAAACAACGGGATAATGGGATAACAAACTCTGTGATAACAAAGTAATCCGCCCTGTCCTATTTTCGTCAGCATTATTTTAGTTGAGACATTCTGTTATTTCTAACAAAACGCTGATACACCAAAGTAATTTCTGAAGTGAAGAGAGAGTCCTGCTAGGTAATGTATGAATGCTCAATACTATCATTTACTATTGGTCTAAAATCTCTATTATCATTTTGATTTACCAAAAGATACCTCGAGGTCTGAACCTATAATGGTTGACTGGACGTTAAATCAAACCAATCAAACATACAAAAAAGACCTCGTGGTCTTGATGAATTCCTCTAGGTAATAGTTTTAGAAATAAAGAAAGTGAAGAGTAATAGTACAACTACCAGGGTTACCGTTATATATGTAGGCGTTTATTGTATAGAACCGACGTTTCGACTATTACATAGTCTTTTTCAAGGTTTTAGAAATACCTGGCAGATGTGAATTGCATATCAGGATGTGTTTAGTCAATGGATTTAAAAAAAAGACACAACTCTGTTATAAGGCAGATTGCTATTGTGTTATGGGTGTCGCCATCTTGGCCTTGAGGCCGAAAAGTATCAGTTGGAGTTTTTCCCAGCTTGCCCCAGAGGAGCTTTAGCCTCGTCTCACAATTATCACTGGATTATTACCACTGATAAAAGCGGTTGTCCCCCAACTGTATTGGTGTTATCTCAATTTCCCGGTTGATGACAGCGGAACTAACAATTGCTCTGTGCCAACTTATTCCTTCAGTCTTAGTTATAACGAGGTTTTTTACCGAATTTTACTACATATTGTACCCTCGGCTGTCATCTCACAGGCAGATTGGTGCAGTTTGAGGTGAAGGTCATCGTGCGGGTACGCAAGGACACACCGCGGCGGATATGACGTAAGAAAGGCGAACACGAATCTTTACTCCTGAGGTCAGGCGAGAGGTCAGGTGAGAGGTCGTGTTGCTCGGAGTAAATCAGCGGTCAGTTGACACATCGAGTGAGAGGTCAGCTGGGTCAGAGGTCAGGGGTCATGGGGTGAGAGAGGGTGTGAATACACTGACGTTCCTTAAAAGGACAACCACTGACCACCGGAGACAAAGGACACTGGGGTCAAGAACGGAAAGGTGATACATGGGGAGGGAGAGAGCATGAGGGTAGGTGTCACAGAGGAACAGGGCATTGAAATGGAAAGAATAAGCAACCATAGGATAGTGTCTAGGTTGTCAAGGCATGGCAAAGCCTCATACTCTAGATCCTGTAAACAGGCCAGTGTCCTATACAATCTATGGTCCCCAGCTACCCTTAAATGTATCGGAGAGTTATAAAGTAGGCAGTAAAGAGAAGAAATTAACCCTTTACTGTCAGGGACGGTATGATTGTTGTCTGATCCCATATTCTATGCTTTGATGGCTTGATTTGACCCGTCGTCCTTGATTTAATTATTTGTTTTAACTAACACTGTGGAATGTGATATCATCCGCATATTCTCCCCAAGTTTCATGTTTATTGATCTATTATTTTTTGACAAAAACAACGATATCGTAAATATTATAATCAATGGCTCGAGGCATTAGCCAGTCCACGCAGAGGAATGACTCAAGGCATTTTCCACCCTGAATGGGTTATTTGAAAATATATATATACTGACTTAAAGATAGAAAATAGGAAAGTGTAGAAAATGAACAAATTAGTGGAAGGAATTCTAGAGAAGAGTAGAAAGAAGAAAATAGGGACATATTGGCACAAGTCAGCTAGTTACACAATAAAGGTCAGTCATGGCGAAAGGGTCTACTATGCTGCGTTCACTCAAACCACTTTATATTCAGCGTATCCGCGACCTGACAGTTTCCGGTTCCGTTTCCCGCTCCACCACCTTATCGATCTCCCCCCGGAGTCTTTGCTCCTCCCCGCTGTCCCCAGAAACGAGAAATAATAACAATATTTTCGGTTACCTCCTTTATTTAATCTATATCCCGCCGCTCTTGTCATCTGAATAAAAAGCCCATGCACAACATCCATGATCATCCTCCTGTTCCTCTCCCCCTTCTGTGCCCATCAGACCCCCCTGGATGCCTTAATGCCAGCCCTGGGGATTAGGCTGTCGTATTAAACCGTCAGATTCCCTGGCCTTTCTACTATGGAGAGCCGTTTCGCGAATAAGCCAAGACTCAGTTGTTGTTGCTTTTGCTGCTGACGTTGTTGTTTTACATCCTTTATTGATCTTTCATTTCCTGACATGAATTCAGTGGTGAGTGTAGCCTAATACCTAATGGTCATTATATCTCATATTTACAATCTTAAATGGTATATTTGTGGAATCGTACACATTGTGGAACTGTCAACACATACAGACGATAGGTTCTCTTCGTGGCCACATAGTATGGTGCCATAATTCTCTGTACAACTGTCATAGTGTCCAGAGTGTGATGACTGAAGCTTAAATAAGGAGTTGTATATTTTGGGGGTGAGACTCAGTGTGTATATTTGATACCATCGAAGTACTTTAGACTGAATTTTAAAAAATATCAAAAGCATTCCATTTTGTAGAAGTATTATTTACACGCTCACCTATTATCGAGAAATTCGGGGGGTTATAAAAGTAATATTTATAGCATAGGAGATAAATTGAATTCAACCTACGGGTGTCTGAGTAAACAAACACCGGATGTAGCAGCTTAAAGTCACTTTGGCACTCATCCCTATTTCGGTGCAGAAAAGGCTTGCAATACTCTGTTTCCTTTCCTTTCACGTAGAGGCATGCGTCTCAGAGAAGAGATGGAGGACGAAAATTGGCGGTCGGTGAATTGAGAGGAAATCACCAGTCGTTCAGCGTGGGGGCGGTGGCGGGGGTGGAGGGGGCTGAGAGGTAGTATGGCGGTATGCCTGATAGGGCGTGTAGGGGTAGGGGGCAACAAAGCCTCGGATCGATAAAGGGGTGGTCGGGCAGGCTTCTTGGGGCATGCTTTACATGGGGTGTGGCTGAGAGGGAAACCACGTGATGTCCATGTTTAACATGCTTCATATGGCCTTGATCGTGATTGGCTGAGGAAAGGGCCTGACCTACTCCACCTCCTCCACCTTTCTGCCTGTAACAAGTCTGCCCTCTATTCAAGTGCCATCTGCCCCACAGTCTGCCCTCTATCCACAGTGTCATGACCCATATAGTCTGCCCTCTATACACAGTAGCATCTGCCCTACAGGCTGGCCTGTATCCACAATACCATTTGCCCTACAGTCTGCCCTCTATACTCAGTGCCCTCTATACTCAGTGCCATCTGCCCTACAGGTTGCCTTGTATCCACAATACCATTTGCCCTACAGTTTGCCCTCTATACTCAGTGCCATCTGCCCTACAGGCTGCCCTCTATACACAGTACCATCTGCCCTACAGGCTGCCCTTTATCCACAATACCATTTGCCCTACAGTCTGCCGTCTATACACAGTACCATCTGCCCTACAGGCTGCCCTCTATCCACAATACCATTTGCCCTACAGTCTGCCCTCTATACACAGTACCATCTGCCCTACAGGCTGCCCTGTATCCACAGTACCATCTGCCCTACAGGCTGCCCTCTATACACAGTAACATCTGTTCTACAGTTTGCCCTGTGTTCAGTGACATGTGCCCTACAGTCTGCCCTTTATTCCCAACCCTGTCTGTCCCACAGTCTACCATCTATGAAATGTGCCCCTTTCTTATACATGTGTTACCATCCTGTCTACGCTGCCTTTATCGTATGTCTATCATTAAATCTGCACCCATCTTAAACCCATTGCACCTCCCATCCTCCTGACCCCACCCTGACCCCACCCTAACCTAACTCTACCCTATAACCTACTTGGTTAGATTGTCAATAAGACTGATTGAAAATTCTTTCGCATATGTTTGACGTACAATTAGAGCAACCGTGTTTCCATAGAGAACGGATAACTATCAATATTTGAAACTCACTCGCTGGTGTTACTGTGAATTGCAGGCTATGCCTTTGGCCCCTCAATCCAAACAGACACACCCTATCCAAACCTTCATCTGCTGCACCTCACCCCCTATCCTCCCCAATTAAACCCCACTCCTCTTAGTCTTTTATCTCACCCCATCCAATCTCCTCCCCTTCACTTCCCTCTACCAGTGCCCCCTGGTGGGAACTGCACGCTTGGCGTCACGTGTTTCCTGTGTGCGCAACAACATAAAAGCGGACACAGACTGTCCACTTCTTTCTGCGGCCTTGTGTTCGGGCCGACTGTAAATGGACTCGCCTGCTCGCCCGGTGCCAGCCACTGCCTAGAACTGCCAGGAAATGCCGGGAACTGCCAGTAAATGCCGAAAACTACCAGGAATTGGCCGTTTTACATGTCTGTGAAACATAATCGGTGATCGGCAGGCTCGGATATCTACAGACATCAGAACATCTCTCGCATCACGAATTTCTGCCTTTTTTATTTGTCCTGTCACTCATGTCACGAGACGTGGCCTTTTTGCATATCGTGTGTATTGCATTTTAAAAAGATGGCTCTTTTAAATTTGTTATTAATTGTACACCAATTCACGTAATTTCAGTTGTTAGTACTGCTACTCCCTATAGGGAGCCAAAGTGAACCCGCTAAAACGTTCAATATACCATTTCCGGTGACCAGTAAAAACGAGGCTTAGTGCTAAACCTAAGGGGGTGTGAGGCTAGAATTTTGTTTTTGGTCTCGTTTATTACTTTTGAAGATTAGTTTACTACTGTAGTCTCTGAATAAATCTGTCTCGAAGCTATGATGACAGTTGTTAATTTTATCAAAAATATGGATCTAAAAGATTGGAGAATGACACATATAATCTCAAACCTATATAGACAAAGTACTAAGCGCTGAAATGGTGTTCGTAAACGGGTTTATCTCACCCCTGGTACAAGTTTAGCCATAGGAATAACATTAGAAAAAAATACTGAACGATAACCCCCGTAAAGTGACAACACTACGCCACGGCCGTGGCGTAGTGGATTTGCTAAGTCTTTTCTAATTATTGTGATAGTTTGATGAAAATTTGATAAAAAGGGGTGAGATAAATCCAGAACTGCACTCGAATCATAAATAGACACAACTCCACTCGTTTGTATGGGCCGAAATCGTCACTCGGCTTCGCCTCGATGACGATTGCAGCCCATCCAAACTTGTGGAGTATTGTCTATTTATACGATTCTCGATGCAGTTCTATATAAATCTGTGGTTTCAGCGGGTTCACATTGGCTCCCTATACGCTATACATTGAATACATCACCTTAATAAGAAACCCGTTGATATATCCGCGGAAACTGGATTTCAACATGGTTTCTACACGTTATACAAGACTTGATAGGGTTGCCTTTATTGGGCCTCTCGGCTTCCTGCCATAAATAGACGTCAAATCCACCTCGGATTGCAAGATGGTTACGAATTTCACATAGAACACACAATTGTAGAATAACAAAACGAGATGGGTAATTGATGTTTTTTTACGGAAGGAGGCTCATTGAGTTTTGTACCATGTACAAGCTTGGTTGTTCTATAATTATTATATGTATACCCGAATTTGATTTCTCTTAAAGAGAAAACCTATCATAAATTGGCATAGAAAATATGTCGAAGTGAAAGTCTACACAGTGTCGATGTTTCAACGTGTTCAGTATCACAGTGTACTGCACAGGGATATGGAATGACGAGTGTCATGCTGAAGTGACAGATAGATGTTACAGCACACACGTACGGTGCTTTCATCTACTCAGAGCAAGGAAGTGACAATTGCAGGCAATACCTAAATGCAATGCCTAGGACCTCATAATAATTACAGTTCATCTGTCAGGTAAGACGGGCCGAAGGACGGCTGGGCAGCACACCCATGTCAAGGTAGAGCATCCCCTCATGTGCGAGCATCCTTGTGCACAGGTGAGAGGCATGAGCCACCACACTAACTGTATTCACATGACATGGTGTGCAGAGCAAGCTGGATGAAGGTGGGTCTCATGGGGAAGTCTATACACTAAGTACTTTGGCATTTGTGACATCCCATGAGATTGTCAGCCTTTTGTTGACATAGAAATTCGATTTTCACCTTTTGGTCTTATCCGATGGAGAATTAGGCAAGGAAACTGCCGTCTGCACCAGCACATTTTGGATAGAGAGTATCATATTTTGTGTTCAGTGTTAAGTCTGCTGAGCACAACATTGTCAATGTCTCCATGGCCATTGACATCAATTACCGCAAGTAGTATGTTGGCTAAATGGATACTCCCCCATTTGGCAGATCATCCTGTAATCGACTGTATTCATTTATATGGAGAATTACCATGCTGTGAGAAAATAGATATTGATTTGTGTTATGCTATCAAACTGAGATTTCCGGACGTTTCCAGAAGTAATCAAGTGATGATGTTCAAAGTTATTACTAAGTCTAAAGGTATCAGAGATAGATGAAAACAGGATGGAGAGAATATTCAATGGGAAATGAAGGAAAATTGCATATCCTTCTTGTTTATGAATTTATCAAGTTCATATTTTCAAATTTGATTTTTTTTTTGTAGGGATGATGTTCAGAAAGTTTCAGTCCAGATCATGTTTCCTCGTCTGGTCAGGTGTTGTTTTTAGCAGTTTATTGGCCTTTCATTTCACATATATCCTTCACTTACCTGGCCCGTTTTTAGCCTGACATTTTCGATATTAGGTCAGTTCCTATAGTTTGGGAAGTCATTACTGTATGATTCATCAACAAAGAAAGCTTGTAATGAACAGGGGGGATTCGAATTTAACTTTAGATTAATATTGTTTGAAATAAAAGCCTCGAGTTTAAATCTGAGTTCGATTTGATTCCTCCCCCACCACCATCTCCTCCATTTTACTCATCTTTCCTAAAGTGAGGTGATATCCGTGAGACGATCATTTCGCTGACATGTGAACTTCAGATGATATTGCACCAGGCAATATAAGGTAACTGTAGACAGGTCGAATAACGCTGTTATTACCCGTCCTCTGGTGTTACACCATGAGAAGAGTGCCGAGTTTAATCATGGATCATCTTTCCAGATTGTATTACCACCCGACACCACTCTGTAAACAGCCGTGAAGGAATGCCACTTTCAGAGGGGATATTAAAAAGATCAATTAAAAAGACCTAGCCGGGTATTTTGATTATAAGAATTCCCATGGGGATAACATATCAAATAAGTGGCCTCCATGGGGAAATAAGTTAACTAATCTCGGTTAATTTGTGGGGAAAATAATGCAGACTAATTAGGTCACTGTGAGTCTCTGATGGGCTTACGAGGCTGAAATCACAGAGGGGGAGAAAGATGATCATTAGCTTTATTGGAGAGGCAAATGTAAAAAGAAAATTAATTCAACCAAAAATTTAAGTTTGACACAGTGTTGGTGACAGTTTCATAACTTCTTCTCAGTATTGAGATGAAACATGAGGGAGTGTATTATACAGTAATGATACTAAGAAAGAAACTGAGGGGTATTTGGTGTGGCCCCATTCGCCGTCAATGTTGGAGCACGCAGGAATATGAACAAGGCAATAGCTGACGAGATGGCGAACGGGGACTGAGACCAAACATGAATATGTCTCTGATTTTATCGTAGCCTGGATATATCTATCTGTTTATCACCTATTGAGTATGAGTCACTGTAATCGCTCGGATATTACTACCCGTCAACTAACCGGAGATTACGGCCACTCGTACACAAAACCAGTTATTATTGAGTATTTATCATATTTCCTAGCCCCACCTAAGGTCAGATAGTTTTTCTGTTTCTTTTTATTTTACATACCTATAACTACCGAACAGTCCATAGTTACATACTACTGTAATGGTATGGAATAATCGAAGTCTGACAGTTTCGTACCCAGGGTTGACATTTTCTCCACCAATCAGAGGCCCTGTTTTGGCAGTATGTAGCGTGAGGTATAAACAGGCGTAGACAACATCTGCCTATGAATTGACATGATTGTAAATGAGTAATTGTCTCATTAGTTTGAGGTATATGATAAACAGGAAACCGATTACGGCCCCAGAATCACGTAATTTCTCGGTGAAAGTGCCGGAATTTACATACCTCGAGCAAGGCCTCGGTATGTAAATTGCTGGACCCTTACCTCGGAAATCCGGAATTCTGCAATCCGAAATCAATTTCTCTATATTATTGATATCAAGCATCCAAGATACACCCGGACACTGAAGCAGAGATTATATTTGTGGAAGTATAATAATATCTAGCCAGAAGGCATTGCGATACCGTAATAAAAAAATAACGAAAGCTACCTTCGTGTTGGTAAATGAAGCTGAGGGAGGTAGGAGCAACAGGGAGCCAGACACAGACTTCATCCATGTATAAAGAAAGGTCAAATGTCGCACCCATAAAAGATAAGCGCTACTCAGAAAAGGTCAAATATCTTACGTTCCTGTTATTTCCTTTGGCAATCTTATCGCCTTTATTTTTTTCATGGTACATCATATCGTGTTACGTGTAATAATGTCATTATAGAATGTAGAGGTTGCTGTATGCTTATGTCGATGGTAATGAAAGGAAACTTAATATATTCTTAGTTACTCGAACCAAAGAAGGTCTGCTAAGGCTGTATTAGGTTTTGATATGATAGACACTTCTTGCTAAGAGAAACACCAAAAAAAAAACGTTATAATTTTTTTTAATTGATTTGGAAAAGAAAGATAGACCGAAAAATCTTCACACAAAAAAGATAGTTTTAGACAAAAGGAGAAATATACAAAACAATATAGCTGACAACTTTTAAATATCAATATCAGTATCTTTCCTCTTTTATTCTTCTAACCTCTTGCTGTGTAAATGAAATAAACATGAACCCAGTGGTTACACTCTACCTAATATTTCATAGTGACATCCCCCTCTACGCCAGAAACTCGCTTGTTACCTAGAAAAGCAGTCCCTGTGGCAGAGCTAATAGAAATTCTGATCGGAACGAATCTGCTTGGAGATTGAACCTGGCAGATGGCGTCAAACACGGAAGTTCACCTTGACGGGTGACGTACTCTGCTTGGCGATCGATACTTCAGGGTCGCTGTTGGCACCCGGTATACACTGCGCCACTATGACTGGAATTCTGGGTAATCGGCAGGGCGACCACCTCCTCTGTTTGTCCGCCCTGCAAGGGTTCAGAGCGACTCCCTCTTCTGGGACCTGTTTCAGTAGTTTCGTGACATGTCTAGATGGTGTCTGTGACACCATACGGACAGATCACAAGATTGCAGTCGATGACACACGGAGTTTTACTCACTTTTCGTAGGAATTAAGCAATGACACTTTAACATGAGTAGGGGATACATATAATCTATAATAGTTCCAAATATGAAGAAGATTGGCCACTTCAATCTTCACTTTTTGCTAGTCTTTTTCTGCTGTTGCTTGCACTGTTGGTGCCACAGTTGATGTCTGTCGAGGCCTAATGTCACGAGACTACTGAAACAGGCCCAGGCCTATTTCCAACTGCCGACAAGTGATCGGCGATTTTTCGGAAGCATTCCTTCTAATATGTAAATAAGGGGGCAGTGGTGCGAGAACTAAATATCCGAGGCAATTCTGTCTATCAATGGTCTGTTTCGGCCAGCCCACCGATTTCTTTTTATTTGTCTTCGACCCACTTTTGGACCCTTGGTCAAATTCTTTCCTGACAAAATCAATCCATGCTTACTTGATCGGCGACAATTCTGTCCTTATGTGGACAATCAAAACATAGATCGGTCGTTGAGTTATTGTTATTTTTGTTTCGAATTGCCAATTTCCGACAAAATTCTTTTTTTTTAATCCGGCGACCGATCTATGATCTTATTTTTGGACCTTTTGGCACCACCATCTCGCCGAACAATTCAACAGGGTTTGCTTTCATCGTGAGCTCAGCAACAAGAATCAAAAGTCGGTCGGCAGGTGGAAACAGACCACCAATAAACAAAATCGCCGATCTTTTGCTCGGATTTTTAGCGGTTGCACCACCCTCCCCATATTTGCATATTAGAATAAGAGCTTCCTAAAACTCGCCGACCATTTTGTCGGCAGGTGGAAATAGACCTAATGAGATACGAGCGTACGAGCCCCCAACACCTTCCCCATCTTAAATGCTTCCCACGTGAGCCAAACGCCATTATGATGTGGCACGCTGCTTGCCAGGTAACCTCAGGTGATGTTTCAGATCCTTGAAAAGAAATGCTTACCTTAGCAAAAGATAAGAGGTGTTTCCAAGCATTGCATACACAGACACACACGCCTACTCTTCCTCGAACGCCCACGCTTGCATCTGCGGGCCCCATTGTGGACATATATAATCATTAAACTTCACTTCCTGTGTCCCTCATGCATTATCCTTACTCTGACACAACGTTTTCTTTAGTGTGGGCGGTTGGTAGTGAGGAAAAGGCTAATAGAAAGCAACGTTCAGGATTTTATTCCTGCACAAACATTTTGTGCTTTGCCGGCAAATCACTCATGTGCCAGTAACAATACCAACAACAATGTTTTGCATGCTGGTAAAAAAACAATGGGATGATTACATTCCTGAATTAATTAAGTAATTAATTACGGTGCGTTTTATATGCCCAGAGCAACAGTGTCCAGTAACGGTGGAAGCTTTTCCCTCATTTCCCCATACATTCAGCACTGCTTGGCAGAGTGCTATTAAAGCATTTATTACAATGGTGTTCAGAAGAGAATAGCTTTAATTGCGATACTATTCAAGGAGTGTTGGTTTACATTTCATTGATACCCAAACACAGAAAACTAATTAGATTGACTGAGTTAAGGTTTATCTTGTTTCAATACTGAGGTGATTAATAAAAGGCTGTCCAGGCTGTACAGGCCCTGTTATGTCAACATGTTTGATAGTAGAGTACTGTTTGATGAAAATGAGGAAAGAGTTACAATATATTTATAACCTACCTAATACGGAGTCTCCATACTAAATCTTTGGAGCCTACAGATTGCGACTGAATAATATACGTATTCTACTCAGTAGTATAAGCTTTTTCTGTCACCTCACGGGTACTTTAGGAACAATTTTATTTAAACAATGCACAGTGCTTACGTTGAATTTCTAATTATTTACATGATCTTTTTTCTAATAATTATTCAAAAGGTGAGTAATAAACACAGCATTACCATGGTCTTGATCTGTGTGCCTGATTCTCCATGTAGTTGACACTGCATTACTCCTCACTCTCGCTTGGAGTATTACTACATGCCAACTACCCGGAGAATACGGCCACTCAGATCAAAATCATGGTAATATAGAGAAGACCACCTGAGTGTGATGGTACATCATACAGGACGAGGTGAAGCTTGATTTTTATTTACGGCACGAGGCCGTGATTCCAGGTTCCGTGAATGATACCAGCCTCATCGAGTCTTTAACAAGGGTATGTTGTTCTTGATTTAATATGTACCCAAAATTGATAATATCTAACCGTTAATTGGTGTGTACAACATGTCGAAGTGAACATCCATAATCTTCTGATGCTTCAACGCATTCGATAGAGCAGTGTACAGCACACATTGCCATACACAATATAAACACTATGTTGTGATATTTACCGTTGCTAATAAATGTACGTCAATAGATATATGGTAAAGGAGCCCATATAGTATATATAGAACAACCTCATACTATGGTCATACATTTTGCAAGACGACATGAGGCCAGATTTATTGAAAAAATTCCACTCATCGAGTCTTGTATAATTGTATCTGTTGATCTATATTTACCATACACATTATATACGGAAAATGAAGCAACGGTAAGTGTCACAAATACGTGCACATGTATATAATATGGAGTCCATATAACACATATTAGACACGGAGAGTTTAAACATCGCGACTTGCGAGGTGTGTGCTAGTGATATAGTGTGTGTGACAGACTCTGAATATGGGAGTCTATAATAGTTTTAGGGGTGGGGAGGCTGGTGCTATATGTGACCAGAATGTAGTAGATATTCATGCAGCAGCTGCCGCGCTGGAAGGTGCTGAAGTCGAGGGCCGGGTGGAAGTATAGTGGATGAGACGGTATGTGGTGGAGATGGAGTGGCTGTAAATGTAGGAGCTCGTAGGGTGTAAGGTGGTGATTGCATATATAAGGAGAAGTGAGTAGAGGTCTCCGTAATATGCCCGAAAGGGGTGGAAGGCTGTCAATGTAAGAGCCAGTGTGGCCGAATACAAGACACTACGCTATGTCGCCACCACGTTATGGACACTACGCCATAGACATTGGAGAGTACGCTACAGGGGCCCGTTTAATAATCTAGGATCGTACATGTATACCTTTTTCTGTATACCATAGAGACTCAGGGACGATGTGGGTCAACTTTATTCAACACCTAGATATACACGACAGATACATTCCAAATTCGTAGCTAATACGTGGTCCCCACCAATTCAAATACGCAGAAGAAACGCCAAAATATACGCCAGTGTGACTTGGGCACGAGTATGGCCTCATGAAATAGACAGTGTGTAGGTGTGAGGTTGTGCGAGTATGGCATCAATTTTCTGTTGAGCAATATACATGTAAGACATGTTTTCGTTTTTGAATGGGCCTTTGACCAACAGTGATCATAACAGCCCAACAATGACCGGATCTGAGGAACACTTTGCACTCATGATCACTCTTTTGGTCCCCCAAATGGTCACTCTTTTTCGATCACAACTAATAAAGACATCGCTTTCCCTGGGCCCGTTTAATAACCTGGTAACCTGATAACCCTTTCCTGTACCTCGTACAAAGGTTATTGTTTAATAATATTTAGGTCTGTTCGCTAAGACAATATTAGCCGTCCATAAGGTCATCCATAAGTGTTGAATTAAGTTCACCAACATCGTCCCTGGGTCTCTATGGCATACAGAAAAGGGTCTACATGTAAGACTCTAGATTAATAAACGGGCCCCTGGTTCCTTTATCTAAATCCCTGCAGACAAAAGGAGTATAGAGCAAGAAATATATTTGAACAAGATATCCTGGCTTTAATTGGCAAAATTAAAAACTAATTAAAGATAACGCAGCTGAGTTGATATTATTAAGGAAATAACGGCTAACATTCGGCTAGTACCTGACCCCTCATTATGGTAGTGCAGCATCAACTATGACACTGATTAAAGGACTATTTCCACCTGCCGACAAAATGATCGGCGGTTTTTATAAAATACTGGTTCAGTAAGGCCTGGCGTCCACCTACTACGATAGGAATTTAGACCTACCGATATGGCACCGATACAAAAAGTCAATATCGGAGACATATCGGGGAGGTGCAAAATCGTAGACAAATCTCTAGACATGCCAATTCACCACGCATCGTCAGGGGTAGACCTCCATTTTTCATCGGTGCCTAATCGCACAGACGTGGTCAACTGCCCCGATATTAGGTGACCTTCCGACACGATTTTGATTTTCGGAGCCATATCGTAGGTGGACGCCGGGCTTGATGCAAATAGTAGGAAGGTGGTATGGACGTTAAACCAGTTAAAATATCTACAATTTTCACTATTAGTGGCCTGTTTCAACATGCCCACCAGTTTTCTACATCACTTCTTTTGCACCCGCTTCGCTTTTATGAAGAAATCAAACTGTGTTGAATTGATCGGCGACGGTTTTGTCAGGAAGTGGTTCCAAAAATGCAAAAATATCGGAACCTAGATATCGGTGGGTATCCGACTTTTTCTGTTTCCACTTACCTATTTTTGACAAAATGAGACAAAGTCCTCCCTGGGTGGGCGACAGAGGCCAAAAGTCGACAGGTGGAAACAAACCTTTATGAAGACAGACATCTGATTAAATGTTGACATTTTCAGTCCATTGAACCCAGATCATGATTAATAATCGCGATGTAATATTCTTAACACAGACAAATAAATAACATTACTTAACCTTTCAGTAATTACCTCCGAACGTGCTTTAATATCTGCAGTTGTGACTAGTGTTGGGACTGGGAAGTGACTTATTTTACCGTCTGAACAAATCCTCTGTTTGTTTTGGATGTGTTTCACAGATAATGAAATGATTTAGCCCAATTCAACATCCGAAAATATGTCCCTTAATGTTAACCGATTGAATCCATTCAGATATGTAGTAGAATAATTTTTCTTTGTATGACTTGGAAACCTTTGTGGTTATCCTATAATTTCTATGAACACGATTAGGTGAATATGGGATAATATAAGAAATGTTAGATTTGACGATCCTGAAAAACATAACTGTTGAATATAATCTGTTGTTTTGTTGATAGAATCAATCTCTTTATAATGGTTCCCTGTGACAGCTCTTTCATTAAACAGTTTAGACTACATTTTTGCAAGCGAAATGTATAAAAAAAAAAAGAGAGAAAAAATAGAATAGTATAAAGAGAAATAATAATAATAATAATAATAATAATAATAATAATAATAATAATAATAATAATAATAAAAATGAATAATTCTATGAAATGTAAAGAAATATTCGTATAGGGAATCACTCAATAGAGTTCTCTAGACAAGATTCATGTTATAGTCCACGGATCGTGTTTACAGATGGAAATATCAAGCTTTATTCAATATTGAAAACACTGCCCTCTAAACATTGTCTGAAAAAGAAGTAGACTTCTGAGGTATATCTTATCCACATCGAGTAAGGAGGGGGACATCAATAAGGTACTAGAGAGTATCGTGGGACGAGGCGTGTTGAGAATCCGAATATGACTGCACAACTGACCAGGTAAGCCGTTTGAACCACAGAGTTTCGCGCATTTAGGCTGATTTCCGGTTTTGCTCCTTCCCTCATTGGGTAAGACCGTGGTTGTCTGTGGTTACTTGTACACACTGTTCTTTAGGGGTTGTGGTTGGCTGTTTTGAGGGGTGTGTCCCTTCTGGTTGACCTTCACCTTAGATCACTGTCATGGTGGTCTTTTGGTGTTCCTTCTCCCCTTCCAACTTAGGTAAACTGTGCAGTTTCGCCATCATCTGGCCCATCAGATACATTTCAGACCTGTTATAATAGGTGAATATGTTATCCAACTGTATGTATATTTTATGTGTGCCTGTGTTTTTGTGCCACAAAGATTTTTCAGACAGACTGGAAAAAGATATTCATCTAAGACCAGTAATCTAGAAATTTAGAAACAGACATCTATAAAGTACTTACGCAAATTATCCGAAACTTTTGGACCCCCCAAACCCTCCTCCCAACCTTGTACGTGTAGGGGTCAGGGTAGTCGAGCAGCGTTATTTCACTTTTACGCTAGATGGCGCGAGTGCCGATCCCTGCTGTGCGGTGAAGCCGGCAGACCCGTGCATGCAAATACTACGGGGTCACCCGCATTACGTAACTCAGTCAGTATATAAGACTGAGTCCGCAGCAGGTTGACAGGACTTCTCGCGGTGCCTCCCTGTAGAGTGAACGCCTGAAGCCTCACCAGTTGGTAAGGTTGGTTTGGAACCTTTCAACGACGAAGAGACCAGAATCTCTTCCTGCGCTAGTTGGTGCCCCACAGTACCATCTTACTGTATTCTACATACACCGAATAAAAGCTGGTATATTGAAATAGTCCAGAGTCTGGTTTTGTGTTCACAGGTAGAGATAGGTTGTAGATCCCGCATCTCCTTACCCTTTCCAGTGGGTCAATCCGAACCCACCCGTATTGGTGCAGTAAGTACGGGGTAGTGACTATAGTTTCGGGCCTTTGGGGGACTGCCGAACGCGGAGAGTGGTTCTGTGCTTTCGGCGACTAAGGGTTTCGCTACATATGCAATAGGACAAAGAAGGGGCATACACAAAATTACCCCAATCGTTGACCCACACCACCCCCTCAGTGCGTACATGCATACTTTATAGCTGGCCCCTTTCCAACATAGAGAGAAGGCCAATGGTGTGGGGCCTACTCAGTTTACTTTAATTGAAGATAGTATTTCATGATGATTTCTTGCCAGAATTTCCTGCCATACCTTTTTACTTGATCCCTCATTGAGAGCTACTTGAATTATTCAAAGCTAAGGAGGGGTAGTTTAAATGACTGCAAGACATTGCACCACGTAGCCACCATGCTACGTATACTACACTACCAAAATTGGACAGTACGTTTACCCCACGAGAAACATGTGCTGGCGAAGTGTCTAGATTCCATTCTGACTGGCCTTTCCATCACCATAAAGTGTCTGGGCATAGTTCTGAGAAATGAGCAGAGAGCCCGCTATAAGTCAATGGACGGGGCTGACAAGCTGTGATGAAGTGACCTGGTCAAGCCTGTGAGTAGATGAACGAGCATTGATCAGCTCGGAGCTGCTCGGAACTATTCGGAGATGCTCGGAGATGCTCGGACAGGTGTTCTCACGCTCACAGACAGATGGCACCAGTTCCACTGAGCAGCTCAGTAGGCAGGGGTCATGACCCAGACCCAACGGTCCATACCGCCTGTCAATCATCCCTGTGAGGGCGGGGCTTAGGTCGATGAGCAGCTCGACCTCGTCTTGAGTGGATTCAGAGCTCGTGTAGACAAATGTCAAAGCGGTACGTGTTTTGCTTAAACCAGATATTGCGGAAATGTGAGGGTTTGCCTTGAATAGAGAACTACGATAGATCACATCACCGTTTTCAACCTTATATATATATATATATATATATATATATATATATATATATATATATATATATATATATATGAACATATACATGTATATATACATTTATGCATGTATATGTTTCTATATTTAATTAATAGACTCTTTTTAAAGGGAGAGAGGAAGAGACAGAGAGGAAGAGAGTTACATATAGAGAAAGAGAGAAAGTGAGAAAGTGAGAGAGAGAGAGAGAGAGAGTAAGAAGGGGATGAATATATGAAGGGGATCAATATTTCAGAATATGAATGAGATTTCATTCAAATTGATCTTTTTAAAGGCAATGGCTTCAACGGATTTTCGAGTTAAGTGGAAAGGATCGGTAGTGACGTCTCTTGCAGTATCTAGGGACCAAGCCATCATTTCAAGTTGAGTAGGATTTCCGATTGAACAGGTTTCAAATTACCGATGTTTTCCAGAAACTGTTCCCTGTGCATTTAAATGCTATTACCGAGACAGAATATCCAATATTGAATGCGCACTAAGTATTTGACAACCGTGTCAAGTGCAAGATAATAAATTCTAAATCTCATCTTTTCTTAATGAGAGGTCTCACTGAACTGCATGCACAATGCTAGCCTAATTAAGGCTCTAATTATCTCACGTCCCCGCTCCTCTCAGGCAGGTAGAGAGGTCTCTTGTTTTACCGCCTTGTACTCTCTTGATGATTCTGTTATGATTCTGAAACTGGCGATTTTACTGAACAATAAGGTAACCATCTGTTTCAGCCTGTTTTTATATTTTTATACCTAAAATTGGCGAAGTTAATACCTAGTCGCGTGGTGATATGTATATCACGAGGTGACGTACGGGTATGAATACTACATGGGTATGTGCAGGCAGTATGTGTAGTTTCCAACCCATGGTGTGAACATCATTAGTGAATGAGTGTGGAATTATCTAATCAGGGTTTATAGTCAATAGATTATTTGCTATAGTCCATTTGGCAACCTGCCAAGCAACATAGCCATTGTAGGGTTCATTATGCCAAGGTCAATAGGATAGTCTGTTTCGTCATGGTCAACTGGACACTGTTTTAAGACACTAGTAATAAGGCACTGAGTCTCTGGACCTTACCAATGCCAAGGAGTTTTCACACAGGTAGTGAATGGTTAAACCCCGCACCCACGGGCTCCGATTCACGACTATAGACCTCCTGATACACTCTGATTAAAAATACCTAACACTATGTCCAAAGAATCAAATCTTGTATTTGGATCACAAAGTTAATCCGAAGGCCAATCGTCGCGCATCCGGAGCGCATTGGCGGCAGGGCTTTAGCGTTGGCAGCACGCGAAAGTCTCTAAAACGTCTCGCTAACCTTGGCAGAATATCTAAGCGGCTCCACACTCAATAACCTTTTCCGGGGTATATCACTATGAACCTATAAAGCATCCACAGGTCAATTCCTGAGAGGGCCCTACAGTAAAATACCTTTAAATATTCTCAGGGATAAATAAATAATGCCCCAGGGCAGTCTTAGTCAGAATACATCATGTTGTTCAGTTGAATTCCTACTGGTTGCAACATGTACCTATGTTATCCATGTCAGAAAACGGCAAGATGTTAAAAAGTATTTTAAGAATAGATATTCTACTTATCCCATAGTCTTCAAGAACATTCTTGATAATCGTATTGTCCTCACTATTGTCGTAATTATTGTTAGTATATTTTTATAGCCTCTGTATTCTGTAGATACACTCTGTAGACCATTACAGTTTGTGACGATAATAAATGTTGTGAGTACCATGCCAACTACAACTTGATTTTTATACTCTGCTTTTTTCCCTCATGAGGCAAGGTTTGATAGACCTGTAACAAGTGTATACAAATGAAGATATTGTTATCATATAGTAAATGGAAAGTTGAGCCTATGAGCCTCAAAGATCAAGTTCTTTCTTTTTTATATACTTCACCCCCTTCCCATTCAAGGTCCTCTTTCTATATCCTTTCACTTCTTCCTTAAGTATAAAATCCCATAGGTCTCTTAGAGAATTATAGCCCGATTTATCGCCTATTGTCATCGGTGAGATTATCAAATCCTCCCCGCCAGGGAGAGACACTAGCCAGCCACAGTCTCCCGGATGGAGATGAAACAAACCCGACGTGGAACCCGGCGGAGAATCGGATTTAGATGCTGAGTTGACTGGCTCCCTTGTGAACGCGACAACTGCCTGTGGCACATAACCTCGGCGGATAACTCAATCGAGCGAGATCTTTCACAACCTTCAGCGGATATCTCCTTTCAGCCGGACTTACTTTTACCAGACGCTCTCCACGGAGAAAACCGCTCCCTCGTGTGGGCACCTTCAACACTCAAGAACACGCAAGGCCAAGTTGGTGATGTCCTTATATGTGCATACGGTTACCATGGTAATAAGCAGTGAGAGGCCTTCTCTCCAAATCTAAAAATATAAGCCCATATAATATGAAACCGAGATAACGTGTTTGAACTTTTTAAGATTAGTTTTATCCCATGTTGGGAACTCGACCAATTCGACAAAAATGATAAAACTGAGATTAAAACAGGATGAAATTCCATATGGTAGGGTTCAATTACTTCACTACTCTGAAATTGCATACACAGTTTTACCATCAAAGCACTTGGAGGATAGCTTGAAATGATAGATGGAGCCACATCTGTGAGTCCCCTATCCATAATCCCTCACTTCATTTTCTAAAAATCTGCATAAATGGTTCATCTGGATCTCATGGACTGCCCCCCTGTCCTATTCCAAACCTATGATTATCAATGTTTATAAATGGGACATCCATAAAGTGTGTACGCAGTGAGGGAGGTTGGGGGTGGGCAAACAATTTAGGACAATTTGCGTACATCCCTTCTTTAAACTATTG
The DNA here is from genome assembly GCA_950022655.1 of Alentia gelatinosa. Lineage (NCBI taxonomy): Eukaryota > Metazoa > Annelida > Polychaeta > Phyllodocida > Polynoidae > Alentia > Alentia gelatinosa. The sequence continues at coordinate 38,377,132 of OX465581.1, read as the reverse complement.
CTTACTAAGAAGGAACTGCATCGAGATACATAGTTCATAAAAATATGCCATGAGTTTTGGTTGCGGAGTAATCCACGAGACAAAGCCCAGTTAGCTTACATACCAAACTAAGACCCGTATGTACTTTGCAGATGTCCCCCTGCCATCCGTAGTTGGCCCTGCTCCACATTGCTCGGACTTCCCCTTTGGGAATACACCGATGTTTCCGCTATTTTCTCTCTCCTTTCCATCCGGTTCAGTGCCGCCAGTGTACATGTGGACATCGGTAACGATCCCCTGAAAACCGAGTTCCTCTTCAATTATCAACGTCATGAATATCAATCCAGGCACTTGTTACACGAGGCTCAGTGGGGAAAAAAACAAGTTAACTAAAGCCGTCCCAGATTTCCATCTTGATTCTACATGAGAATATTTAATTGAAGATTTGTTTTGTAGGACATCTATAATTAAATCTCAATTGTAATTAGGCCTTAAGTGCGTGGTTTAGTTTGCGATACAATGTTCGGGTGATATAAATTGCCTATACAGCTATCCAAGAATGCAATTCATCTGTTTGGTACCAGGAGGCTACAGAATCTATTTGTTTCTATATAAATCATATTTCACTTCCAGCTATGGCCCAGAGCGTTATATAAATATTTGATGGCATTAGTGCCTAAAAGCAGAAACCAGCATTTTATATTGAAGCATTTTCTTGGAATATCAGTCATTTTAGTGTATGTTATTGCACTCCATGTTATCAATTAGGCTTTTTCCACTTCCCGGCAGTGTGCCTTGTTTTAATCCCCCTTGTTAGGCATGCCTCCCACCTAGTATGACGCAAGCCGACGCGCTACGATAGACCTCTCGATTGGCCACGATGTCGGCGATGACGGCCACACATTATAGTGCTTCAGTAGGTCTATCGTAGCGCAACGGCTTGCGTCGTAACGTATTTTACGGAGTCAAAGTATCGATACACCTCGTGATTCAGACAATGCATTAATACAGGGCTTGAGGTAGCATATATAAAATCTTTTATAATTCCAGAAATAATGCATCTTTATAATAATGTTTTAAATAGTATATACATAACAATACCATATTGTTTTCAGACAATTAGCCTTAATCAAATGACAACGCATTAGCAGTGCAGTATTACCATTGAATAGACTACCTTATCTGTAAAGTTCATAATTTTCGGTCAAGTGTTTCACATGTAAGAGAGACTTTCATGGCGGAATGTGTCGCCGACGCACACTGACGCTACGAAATTCAAACATGTAGGATTTTTCATCGTAGCGTGTTGTAGCACATCGGCGTGCATCGTAGAGCGCGCCGAGAAAACCTGCCGAATTGACGCAAAGCTCTATGATTCTGCCACAATTTTGATTTGTGCGTCAACGAGTGAATCTTACCATGTGGGGGAGCAAAATCATAGTATATGTACACCCCTCTTACACAATAAGTTCGGTCAAACACGTACACGGCAACATATTCTTTAGCATTGCATGACTGAGTGTATAAGCATAATAACTTTATAATACCATTTCAGATATTCTTTTCTCAACGAGTAAAGGACTCCTTTATTTAAAATCATAATCTTGTACAAATGTGCGTCCTTCTTCGGCAGCCAGCGATTGCATCATATATCTTATGGAATATCAACTACAATTTCGTGGGTTAAGTGGCTTCATTAGTACCAGATATGGCTTAAATAACATAGAAACAGGACATGTAGCTGCACAATAACACTTAGGTTGTCCTTTACCTAGTTTTATCTATGGTACACCAGATACAATTATCAACTCTGAAGTGAAAGCCGGAGACACACCAAGCGAGAAAGGCAGCGATTTCTGGAATCGCCAACACGAAATGGCGTGTATGTGAGCTATTATTTCATATTTCCCTTGATTATTGCTTTTGATATGCTAAATTATCTGTGGGAGATATTACTATGAAAAAATATCTCAGATATATGCTATTTTGTATTTGCAATTCCAGAGATCGCCGCCTTGACTCGTTTGGTGTGTCTCCGGCTTAAGACATCCTAAACTCGCCATTACAATGTCCTAGTGTGTCCAAGTACTTTGCGATCACACTCACCATTCCAGGCATAATAGCACTGTATCCCATAGGCGTGAGGCTCGACTGAGAAGCATTTGACCATAGCGTGTAACTAAACAACCCACCACTGAGCGGCACTTACCGCCAAGACATGTATTAGAGATATCGCTTTATTAAGGGCATGCTCCACCGGACCGGTGGTGTGGCAACAAATGAGTGCCATGTAGCCATACTTTATAGTGTACAAAGCCATCGGCCCGCCCGCTAAACATTGAAACCTACTTCATTAGGTTTTGATGGTCATTGCCGGTTCTTAGCCATATGGCCACCCCTGATGGGCGTGGAGGGCTCCACTGCGCCAGTCTCTATGTAGACTGGCCTCAGTCCCTGTGTCCTACCCCTCGACCCCTTCTGAGTGACACGGGGACTGGTCTCATCCGTAATCGGCCGTGTAGACTGGCGGGATTTTGAACCACACTCCCCAAGCAGAGGTCTGGCTCTCAATCGAGACATAGTCAGGAGTAGGCGAAATATATTGCTATGACAACACAGGCGGCCAGGGAACTGAAGGAGGGGAAGGGGAGGGGTAGAGGGAGGTATAGGGTTACAGGGAGTGGCTTGGGGTCATGATAAACAGGAGATTCTGGTCAGAGTGGACAAGTCTTTGATTCATGGGCCAGTCAGAGAAGGACACATGCGATAATGAATTGTATTCCGATTATCTTTAACCATTTAATGAATGTTCATAATCAAAGACTTGAGCAAGTCTAGTCTCTAGCCGTGAGCCCACACGGGCGACGTGTGCCAGCCCCCACACAGTGCCGTTTGGTTGCCATTTTGCGCATTTTTCATGCCATCCTCAGGCCAGGTGGAGCCCTCGCTTAAACTGACAGTTTGTCGAAACAACATTTTCCTTTTCCTCAAGATCCTAACAGCTGCAAGATCATAAGCTATTAAAGAACCACCGAAGCATACTGACAGACAGATAACTTTGTCTTCTTTATAGTCCGAAAGGTAGGGCATGGCCCTTTGCATATGTCATAAGCAATCGGCATGCAGGAATGTGCAGCACATATTATAGCATGCTCCATGTCGTACCATACTACCATAAGGGGGAACCGGAAACACCTTCAGTGGATTACACACCCTACCTGCATATCTTTCGTGCTGTTTTTGCTATTTTGTAGCGATTCGCCGGGACAGTTTTCTTTGCGATACTTAAGCCGGAGACAAACCAAGCGAGAAACGCAGTGATTTCTGGAATCGTCAACAAAACATGGTGGGTCTGTGAGCTATTATTTCATATTTCACCTGATTATTGCTTCAGAGATGCTAAATCATCGGTGGGAGATATTATTGTTAAATAATACCTAACACACTGGCCATATTTCGTTAGCGAGCATGTGAGCTATTATTTAACAATACTCCCACCAATAATTTAGCGTCTCAGAAGCAATAATCAGGCGAAATATGAAATTAAAAAGCCCACATTCTCGGTATATTTCATTGACGATTCAGGAGATCGCTGCCGTTCTCGCTTAGTGTGTCCCCGGCTTCAGCTTGCTTGAAAGCTCCCTTGACAGCCATGCAGATAGACCGTCCACGCATGTGCAGTTGTCGACCTGCCCTCTGGCGGTGGGTAAACATGGTTATGACGACCTGTCACGGGGGCAGGGTACCTCAGGGAATGCCGGGTGGGTCCTGCTCATGCCACGCTGTGTCTGCGCATGCGTGGTGTACGGTGAACCGCGCGCATGCCCAGTGGGTGATATGACCTGGCACTCTCCCCCTAGAGCTTCTGTGCTGCTTTGGCTTACTAATCTCTGCTCCAAACTAATCACAGGATACACAAGAACAGGAACTTGATACTAGTCTAAATCAGAAACTATTTTGTGTCCCGGTCTTTGTGTTCCTTGTGGGCTGCGAGAGATTGAATTTTGTTCGGCAATTCTTTTTTCGCTCGTCTACCACAGGAACGGATATTAGATTCGGGCTGTAAAAGAGTGGAAATGACACATAGGTCTAAAGCCAATTCACAGGTTTAAAGCTAAGTGGGATGGGAAAGAATGTTAGTGTTAAATGAGCTTCACAGACATTCCAGTGATATCTCTCACTTCTACAAATAGAATACAAAGGAGGATATCATAAAAATGGACGGATAGGACGGATTTTGTCCCAAACAGCTTCATGTTGTTGCAGAGATAAAGCAGGGCGTAGAATCTATTTTGGAGAGTGATGGCAATGTGATGTGGACGATAGGCATGTGCAGTGGATGCTGGGTAGTGCAACAGTATAGAAGGGGTGGTTTATGGACATGAAACTGTTGCCAAGTATTAAAGTAAGATGACACCCTGACTGAACTGTTTAAAAGACGAAAACCCATGAACGCCCATAGCGAAGACGTTACCTTATTATCATATACCTATAACCATAAAAACGCCATTTTATTTGATTATAAAGTTGTGTTTTCACAGCCTGTCTACCCTCCATGCTGACATTCAGTTCACTACTGCCTGCTGTCGCATGCATTGCCATTCCGGTAGCAGCATTCTGATTCACTGAGAGGTCAAACTCTCGGCCAATCATAGCACTCTCCCAGCAGAGATCCTGCGCTCTGCTTCCTGTGGTCACTTATATCTCTGCCCCAACCTGCCTGTTTGGACTAAAATCTGGCCCATACACCAGTTTTTAAAACATCTTAGATTGTTAGTGCTTTGTGGAGTATTCTGTGGTTTAATTGTAAATAGAAAGGCACATACTTATATTTCATTCAACACGCTCTCCTAGCAGATGTTCAGTTTCAGCCATACTACATAGCATGCTTATTTTGGAGAGTGATATAATTGTTCCCAATACTCGTTGGGTCTTTGGTGATGCTTCTCAAACGAGCATTGGGTAGGATAATGTGTGATGGGCGACATTTGGTACTTTACTATTCGGCAGTAGGATATAGGTACGTTACAATGAGCAATATATAGTAGGCCATATTAAAGATGGCCGGCATTTGGTACTTCAGCTTAAGCATGGACACAGTACACTGTCCGTAGTTCAATGGAATACTTCAGGACACTGGAATGATGGGATGCAGTACATAATGTGTGCTCCACCTGGCCGGCAGTATGGCCACAAAAGAGCACCGCATAGCAGCCACATAAGCAGAGAAATAGCGATGTTTTATGATAAAATGCAGGGAGAAATCAAAAAGGTGGAAATCATTTTGTGGCTAGACATGTTCCAGTATTCTATGGTATTGCAGAGTGACAATGACAGCACTGTGGTGAGCAGTGGCTGATTGGTTCTTGATGCTTGTGATGAGCCTTCCTGCGACCCAGGGAGGTGTCCATGCCCATATAAGGAGTCATCTGTCACGCGACTGGCCCTCCGCAGGGACAGCCTCATTCTGGTAACAGGTGGGACGTCCTAGGCCTGTGCTTGGAGAGTGAGTGATCGCTGGCTGGACAAGCATTCGCCGCTCAGTCTTCGGCCGTCTGTATTATTGAGTCCACCTACTCGGTTCTGTAGTGTTACAGAGCACCAGCTTGATGGAGTGGTTGAGAATAAAAGGAAGAATATGTAAGGCTACTTCATCACAATCTCGGGTGAGAGATAAGGAAATGAGCCATATATCTAAAAAGAAAATGTGCTGTTTACATTAGTGTAGAGGTCTACATGGCCAAGTACATACCATAGATTCTATCTTATACCCTGCTGTGCCTTCTATACGGTATAGGATATTATATGGAGGTATCGATGTCTGGATGAAATCTGTTCCGGGTGATTTGAGTTGTTTAGACGTACCAAGTTCGAAGAACGGGGTATGTCTAAACACACTAACTAATATAATGAGAAATAGATTTCATTCAGGCACCTTCTCTCTGTCTCCTTATTATTTTGTATCTGATGATCATTAAACATTGCCATTTTATTACTTACGGTTTAGAATGACTACAGGCCACATGATACAGAGGGAATACATTCATTCGTCACTCTGTGATGTATAAAATACATACGATTGACCAGTAAGTGTGACATATTAACACACAGGTGTGTGATAATAGTATATACCTATGACCGCATCAACTACATGTACCGCCTGCTCCGACCCATGTCGTTTTTATACCTGTACGCTACCTGGGTGCGTACGGGGTATATCATCACATGAATGCCGTCATTTCTAGGTATATATCAATAGGAAAACAGGTTGATTGTCTTCATAATTATATCACAATACCCAGTAAAATTGTCGATCAAATATATCCCTTTGCCTTCGGTATGGGAATATCTGATGGACAACCGAATGGGTGACTTGCATTTTTATGTTTTTGTATTTGGGTTATACAAATTTTCTTGTCGTTGTACATTACCCCCGTAATGCCGGGTTTGACTGTATGTCGTTTGACAATTACTTTACAATGTCCAATCTGCAACTATCTCATATATTTGTATGGTGCTCCCGAGTGCATGCTATAAGTTTCTCGTTGGACCATGAGTAAAATCTGAAGTAAAATTGGTTTCACGGGTGAAGGTAACAGTGAATACTAAATAAACTAAGGCCAACAGATATCCTTTTAGAATGTTTCCCTCATTGTCCTAACCCATAGCATAGAGTTCCAGGGTGTCACTTGGAGATCACGCAAATCGAAGCGTACTTTCCGATTTTCGTAGAATAGTGTCCGTATAGCATGGTGGCTACGTAGCGTAGTGTCTTGTTTGTTTGTTTGTTTTCACTGTAGGTAGGAGGGACGTGTTAGCAATTCATCATAACAGGCAGTAATATGCACGTCCGGCATGGTCACTGCTTTTTATTCTATAAACAGACATGGATCTGTGGGAATGCTGACAATAGCACTCTCTTTGTTGCCCCTGAATATATATACGCGGTCCACTGCCTGCCTCGTCCACTCAAATACACAATATAGGGTAGGTCAACACACATTATCAGCCCGTAGGTCCCATAATGCACTGCGAGATGCGCCTGCTGCCACCTGCTGGATAAAATATTAGCACATCTCCAACAGACAGACAGCGATATTGGGACTGCAATAATGAGGGGGGGGGGGAAGCAATCATTTTGTATTGTTGTCAAACGGAAGTTGACATTGTGGTCATGTTTGCATTTAGAGCGTACCCACATACAGTCACCTCTCATTATGAGTACTTATTGCTGTATGATACATGTTGGTATCTTAATGATGAGACAGAGACAGGGTCACATTAGCTTCTACACAGAGAATGTTTCTGACCATTTGGAGAATCATGATGAAATAGATCATCAACACGATTTGTTAAATTGGGGGTAATGTATTATTTCGATACCCCTCCGATTCCCGCCAGTGGCTTCACTTCGGAGTAGAACAGAATTCGCAAGAAGGGCTTCCAGAAAATGTTCCAAAATCTCAAGAGATTTTGTACCTCGGAGAGCGGCATATGCAAATCTCACTGAAGTACGGCCATGAAATCATCGCCAGTGTTTAGCACTGTAGATTTAACACTGGAAACGTGAAGAGTACTCTAAATAATTAAACACTTTTGTGCATTGGGCAAGTGATATGATTTCGTGTCGTACAAACTGGTCCATTGCATTCCTTCTTACACACCATAGGACGCAATATCATACATGTAGAGAATTGAAAATCACATTAAATTGTTATATGTGGGAGGGAATCATTTCAATAGTCACCCCTCTTGAATAATTTTGCAAAGACTCAACTTCAATTTCTTACTGAAAGGTGAATCAGGCTCATAACACTGTACCAGCATATATGGGATCCACTAGTGCTAAACTATGCTTCCGCATAGTACTCAATAAGGAGTGTCTGTATACCGGGGTGTGACAGTGGGACTCACCGTGGATTGTGTAGCTTAACATTGCTTACTGAGACTCCTTTTGTCTCTGTATTGTTCCCTTATCATACACAATAATGACCAGTTGAACACATATTGTTTGTCGTGTATGCCCTGTTCTGTACTGTCTACTGTCAAATTCTTATCCTTTTACTTCATATAAAGGAGGGACGAGAAGGCCAATATTTTGACTGATTATCACGTAGCTTTCTCACCTTATGTGGATATGTAACCAGTCCAGAACTTAACTATCTACATTTTCTATCATCTAAATATACCGTACACTATGGAAAACACAAGACCTTTCGAATCATTTTCAAAAAACGTTTCTGTACAGGGAGCTGTTTCAAAACCATAGACTTAACCCACGTTTTGAAACAGATCCCAGGTCTGTTATTATACACATATGGAGTTCCACGGGCTAACTATAAGTCCCAGCGACATGACAAAATGACGAGCGGCTTATAAAAACAAAGCTTTTGTTTAAGGCAGCGTTGGGTTAAGACTGTAGTATGAAGTTGGTTTTAATTCCCAACTCCTAATATGTAGCACATCATAAAAGAACATCTGGATATAAAGATTGGTTGAGAGGATTAATGAATTGAGTTTTATTGATTGGGGACCTACAGGCACTAGAATGCATTTCATAATCAATTTCAAGACCAAATAACCGTCTATGTTTAAGGTATGACTCATGTTTAGTCTAACCTGTGGCCTTTTAGGCGTAATACATGTGACATGATAGGTGTGATCTGTGCCCTTATAAACGTGACCTGTGACCTTATAGCTGCTGACAGGTCTGTAAGTCTGTCTGGTTGCTATTTGAGACTTTCCATATTGGACACAATCTGCTGACTCAGCATAAGAGTTGATTAAATTGTGATCTCCCTTCACATGTTACGTGTTGCTGAAGCTGACTTTATAAAGTTCCAAATTTCCTGGATATATACGTTAATATTTGGAAATGTGTGTCTTAATACACTTAGTGACTGAATCTACTTCGGGAAATAATGTCTAGGTCTTGCGTGTATTCGAATGGAAAGGTGTGTATTTCTGTAGTGACTGGAGTGAAAACACGTCTCTGGGAGCTGTTTCAAAAGTCGGGAGGGTGCTAAACGAGAGTACTCATCGCCAATGCGAGAGGCCAACAATGGAACTTGAGGCGTCGCTGTCGAGGTGGAGGTGCCGCTCTCTATGGGATATTGGTAGTAGTTTTGCTGCCGCTTTGATTTGAGGTGCCGCTCACTGTTGCCGGCCTCTCGCTTACAAAATGTGACCTGCCGCTGGCGAGACCTCACTCGACTTTTGAAACAGCTCCCTGATCTGTTGAATCTTGGTTCTTCTCTCTTTCCTCAGTTCGTCTTCAAAATTATAGGCCCTACTCGGGGACAATAAATGGGGAAAATAGAAAACCAACATTTGACAATGTAGTAATAATGATATCAGAAAGTTTAGTTTACCATAGTATCTTGAGGTTACTTCTGTCAAGATGCATCATATATATTTTGAGCAATGTCTGCATGATACCTTTATCTTTGCATGAGCTTTGTTTGCCAGTCTATCAAGGTTATTATGCATGTAGCTAAACAAAATCGCTACGAACGGAATTCCGCCATTTAATTATTGAAAAGACTGTTCTGCTCTGTTCTTGTTAATGGGTATGTTGCCATCATATCTATAAACCATATGCGGGGTGTTCATAATGAGACCTTCAGAAAAAAGCACTCCTATTACCTATGGGAATTACACCAGTTGCAAAGACAGTTCTAAAATGATATTAATGCCAAATAGGATTAATTACATAAGAGGGTGCCTACTCTTCCGGGAATTTCCTATAAATAATAAGGATAATGGGTATATATGATGTTTTTGCCATATCATGGACTCAGATATATAAAGAACTCCTCTGGGGCACTTTTGCTTCAGATAGATGATGTTGAAATGATATATGCAGGTGATCTCTAAGCAATGCTTCACATTATGATTCAATAGTGAAGATAGGGCTTTTAATATTTCGATTAGTTTGGGGGGGAAAATTACATTTATGTAACATAGTAAAGGGTTTTGGATCAGATATATGACAATAAGTAAAATATTTAGTAGAAACTGAACAAGAGTTAGTAGTGTTAGTGTTTATCGCACGACGGGCAGGTCGCGTATTACTGCGCGAGGTGTTAACCGAGCGTAGTGTGAAGCTGACCTGGCCGGAGTGCAATCGGGATAGAATCAGAGTATGAAATTGGGAGTCTCCAATCGAAAAAGTTTCTAAGCTGTGAGAAACCATGGCAATTGATTACAGATTTCAAATCTATTGATAACAGGTCTCAAAGCTATAGGTTACATAGACAATAATCGATGGTTTTGTGGACAGGCGGCCGTAAACCACGAGAGGTTGACTCGTAGTAATACACGAGGTCAACCGCGAGTGGTTTACAGAGCTGCCTGTCCACAAAACCATCGTTTGTTGCATTTATTATCCATCTTATCGAATAAATTACAACCAGTAATTGCCATATTAACGGGAATAACATTAAGAACTATTTCTTTGCTCTATAGCAAAAGGGACTATTTTTCCCGTATACCATGGTTTTGAGGCCATATACCACAGGTTTGAATCCGTATACCACAGTTATGGTATCTGACAGGTTTTATATAATGGGTAGTGGTTTACTGAGTCCCCATGCATTTTCAATGGGGACTTTGTATACGATGGATAATAAAGGGAAATACACCCGCAAAAAGACTTATAGTGCCTGTATTCATGCTCTATTACGTCAACTATGGCCGACGACTGATAAATATAACAAATAATGATTTCGCAGAAAGGGAAACCACTCGACGTTGACTTCGGAATACAGTTGCTAACGGTTGTGTATTACTATGTGTGAACCATACGTGGCTTACTTCCTTCTGTCCACAAAACCATCGATTGTCATCTATGTAATATTACGAACGGTCGATAAATCATTGAAATCTATTCACCACTATATATATAGAGAAAGTTATACCGCTAATGCGTAGATTAAGGTCGGGATCCGAACAGATTACTATATGGTAAGCCTGTTTGTTCCGGACTGATACTCAATCTGCGATATAATCTGCATGTATAGTGGAACGGTATAACGATAAAGGTTGGAGCCAAGAATGCCCCACATACAGAACATGAATATGTTTCTCTATATACGTTCGTAGCTCTGACGTATCCTCTGGTTTTCCCTCCTTATTTTGGGCCCAACTTACATAATTTCTTCCTTTCCATCATTTACTTTATTTGCTCTCTTTACTACCATTTCTATATAGTATTCATGATTCACTTTATTCATGTTTTTATCTCCTTTTTGGTACCTTGAAGATTTACTCTTGGGTATACAGATGCTGCAATTATTGTACTGAAACATTTACTTGGCAAGAGTTATAATAATGAAAAGACAATTCTTCAAAAAGAATGGCAGGTCGTGGCCATGTATTTGACCCACCTACCCACGCCATTCCTCCGACATATTTTATGGTTTGTGTATATATCGTCGATATCGCTCCTCATTTTGTACGATTCTTTAGTATCCATCTATTACGAAATGCACATGTATGAGTCTACATTAAACCACTACCCAGAAACCATAATCAGCGATTATGGAATTCAAATCCATTGATTACAGGCCCCAAAGCCATTGATTATGAGAAATACACCCTGAAACAGACTTATAATGTCTTTGTGCATGGAGAGCAAAAAGTAGTCCCTGCTGATAGTGGTAGAAGACCAATTCTGGTTACTTCATAATACGCACACTATAGCTCGTGCATTACTCTCTTGCTTTATGGCCGCCTGTCCACAAAAACATCGATTATTGGTTGTGTATGCCGTCAGGTTTATTTAGAATCTACACCGACAGCGATGGTGCCTACATCACACTTGTGCCATCCGTTTTGATGGCAAACACATTCACTTTGTCACTGCTGGCCAGAAATAAGCACAAACAGAGCCTCGGTCACAGTCGGCAGGGGAGCATCGATTATTTCAAACAAAGGAAAGGAATCAGTGTCTAGTCCAAAGTCTTGGGCAGGAGAAATACGTCTCAGATGAGACTTAATGTTGTCAACAGGAACTATTTTTATATAAAGAGCAACACTCTGCTTCGTTCATTTATTTTTATTTTAATACACCTTCTTTGCAACACAATTTATTGACTCCGACTGTCGTTCTGCTTTTGAACAGTGACAAGGAACAGGGAATTTATCCTGAAGTGGTGCCAGAAATTGCCAAAGTTCGAGACAAACATCAGTAACGGGCTTTTTTGTCTAGTTGTTTCCACTTGTGGATTTCTGTGATTTTTTTAATGGGTCAGTGGCGGCCGATAAATTTACCGGGAGCCCAGAATTCTGCTAGTGGTAATATGCCTCTACACGCAACATGTTCATACAATAAGGCCTAGTTTCAACTACTGACAAAATTGTGTGATTTTAGGAAGCATTAGGTTTGATATTCAAATATGGGGATGATGGTGCAATCGCTAGAAATCAAAGCAAAGATCGCCGATTCAGCTAACGAAAGTCTGGAAAGTTAATAACTGACTTTTAATACCTCTTGCCGAACTCGAACTTCCTGACAAAATCAAACCCTGTTGAATTGATTGCTGAAAATCTTATCGGGAAGAGTTGGAAAAAAATGCGAAAATTCGAAAAATAAATATATCGTCGACCATGTTTCATTTTCTGTTCCACCTGCCCATTTCTGATAAAATTGATGGAAGATCCATCGGTGGTGGCGGACAAATTTATCGGAGGCCTAAAATTGGCAGGAGGAAATGGGCTTTATACAAAATTATGTGAAGCAGAAATCCCTCTGTAATTCTCCACAGAAGGTCCCTGGTTGTATCATCCGCTGGTATTGATTTACCTTGTAGCACCGCTGCCTGGAGTTTGATGATCTATGAATGAATGTTTCAATAGTGTTTTTTTGTCCTTTATTGGGTTTAGAAATACATACCATGCCTTTTCTTGTCTCTTGATTATCTTGAGAAATAACATGACGATGAGAATTTAGTTTCCTATTGAAATGAACGTTTTGACAACATGTCATCACTACCTCCATGCCATAAATGAAAATCTCCATTAAGAAAGGGATGAATACATTGATATTCCTAAAAGATTTTCCGATATACTGTTCTGGATTTAATGATGACATCAACAATGAATATCACTTATGCTTATTTGTGTTAGAGAAGAAATCTAGATAATCATTTAAATGTGAAACAGCTAGTGTGTGATGACTTGTCTATCCAATTGTAGCTAATGGCACATCACAGTATTCTATTGATTATAGATGAAACTTGTTAATATTAAAGGGAGTATTCCTGCAGCACTAAATCTAAGTCAATCTTGGTCTGTTGAGACGACCTGCTAGGGGCCTGTTTAATAGTCAAGGATCGTACATAAAGACCCTTTTCTGTGTCTTACACAATGGTTATGGTTTAATAATATTTAAGTATGCTCGCTAAGACAGTATTAGCCGTCCGTAGGGTCGTTGTTAAGTGTTGAATAAAGTTGACCCACACTCCTTTGGTCTCCATGGCACACGGAAAAGAGTCTACATATAAGATCTTAGATTATTAAACGGACCCCTTGGAGAGGTTGCGCTATATCTTGTGCAGGATCGGTCCAGTAGATGATCCAGTAAGATGCGGCCAGTAAGGTGCGGCCAGTTACTGTGAGATGTGACCTGACCCCGCCAGCAAAAACAGCCCCTATCAAAGGCAGTTCTGTAAAAATCGCCAGGGCATTTTGAGGACGCCCAGGCCCCATCTGGGTCTAAGAACAGTGTTCCAGCTGGGGCCCATGAGTTGAAGGCCCTGGAAGCTCCTGCATTTTCAACTATTCCAATTCCTGGCCTTAACCGAGAGTTACATTTACCGGAATTTTGCAAATATCACTCGCGGTCTTTTAGGTTTTAATTTTGAACTCCTTAGAACCCCCACCTCCAACCTCCCGTAGAATTTACATTGATCTCATGAATGATCCTCGGGGTATAATAACATCATGATCTCGGGGAAAATCCCGAAAATTGACTTGCCTATAAAGGAGGCTGGTTGTTAACGTGCACACCTTATAGCAAGCGAAATTACTTATATAGTTAAGCGCGGCGTCGACTGAGCTCCCGGTGTCCTACGATATACCAAACGATGCGTGCATCGGGGTGCATCCTCAGGTGTATCGACTATGGACTAAAGTTGACTTTCCAACGCGATATCAATTTTGTGTCTGGAGATGCATCTGTAGGCCTGTTTCCATTGACCGACAGAAATGGTGTAGATTTTATGAGTAGCCCATTTACATTGGGCGTCAGCAGTGCTAAAGGTCCGTCGGTGGTGCCTGACTGTAGATCGATGACAGCCAATGGGCTATTTAGAAGAACACAAAAAGTCTACACCAATGGAAAAGGGCCTAATCGTAGTGTGTCAGGGGCTCAGAGGATGCCGGGCCTATTATATTAAAACTATAAAGGTGCAATTTCAATTTGCGATGAAGCCAATGCTGTTGCTGTAGGGAAAGTGATACCATGTATTTCATCCAAGATGTTTGATATCAGCAGAGAGAAATTATTACCATATGAATTTACCATATAAATCTACATGAGTGTCTATACGAGAGGTATGAGCAGAGCAGTGGCACATACAGGAGGGATATAGAAACAAGCAATACAGAATTTATTTGGTATATAGTACTTCTCTATGAGGAATGTATAAGTCCGTATGTACCTCTCTCACTTTGTGACGTGCATTTTCAAAAATAGTTTACTTTAAACGTCATTATGAATATTATTGTTCTAACTATAACCTTACTTTTTTACATTAAGGTACGACATGTATATTGTTGTAAATTTAAGTCTTGATCACTAGCATCAATAATTGATACTCAGTGAAAATACTATTCGTGGTAGCTTTTAACAGACAGCTAAATACTTCATCCTACTAGAAATGCACTAAACAATAATATCCTATTCCTGTTGCATCTACTGAATAACATGTTACATATAGTTTCAATGCATGCGGTGCACAGAGGAAACTACTTTTAATTTCACAAAATGAATTAGATAGGAACCCCCAGTATTTTGGGGGTTTTCTATAATTGATTAAAAAAAATTAAAAATGATACGTAACATAGACCCTGGCTAAAATATTTGTCAATTCAGCATGTCTCTATTTCTAATACTTATAACTGACGGACATTTACATTTTTATTTGTTTGTTGATTGAAGCAATTTTATGCCGTAAAACCGTTAGGGTCGCATCACTTAATGGCACTAGCTTCAGGCGAATCTCTATAAATACATTGCCTCTGACAAATGATGTATTTTTCCAGTCGGGGAACTATCCGTCTGCATGCTTGTCTACTAGAAATAACAACTTTAAATATTTCCTGCATAAAGGAGATTTCCCTCGAGTCTCACTAGATAGAGCAAGGGATGTCAGTTGTGGTTAGGGACAAATTAGAAATATTTTTCGTGTGGAATTTGAGAGACCACGAAAACATGGAAACATGTTGGTGTCGGCCACTCTGTGGGACTGCATGATCTTGCGGGGAGGTTCAACCCACTGTTGTATTGGTGTGAATGAGGATCTTTGTTTTACACAATGACCAAGAACTATGTATACTGAAAATGAAAACTGACATCTTTGCAGAGGGATGCCGGCCTGTCTGTGGTTTAATTGTAGCCCTATTATTTGCGGTCTCCTTACTCCTATTATCACTCGTGTCATTTCAGAGCTAGCTAAGGATGTCACAAGACAAGCTGACGTCCGACTGTAGCGACGGCTATCACTGCGATACCCCTCCCCAGTCGGCCAACTTCGATGACGTCAACGAAGATACCAAACTAATCACCAACTCGGAGACCACCTACAATGACCCCGTGACGTCATCCACGGACCATCTCGCCAGCTACGATGCCATATCCGAGAGCAACCCGTTCGATAATGACCCGGAACAGCTTACCCAGGCAGAAGACGAGGTCGAGAGCCTCTTCATTGGCCAGGAAGACGCACAGTCTCGCGACGCCACGTTTGACGTCTCGTACGTGCGAGAGGTGTCTGCAACGTTGCGAGATGTTGACGTCAGCGCTGCGGCGGCGCAGTTCGAGGCGTCGCACCGGGCCGCTCGGAGCTGTGAGCTGCTCCATCAGGGCCCCACCTTCAGTGTGGAAGCGCTCACACACCACGGCTCAAAGAGCTGCGAGGTGCTCAACCAGTCCTCGAGCTTTGACCGCGAAGAGCCGGTTGGACTCGGCATCAGCTTCGAGGAATTCTGGCCCAAGGCTACCGTGGAAGCGTGGAGGATAGAGGACGTCCAGTTTGAGTGTTTCAGGTAGGTACATGATCAAACTGGCGTTTCTGCATAGGTCATTGGGGCCATCCATAAAGTACGTGGACACTGAGGGGGGTGGGGGTCAAAAAAATTTAAATTATGCGTATGCCTTTTCTTTGTTCTATTTCGTGCACGATTGTGATTGGGGGTGGGGAGTAGGGTGTGGGTCAAATATTTTAGAAATTCTGCGTACGTACCTTGTGAATGGCCCCCATACTTAATATTCCATCCAGAACCCAATTGATGAATATCTTAATGAAATATACTGCAAAAACATAGAGTTCTAACAGGTAGACTATAGAAAATGTGATTGCTATACAGTTCTCGCATAAACTTTGAGTTATGGTAGTGTATTTCAAGCATCTTATATGACATTGACCTTGCTTTTCCTCCCGGAAGTGACGTAGTGGAGCGCGCCTCGGCCTGGCTGCGGGAACACGGGGACCAGCGCCTGCTGAACTGTGAGACTGCTGAGAAGAAAATAACCAGCCTGGAGGAGTTGTACTCAGACCAGCTGCAGTACATAGACAAGGGCTGCACGCCTGTCCTAGTCAAGGGTGTCAGGTGGGTGTTTTACCTCCATCTCCTCCACCATGCAGTCCCCTCCCTAACAGTACTCAGTACATAGACAGCGGATGCATGCCCCATCCTTGGTGTGTCCCCTTGGTGTTTTTTATTCAGCCTTTTAATTTCAACATCAGGGACCTGTTTCACTAGACAGTGACATGTCTAGATGGCGTCTAGATGGTGTGTCCGGTTTCATAAGAACTGGACATTAGACTTCGTTTTGTCCGTTCTTGCTTGCACTGTTGGTGCCGCTTTTCATATCTGCCTAACACTTTTGTCACAGAACTAGTGAAACAGGTCCATGTTGTGTCTAGATTTGTCTAATTCTTATGTTTGGGGTCTGTATTTCCTAAGGGTAGCTACTTGTGGTGTCACGAAACTAGACAAACCCAATGTCTGTATGGTGTCATAGACATGTCACGAGACTAGTGAAACAGGTCCCTGGTGTAGGAATTGAGGGACCAGGCGGAAGAAGGGCTACGCGGAACCTGGATGGCATTGTTATGAAGTTGAATCCCGGTTAAAATCCTCAAGAAACAGGGTTTAGCAAATTTCAACAGCGAGCATTTCGTGTAGTTGATACATCGGTTGCTAAATATGCCTTGCTTTGAGACTCGGTATTATATACCATCTTGTTCATTTATGTATACCAATAGTGTTACTAATGCAACAAAATACCTGTTGTTTTTTATCGGAGGGAATACCATTTTTGGGTTTGCCTATAAAATGACATGATTCATAGGTTTCCATACTTTGTAATGAAAATAGCTAGAATGGTATGTTGTTTATAACAATATGCTAGCCTGTTGTTTTTTATGGGAGGGAATACCATTTTTGGGTTTGCCTATAAAATGACATGATTCATAGGTGTCCATACTTTGTAATGAAAATAGCTAGAATGGTATGTTGTTTATAACAATTTGCTAGCCTGCATGTATTCGCATGCACTGGTATCAGACTAGTAGAGTACGTTATGTTGAAAATGGTGAAGATATGGTGTGAAAAATATACGGAAAGTTATTTAACAGAGCTGTAAATTGTATGATGTATGGATATGTTGAAAGATTAATAAAAGGTTGCTTAAAAAAAAGAGAGAGTTCCAGACAGAGAGAGTAGGACATAATCCTGATTTTAAGGTAGGGATTTGGCGGATGCTTATCTGGAAACATTCAACAATATGCTCGTGTATAACCTTCTGATAATAGAGCTATTTTAATTACCCTCTTTCTATTGAAAACCTTGTATGTTAGAGATTCCCGCAAATGAAGAAACAGTCATCAGTATCTCTTTTTTTATTAACCACCTAATGCAAAGTGTCCATAGAAAACACATAGGGGGTGTTTATGGACATACCCAGCACATACAGATATGTTGTATGCTCCGGGTGGCGCATACAAAAAGATAGCGAGTATGATAAAATAGTGCATAACTAAAACGAACTAATTTCGACATGCCATTTGTCCAGAAAAGGTGGATAATAAGTACAATATAGACTGGTTTCAGATTTAAGCGGTTGTATGCTCCTCGGAGTTGAGTATACGCAATAACCTCGCATGCCCTCGGATATTACTGTGCGTCAAGTCCTCGGAGCATACGGCCGCTTGTATCTGAAACCAGTCAATATTGTATATGAAGCCGCACCTTAAAGTCTGTATGATTAAGGGAGTGGGCTAAGAAGAGGTTTATCAGTATTTCAATGGCTGTTTATGGTACCGGTATTGATAATATAGGGAGTATACATACATTATTTTAGAAAATATTCATTAATATTTCCCTTATATTTATGATATTCTGCATAGTAATGGAAGTGTTTATTTTACTGGTTACAGATTGTGGCTCACACCACGCACAGGGTCGGCCAATAACAACAAAAGCATCCTGCGGTTTGTCGACATTGTACCACAGTGTACTTCACCGGGCAACCAGGACGTTGTGACCTTGGCTGACTTCTACGATGACCTTGAGGACGCAGGGCACGGAAAACCTCAGTACGAGACGCTAGGCGACGCTCTGGACCGGTATAACGCGTCGCTGGCTCACACACCATTAAAAGGTGAGCTTTACGCATTAAGTAAAATCAGCAACAAGTATATGTTACTGCGAGTAGGTTAGCACCCATATCATTGAAAAGGTGTATTTGCCAATCAGTAAGGAGTATTTCTGTTACTGCATCTAGATCAGCTCACATCCCAGATTTACCTGGCATCTGCCAATCAGCACCAAATATTTCTGTTGCTCCATGTAGGTTAACTTACATACCTTTATAAGTTGAGATTTACCCATTCTATCTGGCAGTCAGCAGCAACTATCTCTGTTACTGCATTAAGATGAGCTCACATTTCTTTAACAGGTGAGTTTTCGAAAGCACACCGTTGTCTATTATATCATGGAATACGTATTTAAGTAAGGAAAAGGAACCTGAGTATACGTACCAGAAAGAATCCATACTAGTGCTAAATTTGACTGGATTATTTCTCTATTTGTTCTATATTATGGTATTTTAGGGTTTTTTCTCTTCAGTTTCCTCGTTTCGTTTTATCCCCACAGTGTGCTATGTACACGGGTTGCTATGGGTGTTGATTGTTACCAGAGTTTATTCTGTGTGTGGAGTGTTCGTGCTTTTGTGTGAACATTTTTCGTTATTATTTTTATCACCTTGTCGTGTGACAACTCAATACGATCCATGATTCTGCACCCGAGGCTACTTACCGCTCGGCAGTTTCCGCCGGATGGTTCGGGTATCTCCGGCGTTGGGCGGTGACCCTCCGGAGCTGCGGTATGAGAATTACAGGTAACCCGGGGACAGCTTAAACAGCGTTAAAACCTGCTCTGCTCGGGCGAATCTCACAGCTCTGTAATAGTGTAGAGGGCCGCCACTAGGAGTCGCCCTGAGGCCGGTAATGAGACACCAGCGTTCCGTGCGAAGCAGACGACAATTTACAGAAACGTTGCGTTCTCAGTTCAGAACGAGGCTGAGCAATTCATCCCGACTTAAAAGCGTGTAGCTCATTAGCCTCAACGCAAATCTAGTTAGAGGTGGTATAGGAGCAGTTCCAATGTTTTACCTTAGTTGCAGCAACACTATAATTTTGTTAAAGGTTCACCTTGCATTCAGGTAATAGGCGAACATAAAACATATTCCATCAATCAATTACCTCCGAGGAGAATAATTCCATAGTCTCATAAACCCTCTGTTCTCTGTAGTTTTAAATTGTCCTCTCTGAAAAAGATGTATATTCCAGACCCGTTTATGGTGACTCCTTTCTTTTTTGTGGGAAATCCACGTATCAAGTTACCGAAATAATGCGTTATATTCAGAAAAAATGAATTGCATGTTGATGCATTCCTGCAATTTTCCAGTATGATAGTTAACATGAAGATATTTTAGATAAAAAAGAACTTAATTGAAAGCGACTTGGAAATTCATCTAATCCGACCCAGGTTTCAATTTTCTTTCAGGCTTTAGACTACGCCACAGGCTTCAATGATATCCTACCAGTCTATTTTTCAATGTTTATTGAATGTCTAAAGCGTGCATCTTTGTGAGAGCAACAATGGCAGTCCGCCTGATTTGTTGGTATATCCAGTATTCAGAAGGCTTACTGATGACAATGCATTGAAAGCATAGGGAAGTGATTCCCCACCTACGCTCATCTCATTTCACAACTTCTTGTCCGATGGTTTTATCATAAGGTATAGTATGTCCTCAGATGATACTGTTGATAGCCATCTGCAAACATGTGGGCGGTTTTCATTTTGCAGAGATTGCAATATGCACACCAGGAGGCTGTAAAAAACAGTTCAGAAATGTTTTAGCCGGCGCTGAAACTCCTCAGGTTTGCTACTTAAAGCCTGACTTTCAATAATTCATGTAAATACGGACTCTGCTAGGCTTAAATTTCGTTTTATTTTATACCTGTAAATTTTAATTGTATCATTTGTATTGTATATAATCAGTCAAGTCCACGCAAAACTTAGCGTCCGTCCAGATACCTCTTGTACAGAGCCTTCTCCAGGCTCTTCTGTTGTAGGTAATTGTTTTCGGATGGTTGAAACCTAACTGCACTTAATTATGATGCCAAGTATTAAGGGGCCATTCATAAACCACGTAGGCCAAAATTCTGAAAAATGTGCTCCCCACCCATCCTTCTTCTTGTACCCATTGGATTAACGGAGGAATGTACACACAATTTCTAAAATCCACCCCCCCCCCCCCTCACTGTACGTACTTTATGGATGGTCCCTTTAACTGCAGAGGAACTTAGTTCTCTTTTAGGGCTACTGAGGCTTCGTTTAAACCCTTCAATCGTCCCGAGCTCAGGGCCTAGCTACGTAATCTGAATATGTCATTGTTCCTGTTCAGATCATAGTTTGTTATATGGAACTAATGTATGTTATTTTATGTTTTATTGTGGCAGGTCGGATCGTGACGGTGGAAACGGTAGGCCTGACTGTGTCCCGGGACAAGTGGGACGGGAACCTCGACCCCCTCAAGTGTAACTGGGTAGACCGGTGGTTGCGAGATCGGTTCTTCCTGCTTCGGGTTTTCTACCTGACTGGCCCTCCTGCCCACGAACGGATAGGTGAGTACTTCTGTCCACAGTATCCACCCTTAAAGTGGAGATCTATAGTCGAACGGATAGGTGAGTACTAGTGTTCATTGTATCTTCCCTTAAAGTGTACATCTGTAGAATAAATGGTAGGTGAGTACTTCTGTCCACTATTTCCTCCATTAAAGCAGCAGAAGAGAGAACTAGAGTGGATAGGATGATAAGATTTAAAATACCAACTAAAAACAAAGAAATTCAAGCATTCACCACTCTATATATAAGAAAAGCTATGGGATGAGCTTAAAACAGAGACCCAAAAAGTAACCATAGGATGTTGTTTTAAAAATAGGATTCAAGGTGAATTACATGGGATGATTGGTGAAGAATAAGGGCAAAAGACCCACTCGAAAATGAACAAACGTCATGGGACCATATGAACAAAGTCTGTTACTTGTATGTTTTTTTGTTTTAAATGGCCACAAGCCCACCTTATTTTCCCTTAAAGTGCAGGCTGCAGTAAATCACTACCCACTGTTTCTATGATGTCGGAACATATAACCATTGATTACGGATTTGAGACTCATTGGTTACGGCCTGAAGGTCATTGCGGACATAGACATTAATCGATGGTTTTGTAGGCAGGTATTCGTAAACCAAGAGGGGTTTGCGCGTAATAATACACGAGCGTCAGCGACTGTATTACGATGTCAACCTCGAGTGGTTTACAGAGCCTCCGAGTCTACAAAACGGTTTGTTGTATTCATTATCCATCTTCTCCAATAAATTGAACCCAGGAATTGCCATATTAAAGGGTATATCAATAGGGACTATTTCTTTGCTCTATAAGACAAATGAACTATTTTACACTATACAATGGCTCAATGGGTACTTTGGAAATAAAGGAGAGTAGTCCCGTTGCGCTAGATAGCAAAATGATATCCTAATGCCTAATGCATGTTTAGGTAAGCTTTCCAAAGCACTCCCCAATCAAATTCAATATGACACTCCTTAAAGCTATCTATTAATAATCAGGGAATTTGAGGAGGTTTTCCTCAGAGGATCCTACATCTAAACATCCTGCCATTTCGAATTGAGCTCAAATTGCAGAAGATTAAATAAGAAGGTCATCCTTCAATTAAGACAAATTGAAATAACCTCTCGTACTGTTATTTTTAAGTTAACGCAGATAGCTCTGTCTTTCCCCTATGGGAAGCTTATGACTGCCAGGTTAATTAAACCAGAAACAGGAAAGCCAAATGAAACACCGCACATGTACTATGTATCGTGCTTTTGGGCTGTTTAGCCACGCCAATATAGATATATCTCTGAATAAGTAACACTACAGTGATAACTGCGCAGGATTTACTGGAGGAACCTTTGAGTTTTTCATGTTTTCATTCCGGTATAAATATAACTAAAGGCCGTGTTTTTAAATGTTTTGTTGTCAATTGCACCTTTTTGTGATGTTTACGGATGGGCAATTACCATATATCTCCTACTGCATAAAACAGCATAAATATGTGTTACAGACGTTAGCATAAATATCATCATGAATATAAAAAAGACACTTTTTTCCTGAACCTGTATTTGTGCTCTTCGTTGGCCAAGTCAGACCTGCTCCTATAATACATGCATTTATCCCCCTGCCACCCTCTTAGGGGAAATCTCTCTAAATTCTCAAAGATTTAAGAAACTCTAAAAAAGGGATTTTTGATATAAACGATAACCAATGTTGCATAACTTCTGGAACCCTTAATAGCATCGTTCCCGTGGGGTATATTTCCACACTATGTGTCAGTTTTAGTGTGGAGGCTTCCTCTAGGGGGGTCGGACTGTAATTGTTAAAGGACGAGTCTTTAATTAATACCAGGATCCACACCCTGGTTTGATACTACGGGTAATACAATATTGACAGAATTAATGCACGCTGTCTAAATGCCGCGAGCGTAGTAATCCCGCCATACGGAACTACTTTGTCCCAGCGGAGCGTCATCTGTTGTTCTTGAAGACGAATCACGGCGCGGCAATCAATCAAGTTGTTCATTTAACGTGACATAAGAGATAGTCGTAACATGGTTACTAATTGATCATCCATTTAAGAGGTATAAAACTATGAATGATTCGTCGGGACAGACTTCCTGCTTATTCAACAGATACCTCTTAACGCGTTGGTGGGCGGGGCGTATTGGGGAAAGCATTTAGGAAAAGGGCACAAAAGCTGTATTTTAGGGATTTTCCCAATGACGATGGCATCGGCTGTGATGAATTGATAAACTGTTTGGTAATCCACCTGATACGGAGTAGGCTTGCAATATGTATAGGAGTGTGTATTGCTACCAGCGAGGGATACAACTTGGTGTATTTTTCAGTGGTTTTAATTTCGTGTAAGATACGTCCGCTAGTATCGGCGAGCAGATATACGGTAGATGAGAGATTCTCACTAACAGATTACTTGATCAACTGCTTGCATACTCATGCAAATAATAATGAAATACTTGTCTGGGAATAGCCATTTCATGCTACAAGTGATTTACTATATACCCATGCCGTATATACGGAGCACTGGTCTGTACAGGAAAATACGGACTACCTTCCCATACACGTTTATTAAAAATATTGGTTGTTAAGCCAAATGAAATTAATGATTTTTGAGAAATTCGGGTATATAGTGAATATATAATGTCCAAATATGCTTGTACAAGTCACAGAACTCAATGATGATTTACGGTTAGTACGGAACTCAGTTTAAACGCCTCGTTCCGTACAAACCATAAATTACCATCTCGTTCTGTGACTTGTACAGCATGGTCAGGACGTTCTAAATAAGTATTTAGAATCGAAGACTGATGCCTCCTATCCCATATCAAGTCACAGCCATAGTGGTGCGATTCACTTGTTGGGAGTTAAGATGATTCATTATTCTCCATCTTTTCCAAAACTTCCTCCTGCAGTTGGTTCTTGAAAGTAAAGTGTTCACAATCTGTTCGTTTTGCATTTCTACATTTAACTCATTCGAATACTTAGCCCCAAAATATAATGTGTTTTTAGTATGGGACATGCTCAGATATGTTGTGTAGGTTAGGGGAAATTTAGACATTCAGCATGCTGCACACACTAACCCTTCACTGTCTGCATGCCAATTCTGTGACATTGGTAAAGGTGCAGAGGACCAGTAGCTTAGCTTCCTAGAAGAGAGCCCAGCATACCATGACCAATCAATTCCGACCAAACTAGCTCAATGACCCACTGGTGCTTGACATATTTGTAACCAAAAAAGGCATTTGTTGAAGTGACAAAGTCGGCTGGTTGTCAAGTTAGATATATACAGCAAATTGCAGACTGGATAAAATGTAAACCCTTTTACCCTTTAATAGTAAATTTTTGTTATAGTTTCAGGCTCAGTCATCAATAATAAACATACAATTTTTCCGTAGTTATGAAATTCTGTTGCATAGTCCAGTTGCAGCAGTGTGGCAGGATTTGTAATGCATCTGTATTTTTCCCCAGACCTCAGAGATATTATAGACTGGATACTGAGAATGTCCATGCTGCTATGCATGGACGTTGTTGCTGTTATTGTAGTCTCGTTCAGGCTATGATCACTCATGGGGCGCAGTGTCAGGTTCACTACGTCAGAAAGCGCCCCAGTGTGCCCATTCCTATCAGTAACCAGACAGGAATGATGAAGTGGTTAATGTACCTTGGAGAATTCGCCATCACAGTTTTGTGAATCTGAACTTTAAAAAAGCAACTCTGGTCCCTTTGAGATGAACGGCAAAATTAATTATTGTTGCCAGAATAGGGAAAAAGCATGGCCTACTCTGTTACTGAATGAAAAAAATTGGTATCGTTTGCCTTGCACTGGTTATTCCCTTGACAATCAATTCCTCTGCCTTATACTTACATATACAATAATTACTGTTTTTATGGACCGGCGGCTGGAAATGAAGAGGGCTTGATACAGTTTAATGCACAAGCTTTTTACAACGTCAACTTGGGGTGGTTTGCCAAGCCACCTGTCCACAATATCATCGTTTATTGTATCTATTATGCATCTTCATGAATAAATCCAAACCATATTATAGGGTCTGCTTCATACATCAGTGGGGACTTTCCTTTTTGCTCACCATACACCATACATATTTTTCAATAATCATGGCTTTGGATGTCAATCCGTAACCAATGACTGGGATTTTGACAGCTTAGAAAGAATGGATACAGTGGTTTACTGTGGACCCCATAATTTTCAATGGGGTCTTCGTGATAGATCAATTGCACAACGCCTGCCTCTATTGCCTTACACTGGGAACACCTGAACTCAATTGACTTACACTGACAAAGTATAAATGCAAAACCTTCTATTTTTTGGTATCATACGAATGATTTCTGACTCGACTCCCTGTCTTTGACGTTAAGAGAAGATTGCTGACATGGCATTTTGTGTTTAATATGATCTTTAAGATGGTAACTGAGATGCCAGTCTCTTTGTGTGTCAAGAGCTGCTCTTTGCGCCATGAGCTAATCACAGGTCTTTTACTCTGTGTGGACGATGTACTCTATCGTCTTTACTTAATTAAAGCTGTCCTGTATCAATCAAAACAATTGGGGAGTTCCAGTTAACCAATTTACTACTTCCAGTAAGTGATGTCGTCATCTATGAAATGTTTCCAATCTCGTGCACGGCTGATTTAACAGTGAAGATGTGAAATGTGATTAAATACTCTGTATACTTCATATCCTATCTCCAAAAGGTGACTGTAGTAAAATGAGCATAACTAACCGGAATCAGTTAAAATAGAATGATTTCATTCAGTGGAAACTGAGCGATTGTTAATAATCAAGAATGGAGAAAGAAGAAAAGCATCCTGTTGACCAATATCTCAGTTACTCATAGGTATTTTAGAGGGAAACTACCTCAACACTTCATCATTCATTTATGCCATTATATCATCCAAAAAGGGGGATTTTCCAAACCATATTCTCTCGTAAGACTATCTCTGCTGTATGACATGAGCATCTTAGATACTCTATGTTGAATAACGTCGTTTATATCTTGTTTTAAAGATACTCTGTATTCTATCATCCTTCTACGATATGTACATGTCATATCTATCAGGCATACCTCAGTTTTTATTATCCAATTATAAATTCACCATTGAAAATGTATGGGGCAACAGTAAATCACTACCCATAGTTTCTAAGTTTTCAGAAACCAAAACCGTAGATTACGGATTTGAAATCGATTGTTTATCTCCCTCGTTGGTTAGGGAGAGTTTGTAATAGGCATACAGGGTGCTGCAGATACTACCCCTTTACTATCTGATTGCCAACTATGGGACATTGTTGGGGTGAAGAGGACCTGTATCTCAGAAGAGTGGCCAGCTGACCATAATTAATTACTACAGACTGAAGTACCTCATTGACACATTTGGACTCTACAAAGGCAATGGTAGAAGTAGTTGGTTGCCAAGTGGAGTCAAAGACTGAATAAATCCCAAACCTTTTGATTTAATTATTGACTTTATCATGATTCCACACTTATTCATCAATTATTATTCGTTTCTATTTATTCAGGATCGTATGGATTTATCCTTTATTTCAGCCATGTATTGTTGATGGCTCATTTAGGATCGTCTATACTCGTCCCTTATTTTTATATCGCATGTTTTTATATCTTACAGGACTGGCTGACTTTGTGCCAGACCAGGACAAGGAGGCGAATCCACTCTCACTGAGGACAAACCTCTCCAGGTTTGAGACCCTGGTGGATCAAGCCCGTGATTGGCTAAACACGATACAGGTAGGCCAGAAGGTTTCATGGCTTTCTGCCGTTGTACTTCAGTGTTACATAATTCTCTACTTACATGTCGTGCCTGTTTATAGGTTCTATGCCCTAGATTTATCGAAATATCATATCGAGTATAAAAAATATCAATGGTTTTTAATGGCCTATTGTCAGGAGTTGTTACCCCCCCCCCCCCCCCCCCTGCTCCCGTGTCTTCCTCTCTCTCCTCTAAGCGCGCCTCTGATGCAACACCTATCATTCTACTTGCACTACGCTCCTTTCCCTCACTTCCCTTTTCCCTTCATCTTCCTTACTCGCTCTCTACATCTCACACGGTACGCACCTATCCACTTTTTTACCCACCCTCCCACACCTATAACTCAGTCCACCCTCGTAGGCCTCTTACTCATATCTTATTATCCGCCTACCTTCGTAGGCCTATTATTTATTTTTAATTTTCCATTAATAAGGTCTATAACATTTTTTTCACCGCCGTCCGATTATTACATGTTCACGATAAAATATCAATATCAACAATTCCTAAACCCCAAATTGCGTAATCTGGCAGCAACGACCGATTTTTGAGACCACCAACGTAATCAAACCGGGTTGAATTAATCGGTGACGGGATGTGGATTTAAAGAAATACCCCATCGGTACAGATAAAATGTATGATCAGCCGTCGTGTGTTAACGCCCCAACGGCTTGCAGTGACACTGATTATCGGTAATATCTTCCCGATGAGCATCCCCGACCGATGATTCCCTTCCCGATATGTTATCAGTGCATTTTCCGTCGGTACTTGTAAACTTGACCTACTATCGATTCTCACCGATCCAAAGTCGGGTCAGGGATGACCGCCTTCATAAACAACAATGCAAACAAAACATCGGGAAGATCGGCTTTCTGATTTACTATTATCTTTTTCTTAGCTACAAATTGGTATGTAGATACTTGTATATCCGACAGGTGGATGATATTACTTCGATCCAAACTGTCTGCTCAGAATTAGTCAGTGTAGGCGCGTATATCGACACTGTCTTTCATTATCCCCGTCCAAGAAATGCCCGATCTGACTAAAATCGGGTCTGTCAAGTGTGCAAAATGACAAGAATTACACCGATGGTTATTGGGAATAGTCAATTTGCCGAAGTCTTATAGGCTTAAAACAATGTTGAGTTTCACAGCCTGAAGTAGAAACCAAATAACATTTTTACAATAAAGTTGTTTCAATATCAGAGGGCGGGGAGGCAAAGGCAATAAAATGATACATCAAAACAACGGCCTTCTGGAGAAAATGGAGCAATAAAATCATATGGATTAATTTTACCTCTATTTTATTGCCAGTGGCTCATTGCAACTTGTACATGCGCTACTGATACGAAGCCGACCAAATACAGCGCGGTTCAACAAAGAACAATCGGTCTTGAGTATCCCTTGGCTACTGGTTTACTCACCAGGTTCTGTAACACGAGTACGTCAAAAGGAATCAACATGAGTGCTCAAAGTGATTGCTACTTCTGCCTTAACCCACCAGGAAGTTATAGAATAGCGTCAATGTAGTCGGGGGACTACTACTATTATCTAATGTCATAAAGGATAAATGTGAGACGAAGCTAAAACCCCTCTATGGCAAGCCCGAAAAAACTTTTTAGATAAAATTCTTTGATAACTGGACTTACAACCTGGTGTTTTGTTTGGCGTCGGGGTCAGATGGCCGCCTCCATAAAACAATAGGTATATATTTTGTATCTGTGTCATTACTAAGGTAAATAGTATCGCCTTATTTCCTCTCAACCAAAACAGTATGGTGGGATACGAAGGTAACATATTCCTGGGTTAGGCCCAAGTGAAGAAAACCAGCCAAACTGACGGCTGACACTCAAAGTCTTCTTTATGTGATGCTCGAGACCATGTACTTGAATGAATATGGCCTATAAAAGGGGTATCCCACTATCACGATTTGAGCTTCCGACACACTACGATAGCCTTACGACAAGCGTTCCGATGAATAAATGAAATTTTTAGCGGAAGGAACGGGTCCATCGTGAAAGCTAGACTCATTCCTTCCGATAAAAATTCCACCTACTACGATATGGGGCGGATACGGTCTACGATGCACCTCCCGATAAAAAAATCAAAATCGCGTCGGAAGGTCCCCTAATATCGGGGCAGTTGACCACGTTTCTGCGATTAGACACTGATAAAAACCACATACAATGCGTTGTGGGTTGGCCTGTCTAGACATACGTCTACGATTTTGCACCTTCCCGATATGTCTCCGATATTTGCTTTTTGTATCGGTGCCATATCGGTAGGTCTAATTTTCTATCGTAGTAGGTGGACGCCAGGCCTAACACTTATGCATCAATAAAGAAATTTATGGGGGAAAAAAGAAACAAGTGATATGAACTCGTTTGGCTGATGACTCTGAGTATGATCTTTTCTGTTACAGGGTATCCGAGTGACGAATGTACAAACTGTGGATACTAAGTACACAAGGAGT
The DNA here is from genome assembly GCA_950022655.1 of Alentia gelatinosa. Taxonomy (NCBI): domain Eukaryota; kingdom Metazoa; phylum Annelida; class Polychaeta; order Phyllodocida; family Polynoidae; genus Alentia; species Alentia gelatinosa. The sequence goes on along the minus strand of OX465581.1, from coordinate 38,347,476 downwards.
GTAGGTAAGAATCACTTACTATTCCTCGTCTTGAAATAGTCTACAACAAATGTACCATATCAACATAATGGTTTACTCGCCCATATTTCATAGATTAAGTAAAGCTGGGGCCCATTGAATAATCTCGGCTCGTACATGACAACCATTTTCTGTACCTCACACAATGGTTATCGTTTAAGGATATTTAAGTTCGATAAGACAGTCTTAGTCGTCCATAAGGTCATCAGTAAATGTTGACTAAAGTTTACCCACATCATCCCTGTGTCTCCTTGGTGTACAGAAAAGGGTCTTCATGTACGAGCCTAGATTATTCAACAGGCCCCAGGTGTTCCATCGGTATGCCGTTCTCAGTCCACACAAGGCCAAATAGGTGACTAGTCTTGCTGGGTCGGTCGGGTGAAAGAGCTCCTCTATTAATGCCTCGTTATATCGGCTTAGAACTTGTTGTACCGGACAGCGCCTTCAGAGTCAACTCACCGCATCTGGGAGTCGCAGGATTTTCTAAGATTTAGCCCGGAGAAGCCCGGAGGCTGCCGACGTTGCCCATCATCGCCTGTGAACTCGCACATTCCGGTGGAACACCCGCTTGGACTATTCAATACGATACCTTATTCAATGCACAATAAGGCAATTCATATATCATGCATAGAATGGTATTGTCATCTTAAATTTGTATACTATCAAATAACTTTTCAAAATTGGGAATTATTTGATTATCTTTGAATTATTTTAAGAATGTCTGGAGGAATCTTTCAGAGATATCCCTAGTGAGTGAGGGTCCCTGCTATATGCCACCTGCAGTTCAGTCTCAACAACATTATACATTTGTATCGCTTTTTTCCTTAAAAAGCAAGAGCCGGATGATATGATAAATGTCTTAAAACCTCTCTTGTTTACCCATAGGGTTTTCTTTGCTGAACCCAAGGAAACGATAGTCAGTAAATATGTTCAAAATTATCAAACCATTATCGCCCCTCTTTTCATAGAGCATAGAGTACCCCTTAATAGACTCTAAGGAGAGGGAGTCAGAGAATATGATCAATATTGAAAAAAACACCTTTTTGTTTACCTTTTCGCAGAGTTCCCCTAACTAAACTCTGAAGGAGCATAAGTTAAAGAATATTGTCAATATCATAAAACCATTAATGTTCGCTTTTAATACAGAGTTCGCCTTTAAGGAGTATGAGTCAGAGAATATAGTCAATATCATGAAACCATTACTGTCCCTCACTGAACCCTAAGCAATGCGAGTCAGGGAATGTATTACAAAGTTTGAGTTTATGACTCTAAAGCAAACCAGACAAACACCAAGATTTGCAGTTAGTTTAGTTTTCAATGCTCATAAACACAACGTTTTGACTCTGAATTTGAGTCTTAATCAGGTGTACAAAATCAATAAATCTTTAATCTGAATTATGTTTTGGAGCAATATTCTAATTTGGTCTCTATGGAGACGTGGTCTTCTTTGTATTATAAAACTATTATTGCCCCTCTTTTTATGCAGAGTTATCCTCACTAAACTCCAATGGGTGCGAGTCAGAGAATATGTTCAATATTGAATGACGATTATTGTCCACCTTTTCACAGAGATCCCCTCGCTTAACTCCAAGAAGCGTGAGTCAGAGAATATGGTCACTATTATAAAACTATTATTGTCCACCTTTTCACAGAGTTTCCCTCACTAAACTCTAAGGAGTGTGAGTCAGAGAATATGTTCAATATTGAATAATTGTTGTTGTCCACCTTTTCAAACAGAGTTTCCCTCACTAAACTCCAAGGAGTGCGAGTCACAGAATATGTTCAATAATGAATGACTATTGTTGTCCACTTTTTCACAGAGTTCCCCTCGCTTAACTCCAAGGAGCGCGAGGCAGAGAAGCTACAGACACAACAGTCATACGAGTACAGCATAGAGACGCGGCCCCGTGCCCTCTTCCTCCGAGTTGCCTATGTCCTGCCCACAGAGGGCAGTGCAGGGCCGGTGGAGTGGCCACTGCCCATGCTCAACTGTCACACGTTTGAACCTGCCTACATCAACGACGCCAACCAATCCGCCGACCCCTTTATTCAGCTGGAGGGCCTCAACAGTTTGGGGCAACATGTGTCCTCATGGCTCGTACGTAAAGGTGAGACCGACATGTTTATTTACTTTTTGTGGGTGCTCGTTTCTGCACATGTTATTCGGTGTTTTCATGTAAGATGTTTCCGAATTTTTTTCCTACCGCAGGATCTTAGTTTAGACCCTAGCGGAACGAAAAAAATACAAAAACATGTTTCCGAAGTGCTACTTGAAGATTTTGTAATGCAAAGTTTTAATTTCTTGACATGCTCTTGTGAAAGGGGATGGGAGGGTTGGTGGTGCTTTACGTAATGGCAACTTCCTGGGTCAAATCACGCGTATTGTGAGATCAAACCAATGCGATCAGGATGACAGACAATAATGAAACACAGTGACATGACTTAACATCGAACCGGAATTCATCATGCTATCCACTGAGCTATCCCGCCATCCTAGGGGTTGCTTAAATTCGAGAAACTAGTCTTCCTTTTGGTTGAAACCTATTACGTCATAGCAAAGGGATTTATGTATCACCAATTATGATTGGCCACATTGTAAGATCACATTTCCAATTATAAAACATCTTAAAACTGGTATAGATTAGATTCAAAACAGACTCTCTACGTTCCCACTATAATTAACCGAGAGAGCGATGTCTCAGTACCGACACCTTCCATTTGGGCCTCGAAATCCTGAATCTGATACGTAATTGGCGTATCAGCCAATGGGAGGCGGGCTTATTAGAGCGGGTCGGCTCGACAGTGAAGTCAGAGAACACCAGACACCTTAGAAGGGTTCTGAACAGTGAAAGGACACTCTTTTTAACCCTATAAGGTATGAAGTCTATGGTAGAACGTCCCCTGTAAGGATCGGTGTTAGCGTTTGCATAAACTCTTAGGAGACGGGCATGTAGTTGGAACTCATAATCCGATGGTTTCATTACGTAATTTGATAGGGAATTTCATTTGCTTTGATAAAAGAGTTGAATATGGTGATACATCTACATTATGATAAAATTTCATGGGTATCGATATATCATTTCCTTGTTAAAATTCTTTTTTGTAGTGATCACAGAAATAATGCCTCAAGTTATTATCTATCCTGCCATGGGTGATGCCTTGAGGCATGATCCAAATGGTTTAATAACTATTTGAACCGTTTAGATAAGTAGTTAGCTGATCACGGGGCGGATTGATTAGGATGTGTGGGTGATTTAAGTTATAAGCAGAATCCAATCAATGTGAGTAGAAATAGACTTTGCATTACCCGGAGAATCCTATACAGTCAGGGGTGCCCACAGGATGATATGATTCCCTGCGGGGGATGGACTGAGCTCAAAGATAGAAGAACTGTAAACACAGTATCAACATTGAGGAGTCACGAAATGACAGCCACACTGGTGAAAACAAATAACAAAACAATATCTGGTATCATATCGTAATGTACCCATTGAAATGTAGGCAGGACATCATCATCACCATCATTCTTAGGCCCGGCGTCCACCTACTACGATAGAATCGTAGAGCTCCCGATATGGCACCAATACAAAATGTCAAAATCGGTGCCATATCGGGAAGGTGTAAAATCGTAGACATATGTCAAGACAAGCCAATCCACCACGCATTGTATGGGGTTTTTATCGGTGTCTAATCGCAGAAACGTGGTCAACTGCCCCGATATTAGGTGACCTTCCGACGCGATTTTGATTTTTTTATCGGGAGGTGCATCGTAGACCAAATCGGAGCCATATCGTAGTAGGTGGACGCCGGGCCTTACCCTATATATTGTATAGGTGTTAGTCACTGTATGACTACTGTATGACTACTGGTTTTGTTTATTTTTCGTTGTTTTTGTTCTGTTCTGTAAAATACAAGATTTGACGAAGGCGAAGATATAATGATCTAAAATGTGCGAAGGAAAAGTGTCACAAGGGTAACGATGGCAGATCGAAATGTACTATCAAATCGAACCCGATTGAATCAAAATAGAATGCTAGAAGTGAATATCACAGCAGCATTAAGGTCCTTTTTCCTATTACCAGTGACTGTTATATCCTATTTTGAAACTATATTTATCTACCTGTTTCTACCTATATATACCAATTCCGTTTTCTGAGCAGATATTTGTAGTCCGGGATGTCTTTCTTCCCGAAGCCATGTAAGTCCCATTGTACGATAAAAACTCCCTTTGCGTGGAGTGGAAAAGAGACACAACACTCTAAGCAGATTAATGGCACTTGGACTGATGACACCACATTTCAGTTGTACCTGGACTGATGACATCACCACTGGATTTAAAACGGCACTTGAGAACGTACTCATATGATAACAGGCATACCAGTTTTCAGGGTATTTCAGGTTTTCGTGTTTATTATATAATAAATTCCACTGAAATCTGGTTGTATAGGTGGCTCTAAAGTTCACAATGCTATCAAGGCTAAAGAAAGAATATCATAAAGTATTCACTTTGTGAGCGGTGCCATTAGTCAAGGTGAGTGGTGCCATTGGTCTAGGAAAATAGTATTATCAGTCGGAAGTGGTGCTATCAGTGGAGGTGCCATCGGTTTGCGGTGCCATCATTCTAGAGACCCGCCACTCAAGCACTGCTATGTATATCATAAGTATAGTATATTGTACACGGACAGGTGCTACAGAGAGTCCGGCTAGAACCCGTCCCGGGAGCCGGGCCGCGGGTAGTCAGGTCCCCGACGCTTAGTTCTTTTCCCAGCGGTGTGTACATTTCACCAGTCTCTCGTTACCACAGCTACATGGTATGATGTATCAAAATCGAATTGAAATCGGGAAATACTGAATTGAGCGCTTTTTGTATCACAAAGTTTGTATATTGCACCAGCGAGGAAAAGCCATCATTTCGATATACTACTAGCTTCTTATAATTGGGTAGTAGTCTATGGAAGGTGTGATTTTCTTATGGCACACTGTGCAGGAATACAGCACATATCCGGCAAGATATAAAAATACACTACACTGGTAAAGAAACAAGCAATAACGATGAGCAGCAATACTTACATTTCAAATTACAAAAAGTAAGGAAGGTTAGTTAGGGACTATGTTACAGAGAATACGCAATGCTGTATAGAGAATGTCGTACAGTATCAGCGTGAATCGTGACCCTATTCGACGGGAAAATATTTCTCACGCATGGAATCCTCGATGGGAAATTCTGAGATTTGGGAATTAGACGGACAATATATGGGTTAATATGATTGTTTTCAATTAAGTCCAAGTGCTTCAAGATAAACATTTTATCTTGGACGTATAATGCTCCCACAGTTCTACTTGGAAGCAGCCCATCGGGAGGTTATTTTTCTTTTTCTAGTAAGTGGACAGCCCCCCTAAGCGTTAAACATGTAGGAAGTACATTCTGGTTGTATGAATAGATTGAAATGCAATTTATATATGGACAGTTGTCTATAGATGTGCACGTAATAGACGGCGCCAGCCCTCAGTTATGATAATAAAAACCTGATGTAGCATTTGATATGATACGGTTGATGTATGGATACAAACACAGTCAGTACCACATTTCTTTGTCTGATATATAAAACAAAATAGAGTCAATGCATCCCAAGTCTCTAAAAACATGAAATACAGAATGCATGGAGGCATAGATTGATTGCTAGTTTGCCATCATCCGAAGGAAAACATAAGATAGTGCCTCTGTTGTTGGGGCCAATAGCTGCTATCAGTTGTTATAATCCTTTCTGTTTTTAGGTACATGTAATACTATTAGTTAAGATTCAACTGTACAGTTGGTTTTCATTTACGGCTTGGTGTACTACCGCGATTCTGTTTCATGCAACCTCATAGTGTATTAACGATTGTGCTTGCATAACAATAAGATGACAAGAAAATATATTTGCGTTATGGATACATACGGAAGTTTACACGGTAATGATAATCGTGAGATCGTATTGCAAGAGGATGATCGTGATGATCTTATTGCATGAGGTTATAACTGCATCCACCACCTGGTATTTCGTTAGGTGTTAGGGCGAGATGGCTGCCTCCATAGCACAATAGCTATCTGCCGTATAAATCTTTGAGATGGAATACCAAAACCAATACGCAGAGCAGAGTGGACCTGCCAGAGTCTAGACTGTAGTGAATAGTGATGGATGGACGTATGCTTCACTGCACGAACATACCCCAACAGAGCGGTGTGTAGTGAGTGGGGGTCTCAATATGCACCTTCCATGCCTAGTCTACCTGTCCAATCCCCCACTCCCCACAGACGCTCAATATGCGCTCTCCAAGAGAGGAGGGAGAGAGAGAGAGCCGATACGTAGCGGAAGGGGGTGGGGCATCTGTTATGGTCCAATCAGCCTGGGTGGACCGGAAGTGTGCTGGCGGAACGCCGGGCGTATTAGCCGGAAGTAGGGGAGGTAGGCCGTGTGTGCGCAGTAAGTGCCTGAGGTGGAGGAGGGTTAGAGTGGGAAGGATGGTGGGGGTGGGAGGAAAGGTGAGGGAGGTAGGAGTTGAAGTGGGGTAAGGTGAGATGAGGAAGGTGCCGTGAGGGGGAAAAGGGTAGAGTAAAATGAGGGTGAGAGACGGAGTAAGTATTAACCCGGCAGGGGGGGTGAAGAAGCTGGTCTAATGACCTCCAGAATTAAGGCTGAAGGTGAAAAGAAGGCAAAAGGGTACAGAGCAAACCCTAGCTCCATCATTTTACGCTAGGAAAGTGGGGGTATTACATACGAAGCTAGAGGGGGTCAACCGCTACTATAATCCATTAATAACTACATACGCCTGCCACATACCGTATGGTGGGATGAGGGGTAATGAGTATGGGTATGAGACAAGTTGGAAGCAAATGAGATGGGATGAGTATTGACAAGAGAGGTGGTAGTATGATAGCGGTTTATGATTACGAAGTTTCCATAAAAAATGTATGAGGCTGCAGTAAACCATTACCAACCTTTTTCTTAGCTGTCAAAAACATAACCATTGATTATGGATTTCAAATCTATAGATTAGAGAAACTCTACGTTGTTTGATCATTTGCAGGGCTCATAGAGCTTGTACCTTTTTCAGAGCTCACTGTGACTACAGATTTCTGCAGGGTTTGCAGCACTTGCAAAGGTTGCAGGACACAACATTGTTTCCTGCATGGCTCGCAGCTCCTGCAGCCTTTTGCAGGATCTGTAGGTTTTGCAATGGATGTAGGACACAGCATGGTTACTTGCAGGGCTCACAGCGCCTGCATCTTTTTGCAGTTTTTTCAAGGGCTGCAGGACACGACATGGTTACTTGCATCGCTCCCAACATCTACAGCCTTTTGCAGGGTTTGCAGAGTATGCGTGTGTTCCAAGAGGTGCAGGACCTGAAATGAGTACGAGCTGGGCTTGTATGGTCTGAAAGCTTCTGTGGTCTACTTCCGGTAAGAAGTATTTGAGAAGACCTGGCGGTGCGACCTACCGTGAAAACTACCCGACATTCCCACCACCTAACGACCACCCATCACCAGCCATCGACCTGCTTCCGGGTCCCACCCCTACCCCACCCCACTTCCCACTACGAAACACCATCACAACCACCACCACTCTCCTAGCAGAGATTCAGCGCTCTACTTCCTGTGGCCGCTTATAACTCTGCCTAAACCTGCCTGTTTGGGCCATAATGTGGCGCATACGCCAGTTTTTAAAATATCCTGAATTATTAGTGCTCTGGGGATTATTTAGTGGTTTACTTGTGAATAGAGATGCACATATTTATCTGGTAAATGATATACACTCATTTCTGATATTTGTTATGTCAAATCAGACATAGTCGTAGGGATTGCTTTCTTCAATGGGAAGCACCTCATGTGTTGCAAGGTTTTGTTTGTCAACATGACCCATGTGCTCACTTGAAGGGGCAGTCTAATATACTGTGGATTCACATTGTAATGTGATTTAAGCTAGATTGTCTGTGAAGCTCAGAATTCTTATACTTCCCAACTCATGATATATGAGTTCTTTGAGTTTAATAACTTTTGACAGTTGGCGGGTAACCAGGGAAGCAGCATATATGACGTCATTGTGTTGAGGTAGAGATTAGCGCTAGCACCGCAAAAGATCTGCTGGGAGAGTGCGCCACCACCTGCCCCTCTCCCTCCCCCTCCCACACACACATACACACACGCACGCACCTCACTCAGATTGCGGCTGGTTTCCGGCAGCGCCTCAGAGGTTACATTGAAGACACCCCGCGGGTTTATTATCCCCCCACCAGAGGGAGCCACCTCCTAAACCAAATCTCGTGCACGTGACCGAGACCAGACGAGAGCTTCAGGTGGCGGTGCCATATTGACCCTGTGGGCGGTCTGTCTGAGACTCCAGCAGCTTGGGAGGATGGATAGGAGGAGGGGGGGTTACTTCACTTGAAGCGTGGTAGACTCGTGACCTACACGTGACCTGACACGTGGCCTGACACGTGTTCGTGTTGAGTAGGGGGAAGGACTTCACAAAAGGTCAAGGCGAGTCGGATGGTCCTTCACATCGACACAGTTGTGAGAATGGGAGTCACCAGGAAATGGGGATTTACGATGAACATTGCTGAGATTCGATAAATGTGGCAGGAACGGAGGATGAACATAGTCCTGAAAATGGGAAATTGTTTTAAAAGAAAGATCTTGAAATGCGAATGCTCACAGATTGATTTCCTTGGCTCATAAAAAGGAAACCTGGCAATAACAGAAAAGGGTTTTAAAGAAGGTTGGGAAAGAAAATCACAAGGCACTCTTTATCAGAATTCACACTTTTTCTAATCCTGTGTCATTGGTCATGCTTATACACGGCCTGACCGTATGACCAATGGAACTACAATCATCTTTACTAAGGGGCCATCCATAAAGTAGGTATGCAAAATAGTATGGCCTACCTCCCTCTCGATGATGTACGCAGTCGAATATGAAGGGACGCACACAACATTTCCAACATTTTTTACTCACACCCACCCCAGCCCGTCACTGCATACGTACTTTATGGATGGCACTCTAACTTATATAAAATATACGCTTTGGACATGAGCTGCTCTCCGTTTCACCCCGTCAAAGAGATAGTGTTATCCAAACTTAGGCTTAAGAACTGAAATGCCATTCAAATCTTTCAATATGCCCGATTTTACGCTGATGTAAGTGCATAAGTGGTTGTGATCTACCGTTACCAGCTCGAGACTTTAGTACCAGGGGTTCAAATAAGTAGTCCCACCTTTTTCTTCTCTTTCACAAATACTTGCAGGAGCACAGGGCAGCGATGAAGTCGCTAGTGTACTGATGAAAACCCTATTAACAAATGTAATTAAAGCGTAGAGGACCCCCCTTGCTTCCCCCGGGACCTGGTGCTCTGTAGGGGGTTGAGAGGGGTGATCGATGCTAGGTCGATAGAGCCCAGGCAGGGTCTGTCCCAACCCCGTATAAACAACCCCTCGTTTATTACACTCGCCCCCCGGAGACTCGGTGACCACTCGAGCCTTGAACGGGCGATATATGGGCACTCCCCGTTCACTTCCTACTTGTAAATCTTACATCTGCGCTGCCAATATCGGGATTCCCCCATGGCCTGCACGGTGGCGCCCCCCTGTGGACCCGATTGCCTTCAAGGCCGCATTATTGCTGTGTAGACCGGAAGTGGTAGCTCTGTGGGAACGGGGCTTGGATTGAGTCGCTGACAGGGATTGGCGACCTGCAGCATGACCAGCGAAAACGGCAACAATTTTACGAGTTACCCTTAAAGCTTATATAAACCAATTAAGCTCTGTTAATGAATCAAAAAAAAAAAGCCCAGTCCTCCACACATTTAAGCATGCGCGAGGCGGGACTACCAAGTGTACATGTACCCTGGACAACTTTGAGGCAATAGTCGTCTATGACAGCTCTGCTACAATGGTAAGGTATGGGCAGAGTGTCAGGGCATCGCTACCTGCGCCGATAGTCAGACTGGAGCTATAAAACCAACACCTAGACAGCTGAGGGCAGTCAGTCACGTCTGACACTCAGCAGTGTACACACAGAGGCATGATTACCAACCATGACAAGCACTATAGGCAGTACACTGACCACAACAAAAAAACATGGTAACTAATACACTATAAACTCTATTTCTATGTATCTCCATATGTATCTCTGCCTCTATGTCTCTGTATCTGTAGTCTCTGTATCTGTATCTACATGATTTCTAATGAATTTACAAGGCCAGGTGAGAGAAAGCTTCAGGGCACTGAGGCATGCCAGGTGGGGGTCAAGGTTGTACTGACCAGTGTGTGTATGGGAAGGGGGAGGTATGTATGTAACTCTGTGTAATATGTATCCATATATCTGTATATGTATCTCTGTATCTTTGCATGTCTATCTATCTCAAGATCCGGTTTATGTCCCACTATTCCTCACACTAAATGAAAGACTCACAGGGAATCCATGTTCACTACCAATCCGTGGCCCAGCTCTGACTTGTGATCGCTGCATGTAAATGAGCTGTAGGCCACCCTCCCACCTGTCTTATATTTACCCCCACTGACTGGTCTTGCTGACCTGACTGGTCGCGACCACTGATACACACACTCACACAGGCCGGCCGTTCCCTCACCCTGTGAGGGGCGGCGTTATATTTTTTGATAATTATCATAAGGAGTGATTTCCTTATCTCATCTTTAAGGTCTGTTAGTGGTGGCCACCAACTGCACATTGTTAACAAATAATCGGTAAGGGTGCAGTGGATGCCTCGTTTTCACCGCATTTCACATATCCATTACCATAGGTGGTTCCTGACTGCAGATCGCTGCAGAATTATCGTCCGATGGTGACGGGCAAGTTTGTCTCTCGCTGTCTTTATATCAGTGACTGGTGTGCTGCCAAATTCGGGCACCTGACATATCTTGGTAATTTGAGTCCATAGAACTCTATCAGCTTTACATTTGATAGGTCAACGGGCAATGATTGAGGGTGTGTAGCTTCTTGGCTGTCCATCTAACGTTTATCAAAATATTGTAATTTCTGATCAGTTGTTCAATTCATATTCATTAATTCATTTATGATTGAGTGCTTGGTACAAGCAATCATTCACTCATAACTCAGAGTTATTCAGAGATGATAGTAGTAAATAGCACTTCAATAATAACAAACGAGACCAAAAACGAAATTCTAGCCTAAAACCCCCATAGCTTTAGCACTAAGCCTCTTTCTGACTGGCCTCTGGAAATTGTCTTTTAAGCACGGGGATCTGTTGTTTTGACGGATTCACTTTGGCTCCCTAAACAAAGGTTTAGTCTGGCTATCTTAGGGCGCATGTGTGCGCTTGCACCACAGTAAACTTCCTGTGGAAAGTGTCATAATATGACAGGTAACCACATTTTGCGTGACACAGGGTCCTCCTTAGATTAAATCTTATCAACCTTCATAGGATAAATTGTAAGGGGGAAGGATGAAATAGCCGCCAGTCCCTTGTATGTCATAAATTCTGTGTTCCTTTGGATGGATGGCACACTAAGGTATATTAAGGATTCGATATTTATTGACCACCAGCATAAAGCTTACTGGGCTTCACAGGGAACATAATAGAAGAAAATGAATAAGATATGAATATTTACACTACCACTATAGCGACTTCATCGCTGCACTGTGCCTACTGTAAACGGATGCAAAAGAGACTGATTTGAGTAAAATTGATACAACAGCTTTGAGCTGGTAACTGTTGCTCACAATCATTTAAACTCTATGACTATCTCTTATAGCATGACTAGAAATTAATCATAAGCGACACAAAAAAAAGAGCAGGTTTGAGTTTTTCTTTGTCTTAAGACCTTCTTCGGTTAACTATGTGTCTGTGTGAGCATGATATTTCAAGCTGAATCTGCCCAAAACGCACCTTTTTGAGCATGGAACGGACTCATATACATTGTTTAGGTTATGTAGTGAGGGAGAGGTTCTGTAGAGACATTAAACATGATCCAAATACTAACCCTTTACTATATGTGTGTCAACATGGAGCATAGGTAGTGTGCTTGTAAGGTGTGCATCAGTGTATGACTAAAGTAGCAGTAAGGTATCACAGTGCAATATTACTACTGGTAAAACAGACCACTTCCTGCTAGTTGAACATGGTGAAATGACTTGTTTAATTGAGATGGCCTAATGGTCAGCAGTCGATCATCTACGTTAATGTGCTGGGTTCTTTGAAGCGAGGACCCCAAGGTCAACCTGTCTATTCGCCAACTTGGAACTATCTAATCAAATATCACACGCCGTTTTAACATTCAATCCCGATTGATAGAGCGAGTGATCTATATTTTATCCATCAGCTTGTAGATTAAATCACCTGATATAAAGGTGAATGTCCCCATACCGGACAATTTACTCTGAAAATTAAAACCCTTTTCATTTTCCTAGAATTTGAATATGATGATCCCAAAGTGTTGTGAAACACATATCTGACTTTAAATGTTTGGGTCACCATACCAGTTTTTTCATATATTCATAGATTAGTTTCATATCCGTATTACAGAAATTCTAAACAATTAAATTTCACATAATAACATCCATGTCAGTTTATTTAGACTTTAACAGAATATAGTTCATGTGTAGTTCATGTGTATCACTACACATGTAAGTACTGAATACTATAGGCCATCGTTCTTGTGTTTGAGAGTATCAAAGAACCCCATATTTTGCAGTACGTCTTCTATGTAAGTCAGCCAATGATTTCATCAATCCAATCAGGATAAACTAGATAATACTTATATTCTACTCATATGATATGGGAATAACTTACATGGAACCAGTTTTACCCATAATTGTCACTATATGAAAACCGCCATTGTCAATTGTAGGATAGGCCTTTAAAGAAATGGATATCTTTTTGAGGATGGAGAGGGAAACGGCCGTCCATACTGATGGCCTAATTGAGTTTTCCTCTAACGAGATCAACTCGGGCAGTGCCACACCGGATCTTACTGTCTGCACCATCCCTTCAAGAGACAAGTGATGATGTGCAAGGTAGCTTAAAGCAAATTGAATGGATGAATGGAATGGCTCACTCTACATTGTAAGAAATCTATTATAACCGTTTCCGGTAACATAACAGACCTGTCCTTCATGTGATATTGGTACATGTATATATACATATTCACCAATCCTCCGCTCGGTGTGGTCTAATGCTACATTGCTCCAGCCCCCTATCCCATCTGTTATATGTTGTGCGTAGAAAATATTCTAAATAAAACGCAATTAAAGACATATGACTGGCGACTGACGAATGAAATCTGTATAGTTGACCAGTAGGTGTGAGCAGGCATAATAATTACATATACTGCATATTGACTCAATTGCCCAAGCCGATGAAATTATAGTACATTATTTCCTCAACAAGAATGGGGTGTAATCTAGTTCTACTTGGGTGCTAGTAGTTCATGCTGAACATTATCTCACCCCTGGTACAAGTTTAGCCATAGGAATAACATTAGAAAAAAATACTCAACGATCAACCTGGTAAAGTGACAATACTACACCACGGCCGTGGCGTAGTGAATTTAAGATGATGTCATATGGATTTGCTAAGTCTGTTCCAATTATTTTGAAATCTTGAGGATATTTAATGTCATAAAATGCTGTGAGATAAATTCAGAACCGCACTCGAATAGTAAAATAGACACAACTCCACGAGTTTGAATGGGCGGTAATCGTCACTCGGCTTCGCCTCGATGACGATTGCGGCCCATCCAAACTTGTGGAGTATTGTCTATTTATACGATTCTCGATGCAGTTATATAAATACTTCTAGAGAAGCTGAATGATAAGGTTGGGATTTGTTCGTGTCAGAGTCTGTATGTGTTACGTGTTATATTTTACATCCAGTGAGTATTGACAGTACTAGAGTGTCGCGCTGGCAGATATAAGACTCGCCTTACTGCTTTGATTCTTCTACATGTGCCCTTTCTACTCAGGTCTAGTTCACACTAGACGATCATTGGCCACGATTTTTCATTTTTTACGACTTCATAATTATGTGAAAAACAAGGAGTAATAAGTTCCTCTAGAAATGTTGAATAATTGTGAGTCAATACACCGATTATAAATCGTCAGGCGGAAATGCTTCAACCACGTTTTGGGTCACCAATTCTTGGTAACATTGTTGTTGTTGGGTTGTTTTTTGGTGGGTTTTCTTTGGGGGGGGAGTACGCGGTCTAGTATCGTTATGTTTTCAGTCGTCTCGTGCAAACGCCGGCTAACATACACTTCTTTCGTCCTTTGTTATCAATACGCCTCATCCCGCCATCCATACACAATGAACTAGAACTTGAACCATATCACGTTCATCACTCAAGCCAAAGGCAAATCAGACTGCCTATCAGCGTACAGAAATCAATAGATGAATGAATGTGGTTTATTGAAACTACCTTTACTGCTTTGGCTTCATAAGGTTATACTGGCAGCTGTGGTCATCCTATAGATAGATTTATGGCCTACTTTGTATAGAATTCTATTAGAAAGTATTGAGATACTGAGGGCATATCGGACAATTTACAATGGCGCCACCTGATGATTTTCAAATATTGTCAATTACCGGTCAAATCTGGTTCCTTGTGTTTCATTTTGATGCCAAGTGTGTAAATTCAACAATTTGTCCAGTTCATCCAATCTTAATAGGTTAAATAGAGTAATTTACATTTGCTCGATTCACTTTGGAAATGTACTATGAAATATGGTGTTCTTCAATTCTCTCAAAAATAAGGACACTGGATATATGACGTCATAGATCATGGTTAACGGACTTTAATACTCGTAGGGGCATGGAGAACGAGTTACGAATGTTAAGACTATGGCACCAAAATACTAGGGGTGAAATAAATAGCCATTCGCATGTGGGGGACGCCATTTGTCCCCCAATGTACCACTCCCCAAGAGATGGCAAGTGCTAAGCTCACGTGGCACAAAGGATCTGCTGGGAGACTAACAACGCACTTGAAGTCCCTATCCTGGAAGCCTGGCCTATGTACTTACATACCTTTCTTGTATCAAATGTGTCGAATGTTTGGGATGGTTAGAAAAAACAGAAACGACTGAACGTATATTACCACCACTTGAACTTGGAACACACACTGATTCGATGACCCCTGGGGAGAAGTAGTGGTACTACTATCTCTCTCAGCGTTTAATGAAGCATTCTGATAGGTCATCTATCATATCATGGAATAATATGCTGGTCAACATCAGAAAGTATAAGGCTTGCATTCGCCAAGGGGATCAGGGTCGGAGCTGTTTCAAAACCATAGACTTAACCCACGTTTTGAAACAGCTCCCTGGTTTCATAAGTGGCATCGCTGTTGAGGTACCCCTTGCATTCCCTAACGAACGAGATATTTAATAATTCTATATCTAATGAATAATTTAATAATTCCAAATTATTCCTCGTGTTTTTCCCCAGACATCAGTTTTATTTGACGTCTCTAGGTGCATTTTTGGCTGGGTTACAGCTTGTGAGACATGCAAGTGATAGCCTAGGGTCGAGCAGTACAGTAGGAAACCCACTGAGTAGTGCAATTACTGCAGCTCTTGGTTCAAATAGTATAGTGGTTCTCACAAAGTGATTGACCACTAGAGAATTATGAAAATCAATATATGGTCAATACATACATATGGGATTGTTCGGAGCATGTTTTTCTTTACTTAAATATGTTACAATATCTGATAGACTATGTTTTAAAATTGTTATTATGATCAATACGAGAGGTTGGACCCTCGCGTCAAAAGCAGTACCCAACTGGCACTAACACACTCCCCCCCCCCCCCCCCCGATCTTTCGCTAATCTCTGCCCCAACCCAAAGCTAGTTCTCTGGGTATCCACTAAAGGCAGGGGAGACCACGAACATTTCAGATTCAAAACAAGGCAACTGTCAAAAGTTATAGGCCTACAAGTCAAACAACTCACATATCATGAGTTAGGAAATAGAGGCAAGCTCTTTAAAGCTGATATCCAGAAATTATTCTAGATGATCATTTCATTAAAAATATAGACCCGCCCCTAACACAGTGAGAGAACGAGCCGGCGTGAGTATCAGTGGTCGTAACCAGTCAGGTCACCAAGACCAGTCAGTGAGGGTATATATAAGACAGGTGGGAGGGTGGCCTACACCTCATTTACATGCCGCGATCACAACCAGTCAGAGCTGGGCCACGGACTAGTAGAGAACATTTATTCCCTGTGAGTGTACCTTTTTAATTTAGTGTGACGAATGGTGAGACATAAACCAGATCAGACAGACAGGCAATGATACAGAGATACATATACAGATATATAGATACATATTACACACAGAGTTTCATATATACCTCCCCACACACACACACACACTAGTATTACCTTGACCTCACCTGTCATGCCTCAGTGCACCTTTCTCTCACCTGGCCTTGTAAATTCAATAGAAAACATGCAGATACAGATACAGAGACTACAGATACAGAGACACAGAGACACAGATACACATATAGAGATACATAGAATTAGTGTTTATAGTGTATTGGTTACCATATTTTCTTGTTGTGGACATTGTACTGCCTATAGTGCTTGTTATGGTTGGTAATCACGGCTGTGTATGTGCTCTGCTCAGTGTCAGGCGTGTCTGACTGCCCTCAGCTGTCTAGGTGTCGGTTTTATACCTCCACTTAGACACTCACGGCAGGTAGCGATGTCCTAACACCCTGCCCATACATTACCATTGCAGCAGAGCTGTCATAGACATCCATTGCCTCAAAGTTGTCCAGTGTATACACTTAGTAGCTCCGCCTTGCGCATACTTAAGTGTGTGGAGGGCGGGGCATACATTTTTGGATTAATTAACAGAGCTTAATTGCTTTATATAAGCTTTAATGTGCTTTGCCTCCTGGACCTCAACCCCTCCTAATCTTCCCAAGTAATATCAGGTATGCAACCCCCCTTCCCTGAAACAAATACTGGGAACAGCTTGTTGAATGTCTAAAATCATGTGCTTTTGGGGTTTTGTCCCCTGGACCCCCAGATGGGTTTTGCCACTACATAATCCAGGGTATGGCTCTTATAAAATCCAAATGATCTGAGGGGCTTTGTCCCTCAACCCCCATGAGGGCTTTACTGCTGGACCCCTGGTAATATTTACAGATAACATTAGGGGTGGAACCCCATTCCTGGAAATAAAATCCTGAATATGGCTTTTATGATCTTTAATGTCCAAGTGCTTCCAGGGGTTTTCCCCCTGGACCCCTAGGAGGGATGATACCACTAGAACCCAGGCAATCTTCCCAGGTAGTCTCAGGTATGTATTTCCTCCTCCCTGAAACAAAAACCTGGGAAAAGTTTGTACAATCTATGAAATTCAAATGTTTCCAGGGGCTTTGCCACCTGTACCCCAGAAGGGGCTTTCCTGCTACACTCCTGCCAATATTCCCAGATAACCTACCTTAAACAAAATCATGGATACAGCTTTACAAATCAAAGTGATCTTGGGCATCTTGCCCCCTGGACTCCCAGGAGGGGCTTGCTGCTAGACCTCTGGCAATATTCCCAGATAGCTCAAGATATGTAACCCCCTCCCTGAAGCAAAATCCTAGGGACAGCTTGTCAAATGTTCATTATTCAAGTTCTTCTAGGAGCTTCACCTCCTGGACCCCTAGAGGGGCTTTGCTGCTAGAACCCTCGCAACATTCCCATGTAGCATAAGATGCGTAACCCCCATCCCTGAAACAAATTCCTGGATACAGAATGCATATTGTCCAAGTTCTTCTGGGGGCTTTGCGCCCTGGACCCCCAGGAGGGGCTTTGCTGCTAGACCCCTAGCATTATTCCCAGCTAGCCTAATATGTGTAATCTCATCCCTTAAACAAAATCCTGGATACAGACCATATAATGTATATAATTCAAGGTTTTCCAGGGGCTTCGCCAGGAGAGGCTTTGCTGCTAGACTTTTTTTTTGGGGGGGGGGGGGCTTCGCCCCCTGGACACCCAGACGGGGCTTTGCTGCTAGACCCCTGTCAATAATACAAGATGTGTAACCGCCGTCACTAAAACAAAAACCTGGATACAGCTTGTATAATCGATAAATTCCAAGTGCGTCCGGGGCTTTGCCCCAGTAACCCCCTAGAGAGGCTTCTTAACAAATAACAGAAATGAGTGTATATGATCTACCATATAAACATGTGCAGATATATTTACATGTAAACCACAAAATACTCCCCAAAGCTCTAAGAATTTAGGATATTTTGAAAACTGACGTATGGACCAGGGAGCTGTTTCAAAACGTGGGCTAAGTCTGTGGTTTTGAAACAGCTCCCAGATTTGAGCCCAAACAAGCAGGTTGGGACAGAGATATAATGGCTCAGTCACACCGGGAAACGGAAGAGTTACGGAAGAAAACGGACGTCTCGAGCGTGATCCGGTGGCCTCCGTAGGCAAAAGTTGAACGGAAGGAGGCCCCCGATGCAACGCACCGGAAGAGAAACGGTCAAGTAACGTACAAACACGGAAGAGTTGCGGAAGAGTTGCGGAAGACTAACGGACAATTACGGATGTAAAACGGAAGCAGCTGCAAGTCGTACGGAAGAGTAACGGACGCCAACGGACGCCAACGGAGGAGTAACGTAAAATTGCGGAAGAGTAACGGATATTTACGGAAGAGTAACGTAAGGTTGCGGAAGAGTTGCGGAAGGGAACGGAAGAAAACGGAGGGCGGAGTTCCTATATAAAAAGAGGCACCCCAGGTCTTCCATACACCGCCCACGTCTCCACTCTCCAGGAATAATGTTATTATCGTCGTCCTCCACATCGAGTAGATGGTTCTGTATTCGGGGGTAGCGTATCCGCATCAAATTGTGAAGGACCATGCAGGTGGTGACGATTAGGCGGATGGTTTCTGGTCGATGCTCCATGGTTGACATCAGCACCTGGAACCTGTTGGCCAGAATACCAAAGGCATTTTCCACCACACGACGGGCACGGGAGAGACGGTAGTTGAATATACGTTGTTCCCGATCCAGACCTCTCAAGCTGAAAGGCTTCTGTAGATAAGTCCTTAGACCGAAGGCATCATCTGCCACAATGAAATATGGAACATCCTCCGTGTCATTCGGCAGTGGATCCGGGTCCGGGAGCTCCATCTCACCTTGGTCGATGGACATTTTCAGTTCTGACGCATTCCAAATCTGTGCATCGGATGCTGCACCACGGCCACCTATGTCTGCCCAGACAAACTTGTACTCTGAGTCCACAAGTGCTAGAAGAACTATGGAGAAGAACTTCTTGTAATTGAAGTATGTAGACCCAGATCGCGGTGGACATTTGCAGGAGACGTGCTTTCCATCCAAAGCACCAAGGACATGCGGCAGGTTCCATCGTTCCAAGAAGCCATCCGCGATGTTGGACCAGAACTCCTTAGTAGTTGGTGGGGGCATAACTTCGGGAAGAAATTCATCTACAATGGCCTGGCACACCTCTGGAACAAAGAGGGATATGGTGTTGTGAGGAACACGCCAACCATACCGCATATCCGAGTACTTGGCACCAGATGCTAGGTGTCGCAGTGTGATGGCCACTTTCAGCCCTGGTTCTAGTGCTTTCCTGTAGTTGGTGCTTTCCTTGGTGATACGAGGCCCCACACGTCTCACAATTTCATCGAACATAGCAGGCGGCATCCTCATGAAGTTGATGAAGGTAGGGCTGTCTTCCAGTCGTAGCTCCTGCATCAACTGATCATATAATCCGAATTGCCGTCGCCTCTCAACACCGAGCCAGGCCTTAGACCAGCATTTCCGTCGTTGTTTCTTCTTCAGCTTCTTCACAACTTCTATATAGTCAAAACCAGCTTGTACAAGCTTGAGACCTGCTTCCAGCACTGCAGCAGAAGCCATAATGTCTTCCAGAGTATCCTCTTCCATGATGTGGGCTGTAAGGTAGATGTTCACGGTCTCATGTGCAGAAGGAGAATGAGGATCTATCAGAAATTGTACCGTATATATAGTGAAAAAGGTTTCCGTAATGCTTCCGTAACGCAACCGTACCCCAAGAAATACCTCCGTTCCCTTACCGTTATTCTGCCGTTTTTCTCCGTTTATATCCGTATGTATCCGCAACTCTTACGTTTGTATCCCCAAGTCTTACGTTTCTCTTCCGTTATACATCCGCATTGCTTCCGTAAGCATCCGTTAGGCTTCCGTTGACATACGTTGCCATCCGTATACATCCGTAACGTGTCCGTTAGGAAAAAAAACCACAGCTGAGAAACGGAAGAGCAACGGAAGAGAAACGGAAGAAAAAGGAAAGAAAACGGAAAGAAACGGAAAGAAACGGAAGAAAACGGAAGAGTAACGGAAGAGTAACGGAAAATGTATCAGTCTTCTTCCGTAACCTCTCCGTTCAAAGTTTTCAACATGTTGAAAACTTTGACGGACGTCTTCCGGACCCCTGCGGATGTGTACGGATGCGAACGGAGCGATACGGAGGTCTAACGAAGGAGTTGCGTAAGAAAGCGGACGTCAACGGATGACCATTTTTTTCTTCCGTTTCTTTCCGGTAGGCTTCCGTAACCCCGGTGTGACTGAGCCATAAGCGGCCACGGGAAGTAGAGCGCAAGATCTCTGCTGGGAGAGTGGCACTAGCAGCGAGACCCCACTAACTATTGGAACGGGTACTACCACTGTTGATGCCACTTTGGTCCAAAGTGCCGCTCGCTGTTACCATCCTCTCCTATTGCAACATAAAGTGCCGCTATTTGGTTAGTGAGGGCAATTACGAGAGTTTCTTCAACTAATGAAACGGCTCCCAGATATACAATTTCATTGGGGGAAATTAGAAAATGAGATCAGATAGCGTATGATCAATCTGTTTCGGCTCCTCGCATCATCTCACCCACACGGTAATCCTCTCGGCCGTTGTGATAAGCATCTTCTGAGTACTCCTCAATAGGAGGCCTGCCTTTTTTCTTAGTCTGAGTTTCCCCTAAAACGCCTATCAATTGTTCCAGCGATTTTTCCAGATTAGTCATCCTGGAGCTCATGGCGCCATAGGCGTCTCGAACCTCAGCACTGAAGCCAAGCTTGCCTTTTGGTGATTCATCTTCCTCAAACATTTCCACTTTTTTGTCAACTTTATACTTGCACCACTTACCTGTGGGCTTATACTGCTTTTGATGGCAACTATTGCAGTATCTCAGTCTCACCGACATAGTCGGATGATATCAGATTAAACCCACAGAAAAAATACGACAGGTGAGTGCTAGTGTCAATGCGGAAGTGGCAGATCAACCCCATGCAGGCAGGTAAGCCGCACTCCTCAGTGGCTCCATCTGGTGGTTGTAGGCGGAAATATAAACCACTAAACTCCAAGTCCTTTAGTGTCCCAGTGGCGTCAGAATAGGGGTGGCAGGGGGGGCGGCCGCCCCCCCCCCCCCACTTTTTTGCCACCCCAAAAGAGTCAGCACCTTCAAATTTAACTCAATCAAGTGTAAAAACTTTCTTGATTTTTCAACATCGAAAAATGTCTAAATCTAACTTTTTAGCATGCAATGACTTTTCACCGTGGAAATGTCTGACCTTTTACTGTGCAATGATGCTTAAGCCCTGATTTTTCACCATGGAAAACTGTCAATGTCTGACTTTTTAGCGTGCAATGATAGCTAAGCCCTGACATTTTATCATGGAAAAGTGTCAATGTCTGACCTTTAACCGTGCAATGATGGCTAAGCTCTGACTTTTCAGTGTGGAAAGGTTTCAAAGTCTGACCTTTTACTGTGCAATGACAGCTAAGCTCAGACTTTTCACCATGCCAAAGTGTCAAAGTCTGACCTTTTACCGTGAATGACTGCTAAGCTTTGACTTTTCACCGTTGAAAAGTGTCAATGTCTGACCTTTTACCGTGCAATGACAGCTAAGCTCTGACTTTTCACCATGCCAAAGTGTCAAAGTCTAACTTTTTAGGGTGCAATGATAGCTAAGCTCTGACTTTTCACCGTGGAAAAGTGTCAATGTCTGACCTTTTACCGTGCAATGACGGCTAAGCTCTGACTTTTCACTGTGGAAAAGTGTCAATGTCTGACCTTTTACAGTGCAATGACAGCTAAGCTCTGACTTTTCACCGTGCCAAAGTGTCAAAGTCTGACTTTTTAGCGTGCAATGATAGCTAAGCTCTGACTTTCCACTGTGGAAAAGTGTCAATGTCTGACCTTTTACCATGCAATGATGGCTAAGCCCTGACTTTTCACCATGGAAAAGTGTCAATGTCTGACCTTCTACCGTGCAATGATAGCTAAGCTCTGACTTTTCACCGTGCCAAAGTGTCAAAGGCTGACCTTTTACCATGCAATGACAGCTAAGCTCTGACTTTTCACCGTGCAATGACAGCTAAGCTCTGACTTTTCACCGTGGAAAAGCTTCAAACTCTCTGACCTTTTACCGTGCAATGATGGTTAAGCCCTGACTTTTCACCATGGAAAACTGTCAAAGTCTGACTTTTCAGCGTGCAATAAAAGCTAAGCCCTGACATTTTACCATGGAAAAATGTCAAAGTCTAACTTTTTAGCATGCAGTAACGGCTAAGCCCTGACTTTTCACAGTGGAAAAGTTTCAAAGTCTGACATTTTACCGCGCAATGACGGCTAAGCCGTGACTTTTCATCCTGGAAAAATGTTAAAGTCTGACTTTTTCACATGTAATGAAGGCTAAGACCTGACTTTTCACAGATTTACCGTAAATCCAGTGGAACAGGTCATTGTCAAATTTCATACCAAGAAAAAAGTCAGCAATTTTTCAGTTCGCCCCCCCCCCCCCCCCCCCCACTTTCAAAATGTTCTGACGCCCCTGTGTCCACATATTTGCCATCTTAAAATTGAAAGTGATTTGTGTCCAGATGATTAATTACTCAGGGAAATATATGAGCCGAACCCCCTTGTTCTGCAAAGATTGGTAGAAGGCTTATCGGTAGAAGGTACAGACCAAATGCATGTTAATTTCAGTGAAATCATGTAGTTATTCTATATTGAAAGCTGATAATAAAAACCCGTAAACTGTTCGCCAATAAGATCGTGACTAGAAAATGTTTACAGAGCCCTATGTCAATGCTCTGCGCCTTTTAGTGACTTAGGTCTGTCCAACGTTATAGACAGGCGCTATTTAGAAAATATGTATCCTCACTGATTTTGGAAGGTAAATTAGTTTCACCAACAAGTGGAACATAATTTTCCACAAGAAATGTTTCTTCCACACCTCCCCCCTCCTTGTGTTCGTGGTGGTGGTTGGGGGGGGGGGGGGGGTGAGCACCCATCACAGCAAACCCAACATACCCTACCTTAGCGTGAGTAATTTCTACATTTAAAAAAAATTCAATCAGCGTGCTTAAAAGAATCACGTGACTGTCGTTACAGGTGCGCGTGCGTTGTGTGCACAGTTGCTCCAGATCCCACAGGGCTACGATGAGAAGATGGACCTCCACCAGAGGACGCTCTACAGCGGCGAGTACGAGGATGGCTACGAGCGAGTCGAGCGACTCAACTGCATCCAGATGCTCAGGTACTGAATTCTATTGGTTATGCCGATATTTTGTCACACCCAAATGCTCTTGTTAAGAACCTCTAATGGTTATAAGAGTATGGACTGATGATCCAGATGCTCAGGTACTGAATTTATATCAGTTATGCCGATACCGTCTGTCACATCCAGACGCTGTAGTAAAGAATTTCTATTGGTTTTAGGAATATGGATTGACGTATCCAGATGCTGAGGTACTGAATTCTATTGGTTATGCCGATATTTTGTTACACCCAAATGCTCTTGTAAAGAACTTCTATTAGTTATAAGAATAGGGACTGACGTATCCAGATGCTCAAGTACTGAATTTCTATTGGTTGCGCTGATACCGTTTGTTACATCCAGATGATCTTGTAAAGAACTTCTATTGATTATGAGAATATGGACGGACGTATCCAGATGCTGAGGTACTTATATAGAACGGCCTGACGATGCTGTACAAGCTGCAGATCGAGATGATATTTAGGGTTCGTAGGGAACGAGGTATAAATTCATGCCGAGTTCCGTACAAACTGTAAATCATCGAGTTTTGTAGCTGCTCTACTACGTGCTCTGTACTTGTTGTTGTCCTACCAGTCAATCCACAAAGTCTACTCTTCTGAGCTGCTCTTAGACCCTCAACCACACAACATAGTCTGCTAAATCCCGATGCTCAGTATAGACCGTATTGAGGTACCCGAGGATTCCTTTCGGTGTTGACTGTTTGTTTTGATTCATAGACGGCCGCCCTGCTGCGCAGTGCCATGTTAAACAGTTTTTATATCCCTTCAGACTGGAAATCCTATGTCAGAAATGGAAATTTCAGGTATTTCTACATTCAAATGCCAAAATATATTCAGTTTCTAAAGCTATAAATCAGGAAATGATAGTTCATCTGGGTACAGGTGGATGTGGTGCGTCCAGCCAGTTGGGACTAGATCCTTTAGGTAACCGGGGCGATATCAGGAAGTTTAGTGACGTCTGGAGGGCGTATCCAAAATTTCTATTGGTTACAACTATATTGTCTGCTATAACTAGAGCATAAACCTCCCCTTGTTTGTGTTTTACAGAGTGTTCATGGACGGGCCATCGGAGATTGCCTACACGGAGGATGGCACACTGAGTGTGGACGATGTGGCTGACGTCGCCGACGAGTATGACACCCTGAATGAGCCTTCCTGCTGCAACGTCCAATGAGGTCAGCATCAAATGCCACTCAAAATTCTTTTGACATGAGCCCAGTTGTTTAAGTTATTTTATTATTGCCACCCAACCTGGCGGATTCACCAAACCCTACATCTCACACACCACTTACCTATCATAATACAATTTTCATATCCAATGGTATCTGTATGAAACTTGATGTGATTTGAGTATTTATAATTTCCACAACTGATTGAGTCCGTTAATGCAGAAATAGTATAATGACATCCAGTACGGTCAACTTAGAACAACACAGTAATCATGATTGAAGTATAAATGTTCACTGATTCAGTTAACGTCGGTTCTGTCATTTTTTTGATATCTTAAGTCATCAATAATGTTGCTGGAGAATATCATTGGAATTACTAAAGACCATGAATTTGAGACCATGCTCAGATCAGTTTGTGGTTGTAGTGTAAAGATAATATGTATAGTTTTTTACAAGTAGATTAAGTGAGCTTTTTATCGTCCATCACCACAGGTCCGCGCATCCCTTCCCCCGCCTTGTGGGTAACCGTTCCTCTTCCGGTTCTCGTCAGTACGTCATTTCTGGTCGTTGCCGACGGGAGGAGGAAAAAGCATTGTCGATCTTGAAGTGCCATGCCAACAAAATAAACATTTTTACGGACGCTAAGGTCATCTATCAAGGTCAACCATGCCCAGTTTTCATCTTGCCTCATGTACTATTTCTACATTGTCGATTATGAAGGTTTTGCTGAAGTGATTTTCTATGTTTAGTTATTTCACCTCTCGATTACATCATACCTTATTATAGAAACCAATCGTGATATATCTGTGCAGGAGAATGTTTTATATCTGTATGTGTATTATATATAATTAGCTATATAATTAGAAACATTATGTTATGCAGAAACACAACATTAGCAAGTGTAAAAGAACATATATCTATCATACTCGATTTTTAAAGGTTTTGATTGACCCCGAAGCCTGGGTTGGATTAATGAATGCACCTATCTTCCAACTACTCCAGCTAAATTCCACAATTTCATCAGAAAATTTATTTTTTTCATATAGTCTCATATTCCAGTGGAAGACAATATGAAACAGATTGAATCTTCTCTTCCTACTAACTAATACCTCTGCTTTATTATACTAGATTTATAGATTATGTTTGCAATATGTTTACTGGATCCTTGCAGAGCATCTGAAAAATATGTTTATAGAAGGCTTAGAATGACAAATCAATACCTCCTTCAGTTCTATTTATAAAAATATAATTATTTCACCACTGTGCTATAAATACATGCTATGTAGGCAGAGGAAGAGCTTCGAGCTTGCTTAATGTAGGATAGGATACATGTAGGTGAGGATTCAACTTCCTGCTTTAAAAAAGTTATAGCCAACCATTATTATGCTCGAACATTCTACCAAAACAAATAAGTTATCATGTATAAGAACAATTTTTGATATACCCTTATATTTAAGTAAATTGATTGCAGCAATTTATAAAAAAAAGTCTCCTCTGTGCTATATTTCTCCTTTCTTTCTTGTTTTCACTTTAAAAGCTGGTTACATGAAAGTTTTTTTATTTAATGCATTAACCTCATTTATACCATCAAACACAAGTGTCAATGGGGGAGTTCCCACTTAGCCAATGTATTCCTTCCGGTAAGTGATGTCAACAGCTATGAAAACATCGGCATTGTTGTGCACAGTAGATTTGAAAAGTGAAAAGTACTACCAGTAATAATTTAAAAAAACCTGTACACTTCACATCCTACCTTCAAGTAACTGTGGTACAAAATAACATCAGTTACCAGAAATAATTAAAATAGCAGTGAAACCTGAGTCATTAAAATGCTATCAACAGGCGTCAAAGTGGGATTCTATGGGGAAAATGTATACTAGAACAGATTTGCATATGGCAGATGATTAGAAATTTACGGTAACTTTTAAATGAAAGGTACATATGACCAAGACTTGTATATAAACACATACTTGGTGAGTACATGATATACATAGGTTGGCCGGTCGACACACCGACCTTTGTTATATATTTATATATGTACTTGATCAGTACGTTTTCCACATTTGTATATAATATATAATATTAATGGATAACATTGCGTATCTACTTACAAAGGATGTTTGATGCAATTGCATTATGGAATAATGGATGTAGACAGAAAGTCCATGCCAATAATATGCGATGTATGTATGAGCCTTGTCAATTATTTCCAGTTTCTATACAATATTGCTATCAATAACCGCATATATGAAATATATTAAATTGACTGTGGGTGTAGTACAACCTTAAAGGCTTAAAATACTTAATACCTACCTATTTCCGATTCGGTTAATTTTCTACCCCTAATAACATTTATAAATTGAAATTGTGAGGTTTTGAAGAGAAATCTTGATCCGATTAGTTTCCGGTAATATATGCAATTTGTTTTTTGAGATAATGGGAAAAATTTTGTTTACTAAGATATACCGTTTAAAAGATCTAAATGGTGTGAATCTAAACTGAATTCTCTAAGACAGATAAGAATACCTTTGTAATATCAAAGGAGCAGATTCCTAGCAATTCTATCATCTGAAGTGAAGTTTTCGCTTTTCAACTATTGGAGCATTTTATGATATATTAAATTGTGTGAAAAGATCACATTTATGTATCCCAATACACTATAGAGTAGCGGCCAAATCTAATCAGGGTTGCCACAAACTGAGCTAAGAGCATTTTTCCTGGCATATCCCTGACAGATTTAAGTTTCCCCTGGCAAATTAGTTGGATAATTCTTTTTTTTTTAAACAACCTGAGATTTTGTGACTCTAGGACCAGACTTTTGAAATACAATATGGTTAATTGTTATAAAGCTTTTTTTCAAACGTCTGTAGCCAAGGAGATAGTGTCGGCTAATAGTAATGTCAATTACATTTGAAACATGAAGTACATATATATATTCTTTTAGATTCACGGATTTCGAGGGTGTCAGAATTAGCCAGTTTTCCATGTGTTAATCTGGAAATTCCAGTTTTCCCTCATATTTCAAAATTCCAGTCTTCAATAATATATTTATTTCTGAATTCCCTAACAATTCACTGACCTTAAAAAAGTTTTCCCTGACGTGTGGCAACCCTGCTATTCTTCAAGTCCTGTGTGCTAAGCCATCTGAGAATCATCCTCAAGATTATGTTTGGGTGCCAAACTGTATAAAAGCGTTGTTTATTTGGCCATGACTCATGAGCAAATAATAGGTTATATCAGTCTTTTGCGAATATAATTCTTTATAGAAAATAGTGTCCAATAATAAGATTCAACTAGAAAATACGGCTTACTGAAATACCCAAAGCATTAACATGGTCATTTTTATATATAACCCGCTATAGAATAATATTCTTATATTCCTCAATGCTACTAACGTTTTCCTTGGAGAGCCACTGGCTAACCATATAGCGTTGCATTAATGTACAAGGTGAAGCTAATGTGTAAGATCTATTTTGATCGGATTTGTTAACGGCCTGTCATGTAGGGTTATATACCACAACAATGTGATAAAAATCGCCATGGTATTTAAGAGCTTGAAAGCATTACTTAATAGGATTGTACGAAAAGTTCACTTTAAAAAAACAATGCTCTAGAATATTGTGTCATAGATATGTGTGGTTGTAATTCTAAAGTTGTTCACTTTATTTGTACTCAATGATATCGGCATGCTAAAGGTTGTATTATAATTCTTTTCTCGGTGTTCGGATTTATCATTTAGGCCTTCTCAATGTGAATTTGGAAATTTTACTATAAATTATTTCTATAGGTGTAAAATATGGTAGCACACGATTGGATAACACAGATTTCACACTGAGAAACATTGGTGTGTAATACACGGAAACAAGGTTACTGTAGTTGTACTTCAAAAACACTGGGTATAATTGTCAATCCTATTATCCCGAGGTAGAAGGATCATCATATTGACCATTTTACCAAACATCTTGGATGAACGACTACTGTCAACCTGTTTCTGTATTATCATGTACCTTAAAATGGCGAAATTTTACATTTTATGTCGATCAGATGGCCATACCCTGTACGTTATCTGATGATGTATGGCCATAAATACAATATGGTTATGAGCGGGCGGTATATGTAGGTGATACAGCCATTGGTGTACAATAAATAAGTAATATCATTACATTAGTCTCAGGTATGTGTGTTGGTATGCCTACATATCAAACATATGGGAGCATAGGCCTCAACCGACGCATCTCCCCAAGGCAACTGAGCTACCACTTGTACAGGTCATAAGACCCATGCCTGTACAAGCCAATACAGAGAGCGATTTCAAAATGTGGACTTCAGTGGTAAAATGATACAAATCATACATATATTTGGCCGGAAGGTCCTAAAGCAAGGCTGAAGGTAAGAGAATGGGATATTTTGGTAAAAAGGGATTTCGCCTACCTCCCTTTTAGCTGATACCCCTAGTTGGCCTGTTATATCCTATTAAAATTCGTCACAAAATATCTTAAACTTGTTTGTTTTCAGTGGGATTTACTCCCAGAATCTAGACATAGAAAGAAACAGGTACTAAGATTTTCACACGGATATGGTTATTTATCTTTGTTTGATTGATCTTACGTCCGGTCAACCATTACCAGTCTGTTATAGACTTCCTCAAGGTTAAGCTTTTCTCACTTATTTACATCACAGGGGTGGTGATTGAATCTATATGAATTCAGGTAGAAATCTCACCCAGACATATTTACCGAGGTGGAAGTTCTTTTACATCCCACACTCCACGGACATGGTATGAGACTGGCCTTTGATATAGCAGCAAGTCTACCACTGATGTGGATATCCGTTTGTTTGGGTAGTTTAATGTCCAATATGTTCTAGTAGACTTTGCTAGGGGTGTAGGAGAAAGGTGGTTGCATTGGGACTCGAACCTACAACCTTTGGATAATTAGTCCAGTGCATTAACAACTGACCTAACTCCCCAATTCATATAGTAGGTCCTCTAAGTGGTGAATGACACATCAAATATCTTCCTCTATAATTCACTTCCAACTCAGGTTAACCGGAGCAGAGGTTTTTCAAGAAAGATACTCCATAATAATAATAATAATAATAATAATAATAATAATAATAATAATAATAATAATAATGATAATGATAATGATAATGATAATGATAATGATAATGATAATGATAATATAATCCTCAATTAGAATATACCCTTTATCTCTATATACAGCTCATTAGAATCGGTGCAATGCAACCACTGACAAAATACTTAGTATTTTATTCAATTATGTAAATATGCTTTTAAAATGGGTAAACCAAATAAATAAACAAGTCACTTGGTATTCTTCATAATATATATATATGCTTTTAAAATGGGTAAACCAAATAAATAAACAAGTCACTTGGTATTCTACATAATATATATGTATTTGATCAATATAGGTTTTTACAAATATCTTATAATAATGATTGAAACCATGAGAGTGGGTATGAGATAATCCATGACTTAACTCGTCCTAATACAATTACAGATGATAAGAGTACTTCATCGATATTATGATTATCCAAGTAAGCATGGCTCTGCATGATCAACAACATTGATATTTCTTAACCTCTCCTTGATAACAGCAACAAATCACTAACGAAGACCCATTCCAGTGGGATAAAAAAAAGACTATAGTAACACCGTGCATTGCTTTAACTGTAACTACTTTACAGGGATGAAAGTCAGGACTGAGGAAAAACATCGGAAATTTAAAACGCATTTAAGAAAGAATAATTTTAACAGTATTTTGGAACAGAATGGGTATGAATCGATATACATTTAATGCTGATTGTTGTGTTGCCGATGTGTATGAAATATCGGAATTCCCTCATTTGTCGGAAAACTTGCATCCCTGACTTGATAGCCAGCACCATCTTTTCAGTTACCTAGGTTTTTGTTATCAAATCTTTTTTTCTATTTCCATTTATCACAGGGTTTTTTTCACTTACGTTTTTTTCTTCGCCTATTTAGTCAAGTGTAGAGACGTTTTGGGGAGAGACCTACAGGAATCGACTCCCTATTAATAATCGGGTACCGACAATACAACACCAGAGGAGCATGTCCCTAGCCGGACACCAGAACAAGTACATCTTATTTCGTTTCAATCATTCTTCAGGGTGTTTATAACTGTAGGGATGTCAGTTGGGGTCAGCAAAAAGGAAATGCCTCAGAGACATAGAGGAAGTGTGGAAAACATGTCATGGTCATCCACAGCGCTGAGGTCTGCGGGGAGGTTAAAATCACTGATTTATTAGCGTGAATGAGGTTTAACTAAAAACAGATTGTTTTATATATGGATTTCTATGGAAAAGTGGAAATCTGCCGTCCCCTTGGAAGAAAGGTGACTAGAGGAATAAGAAACATGCAGAAGCCCAGCGGCAGTCATCCTGTTTCCTTGCCAACTGTACACCTCAGAAGTCTACCAGCATTTCTTCATCGATACCCGTCATCAAATCGTCCAGCTGATCTGAAATGGTAATAGAGAATAGTTTGAGAATGGTGGTGTCTTACTACACCACAATATGATAATTATATATTTCATGTTACAGGGATGTCAGTTCGGGTCAGGACAAAATGTGGAAATATTTTCGGTGGAATTTGCTGTCTCAGAGAGACCAAGAAAAAACATGGAAAAAGTGACATTATCAGTCAGTGCGTAGTGCTGAGGGTCTGTGTTGAGGTTCAAACCAGTTGTAGAGTCTACAAGGGACAGAGCCATTGTTAGTTCATGAAACAGTCACTAGGTAGTCGGGGGACAGAACCTGTATTCTGGCTCTTTGTTCTTACCAAATGCAACTGTCTTTAAATGTTTTACCATGGTTCCCTTGACTCTATACACCAATCCCAGAGCAGGAAGATATAATGCTAAAACCCAGGACATGATGTTTTTGACATGGAACACTTTATTTACACATGTGAGCAAGGCAAGAGTTGTGGCATTTCCCAATTATCACTCACTTCTTTTGCACCTCCATTAGTGAAGAACACCTACTTTTTCACCTCCATTAGTGAAGAACACCTACTCGGGGGGCGTCATGGCAGCCCCCATGGATCATAGGCTATATGCCGTATAGGTCCAGTCTAGTTAGGTGTAGACCTTAAAAATATGGGAGTCAGAACTCGAACACAGAAGTACAGGGTACAATTACTAAAGAGAGGACTGATCGTAATTACATCTGGAGGAGTCCATATACATTACACAATCCACAGGGGACACCTTGCTGCAGGTTCAGCTTGCAAGCTGCCAATGAGGGATGAGCTGCGGTCCGTTGAATAATTTAGGCTCCTCCGTGAAGACCCTTTTCTGTATGCCAATCATATCAAGAGACATCACAATTTGAGTTTGAGTTTGATTCAAGTCACGCATTTTGTCGGCTCCGTAATTTCACGTGTCGAACTCAAACGAGTGGCGTCTAGATTTTATCCTACCCCATTTCCACGATTTTTGAATATTAGAAAGTAGTGACATAAATAAGACTTGATGTCACACCCGTGACATAAACAAATCCCATGTTAAGCCTATGCAGTTTTTTTTATTAGGAGTAGGATAAAACCCAGGGACGATATGGGTCAACTTTATCCAACACTTATGGATGACCTTATGGATGGCTAAGACAGTCTTACCCAACAAATTTAAAAATTATCATACGATAACCCTTGTGCGAGGTACAGAAAAAAAGTCTTCATGTATAATTCTATGTTATTCAACGGGTCCCAGTCTCGTTGCCCAATTTTGTCGCAATAGTCATATCTTGCACAAAACAACAGTCCTGTTAGACTGAGCAGTGTTTGGGCGAGTGATGGCATAACTAAACAATACACCACGAGGCGGCACTGAAAGGTAAAACTGTAATTCCTCTGAGTACATGTCATAACACTGGGTTTTTTGTTATCAGCATTTTAATAGCTCATTTGTGTGCATTTTGTGTGCATTTTGATATCTTGACTCAGAATAATCACGGTCTGTGAAATAATTAATTGGGAAGGTAATATAATGATTGTTTTTGATAGAGGATACAAATTACGGCAAAAACTGCTGGTTGGGAATTCAAGAAGCACTTTGAGGATGGAGATAAGCTGACAATTTCTTCACTTATTGTCTCTGTTTACTGAATGACAGATTATCCATGGATCCGGCACAATACTATTTATTGTACGTGAAACTGCTTAAAATTCAAGAAGAAACAATTTCTTTTACTTGTAGCATTATCCGATCATTTCCTGTTATTAATGGAAAGAGAAAACAAACGTCTTCAATTTGCTCATATTAGTATATAAATAAATACTGATGGATGTTGGAGCCACTAACAAAATGATACCCTGGTGCATTCTCTTTTCTGTTCTCAATTCCCGTGCTTCAACTTGTGTTACAATTCGTGCGTTACGATGTTTTTCACCTTTTAGTTGTCCCACTAGTCTCGGCACTTGTGCCTTCATCAGGGACTAATAAATAAATACTAAGCTGATTTGTTAATAACGTATGAGCAGTGATCATCAAAGACTGAACTGAAAGGTGTTGGTGGTAAAATGAGCCAGTCACCCTGCAGTTAAAAAAAGGCTGAAGACGGGATATTGTTATTGCTCAATGTAACTGATGTGGTTCTGCAGAAGACAGAATCGACAATTCTCAAGCTACACGGAAAATTAACGAAGCAAGACAATACAAAAGACTACATCTGAGAAGTGATATTTGCAAAGAAATACACATTAACTCTCTTGGATTCTCTTGATGAAGGAGAAAAACACAAAGACGTTATCATTCACTAAAGCCTATAAGACATCGACATACACGTCTATCATCGGTTGTTCCCGACTCTATCGCCAATCATAACCAGGAACATTTGGGAACAATGATGTCGATGGATGAGGGTATCTGACCCTCAGATTTTGATCGGTCATTACCCCCATCGGGAGTGTAATAAAAGGTAATAAAATCGGTTCGGTGAAGTGTGCCAGTAGTTGCTGCAAAGTACTAATCTAGTACAACTCTAAAATTCACGCTCGACATGGTGGTTAAAGGTGGCAACTATAGATCAGTCAGAACTAGTTCGTTGTGATGCATTTTAACACAAAATTAGTAAATTTAACGTTTTGACGAATTCACCAAAAATGGGCCAAAAGAAAATGATATGAGTTCTTTTATGTGTAAAACGTTTTAGAATTTCTACATATTCCATTATAATATTGGTATCTTATTCAAAAATGAGCACATCGACCCCAATTCTTTAAATTAGTAATGTGTTCTACAATTATATTCAATTGTCAAGAAATTAACATGGGTAAATTGCATGACATTCGTTTAACGGTGGTGACAATGCGTGCCTTCAACGAAAATGGTCATTTTGATAGTATTTCAAAGGCCCGAAAATTAAATAAGAAAATAAGAAAGTTATTGCAGGATGCTAAAAACTCGTACATTGAAGAGCAGCTCGAAACTTATAAGGATGACCCCAGCGAGTTTTGGTGAATAATCAAAGATCTCTTTCAGTCTGACAAAACAGGCAGTGATTGCTCTTTGGTTGACGAGTGTACAGGCGAACAGGTAAAATTTTCTGAAACGGCAGCGTATATTAATGAATTCTTTACCAACATTGGGCAAAAACTATTTGATAAAAGGGACCGATCTGGTTACTGGAAGTTGCTGAATGACTTCAATAATTCTCCTGACGAGCCTGCTTTTGAAAATCAAAGCTACACATTAGATAGAGCTACAGTATACAAATTGGTGAATGAAATAAGAGTGAGCAAAAGCTCTGGTATACAGAATATCTCGGGACGAGCAATGAAAGACACCATGCAATCCTTAGTGCCTGAGTTCACTAGACTCTTTAACTGCTCTCTTAATACGGGCAAGATCCCAAGGGAATGGAAACGTGGAAGTGTCATACCAATTCCGAAGGGCGGGGACGCGTATCGAATCACAAACTGGCGGCCAATATCTTTGTTGCCATGTCCTAGCAAAATACTCGAAAAACTTATGTATGTACTGATAAACGAAGAAGTAGCACAAAGAAATCCCATTTCTGACAAACAATATGGTTTTCGTAAATTAATGGGAACGGGCGATGCTGTTTTTGATTTCACCAATCACCTTAATCAAAATATCAACAAGGGCCTAGTAACTGCAGTGTGCTTTATAGACCTAAATTTTGGAGTGCCCCAGGGCTCTGTCCTGGGGCCTCTTTTATTCAACCTGTTTGCTAATGATATGTGCTCGGATATAGAAACCAGTCGGTGCACACAGTATGCCGACGATTTGGTCATCTATTCCACCCACAAAGATCCTCATACGTCTATGAGTAACCTTCAATCAGCTCTGGACAAGGTAGATAAATGGTGTGCGGAAAACGGTATGACCATAAACACCGGTAAAACCAAGACTGTTTGGTTTGGCTCTAGTCGTAGGTTGGCTCACTTACCGCCCCATGAGATTAGATGTTGTGGTTGCGACTTATCAGCGGTAAGCAAGTATAAATACCTTGGAGCGGTAATCGATTCCACACTAAGTTTCGTCCAAAATGTGAAGGAATCTGTAAAGAGCATTCACTCTAGACTGTTCAAATTGAGTAAACTTCGTCCGTGTTCGAGTACCGATGTTGCACGTAGAATCTATCTGACCGCCATACGACCGGCAGTGGAGTAATGTTTGTTTCTTACGGATGGTGCCCCCTTGGCACAGGTCCCTAAGCTACAACTGGCCCAGAACCGGGGCTTGCGCATAATTCAAGGGTACACACGGCGCAGGCAACAGATACAAGACCTCCACCAAGCCCACAGTATCGACTATCTTGACTGCAGAAGGAACATGCAGCTCCTGAGCCTCATGCACAAACGATCACAACAGGAATGCAATATAGATAATGGACCACGAAGAACACGCAGCCAAGGCAAAGTGAACTTCTGTATACCACATATCTATTTGAGTCATTACAAACGCTCACCCCACTACAGGGGAAACGAACTCTGGTCTAAACTCAGTGGGACCGTGCAACGAGTAGTTCTCAAAAGAGAATTCAAAGTACTAGTTAAAACGCAGTATTCCACATACGAATGGCGGTGTTAGCAACTGACTGTAAGTTGAAGTGATGCTATGTCTCATCTCATTTCATTAATCATAATCACATTGAGTGGAAAAAACCTAATGAACTTGATGTATCAACTCACCAGTGGAAGAACTGCCCTGAGGCAGAACTGGCTGTTATTTTCTCTTTTGAAATAAAAAAAAACAAAAAAAAACAAATGTTTAGACAGGTGACGGGAGCTCTGTTCGCTGGTAAACCTGACAACCAGGGCTGGTCTGCACAGTATTTTTAAGTATAATGATTATTTCTGGTAGTATGTGGCAATCGTCAAATATGGCGATCATAGACCACATTAGTATGACGTCATTCTCAGCGATGTCAGTTGGGGTCGTGAGAAATAAGGAAATATTTTCATGTGGAATTCACTGCCTCAGAGAGACATGGATAACACATCGTTATCGGCTATGTAATGGGGCTGGGCTGTGTGGGGAGGTTTGACCCACTGTTTATTGGTGTGATTGAGGCACAATTCATTCTCTCTTTGTTTCTCACAAGAAAAATAATTTTATGAACTGAAAATGAAAACAAGGATTTCCTTGGAAAAAACCAAAAACTGCCATCCCTGAATTCTACACACCCAGAGGAGGCTTCCCTTACGTACTGGTGCCAAACATCGGGACACCCTTTCCTGAGTGCGGCTTCTGGCGATCCTAAACATCACAAATTGTTTATTCTGCAGAATATTTAACTGAACCATGGCATTGAAAAAATGTATCAATATGATACCTTTATCCTGATTGAACTTATCAGTGTTGTCACACTTTCAAAGATCAACTTGGCACAGTTATTGAGACTGGACTACAATGTTGGTACTAAAGGTATGAAACCAAATATGGGTCTGGTCTTGCACACAACATACCACTTTTTCATTATTTTCATTATTTGAAAGCAAACACAACGCAACATTGATAGAGCCACCCTGTGTGGAGTTTGGAATTGTTTGGCACTGAAATATCACGTGATTTAACTAATGCGGTCTATAAGGAAGAGGGGTAGCGTTCCCCCTTGTTACATCGCTTTCTGAGAGGGATACTGCAGCTTATGTTTATCTTAATTCTCATTGGCCACAAAATAAAGTAGAGATGTTCCAAATGCATCCGACCCTATTCATTGAATACAACTGGAGTCACCGATGCTTTTTTAACATCCAGGTTGTGCTTCAGTGGTATGCGCCACTGGAAGGGCTAGAGAAAAGTTGAGAAGAAAACGAAATAACCTGAAAGCTAGCATCCCTGGTGAAATGAAATAATTATCGTGTGTATACACAAATGTACTCTATATGCATCCAAATAAAGTTTTGGTTTTATTTTGGTTTCTAAAGAAGCCATCCATAAAGTAGGAACGCAGTGAGAGGGTGGGGTTGGGTCCAAAATTTTAGAAATTTGGGGTACGTCCCTTCCTTTTTGCTATTGCATAGAAGATGGACATGGGGTGGGGGGGAGGGGTAAACATTTTCAGATATTCTGCCCACATACGTTATGGATGGCACCAAATTGTCACTTACCATCCTCCCAGAGGTCATGTACGGCTGGTGGCTTATGGCGAGGCCCTGAGCTGGGGCCGGGGACGGAACTCTGTTTGAGCCCTGAGCTGAGGCTAGGGGCTGTACTAGACCTGGGTCCTGAGTTGGGGCCGGGGCTACCTCTTCCCGCTGTGGCAGTCAATGTTGGCCCTGACCCTCTCCAAGACGTGGCTGAGCCCGGGGTCTGAGGCGTCGGTGGTCTCAACCTATGTCTGTCTGTGTGGCTGGCTTTAAAGTTATAAGTCCCTGGTTCTGGTGTCCTGTGGGGGTGGTTCAGTGTCTGCGGCGAGGATAGCCGTGGCCCAGGTATAGGGTTGCGGGGTAACACCCCAACCCTACCCCCTTGGTAAACGCCACCCCCTCGCGTCAACCCTCGCCCCTGCGCGCCGTAGTTCTCATTCCGCCCGCTGAGTGGCGTGCCGGATCCTCCTGGTTGGTTTTGATGGTGGTAGTGCCCCCTGGTGTCTAGTGGGTGTAACATGGTAGAGTTTGATGACGGCGCCCCTGGTGGGGGTCGTGTGAGTGGACCTGGGGAGGGCAGGGCAGGGGGCGGGTCGAAGTCCTCCTCAGTGAAATGAGCGAGTTTGTGGCAGACGACATTTCCTCTGGCGTCGCGCGCGTAAAGACGCACCACGTTGCTGGGTGTGATGTTCAGGTAATGGTTCCTGGGCGATGGACTGAACACGCCAACCTACAAAAAGGAATATAATATTGTTCAACTTCAATGACGTCTCATTCTATTGACTCTTTTTTTTATGAATGAATACAAATTTATGAGAAAAAAATGGAAGGGAAATTCGATAGCTCTACCTCATGATGCAGCGTTTTAGGATCTGCTCTTCAAGTATTGGTTCTAGTGATAAGTCTGGTGAACCCCAAAACTTGGCTAATAGACAAGAGAAGACTGAAAAACGGTTTCAAAGGTCTATGTGGACTATGTCTTTAACTCACTAGCCAGAAGTATAGGTTCCGTGCTCCATCTATACATAAAGGGACTAGAAATCTGTAAGGCCTTGAGGCACATAATCAATCAATAGATTTTCAATCTCTAATCAATGAGTGAAGACTAACAAGAAATGTCGACTGGTCTACTGTGATCTCATACATTTTCAATGGGAACTTCATGATAGGTAAGTATTAAAAATTGTTATGACTTGAGCCTATATGATAACACGCCAATTGTTTTTGATCATACCTTTTCCCCACTAATCCTTCGGGTCGGTGAAAATCAGTGTAATTTTTTGTCAATCTACAATTTGTTGTTAATGTACACACTTTACAGGCCTGATTTTAATCAGTTCGGGCATTACTAGTGAGGGGGTGATGGCCGACTCTCCCCGACCTTAAGATTGTCACTGTAACACTTTCACCAACTCTTCCCGATTTTTTGAAGGCCGTTTTATCATTGTAAGCATCTTTCCATCTTTTTGAGATTAAAGCATTACATATAGATTTGTCGGGGAGATAAAAGTACATATGCATAACTCGAGTTTAGATCTCTCAATTAGCCTGCATATTGGTTTTATACGTTCAGGGATGTTAGCTGGGATCAGGATGAAAGTGAAAATATTCTTCAAGTGTAATTTACCGCCTCAGAATGAAAACATGGAAAACCCATCTGTGTCGGTCATGACACAGAGCTGAGAATCTATAGGGAGCCAAAGTGAACCCGCTGCAACCACAGATAGCCGGTCACAAAATACTATTTCTGGGTATAGGCGCTCAGTACTTAGACTATGTAGGTTCAAAATTAAATGTGTCATTCTCCAATCTTTTAGATCCAAATAGTTATAAACTTCACTTCAAAAGTAACAAACGAGACCAAAAACATAGGTCTAGCCTCAAACCCCCATAGCTTTAGCACTAAGCCTCGTTCTTACTGGCCACCGGAAATGGTGTTTTGTAGGTGGGTATCTGTTGTTTCAGCGGGTTCACTTTGGCTCCCTATGAGGAGGTTCAACTGACTGTTCTTTTGTTGTGTATAAGGCTCAATTTACATAACCTTTCGTATTACACAAGAACAAAAGAATATGCTGAAAATGAAAATGCTGATTTTCTTGGATAATTCAAATCTGTTATCTGTGTAGGTTGGAGCCTGACCTGACGCAGAACGAGCACACAGCCGGCCGTCAGGTAAGCGCCGTGATCCTTCAGCAGCTGACGGTGGATCGTGCCCTTGATAGTTCCGGCGGCGTCCCGCAGCACGGCGCTGGCGTCGGCCACGTGCGCCTGGATGGCGTCAACGATGGCGGCCACCACGGGCACTTTTCCTCGGGGCAGCTGCCGTAGCCCGGCCTGAAACCAGCGATGAAAGTCAGGACTGAGGGAAAAATCGGAAACTCAAAACCCTTATATAAAAAAGGGAAGCACTAATACTATCATATGGCCGTATGACCTACACATACTGCCTGCTGCTACCTATGACGTATATGTAGCCGTACGCCACTAGATATTGTGACTAGATAAGGATTCGACATTTTTAGGCATATAATAATACGAAAAAGGGCTGACTGTCTTAGTACGTCAAAATATGCGGTAAAATGATTTATCAGATACATCCTTCTGCCTTTGGCATCAGGATGCATCTGATCAATAATTTTACCGCATATTTTTTATGTACGAAGAGAGCAATCCAGTTTCCCAATAATATCATTTTGGAAAAGAGTGGCTGTGCAACTTACTTTCCTGACGACTGAGGGTAAACTGAAGTCGTTCAGAATATTCTCTGCTCTAGGCTCCAATTCTGATTTCATCATTCTCCAAGGCGCGTCAGCGAACACGTCCTCACTGCCCTGACTGCTCGCCACCTCTGCCTCAGCTTCACTCCGCTACACAACAAAAAAGGTGTTTATCATATACCCATGCACGTACTTTTAACCCTTTCCATTCGAGCAGGTTGGTGGGTACCAGTAGCTGTAGAGCCCAGGGTACCCCTTGGTTGTATGTCTCTGGGGGCGAGAATGCCTTGAGGCACTCAGGAAAGTTTCACTTGTCATGTGACCTAGAGAAATTCTGTATTGCCATAGAGAAATTCTTTTTTGAAACAGTATACAAAATGTATTGATTTCCACACATATCTTTCCATATTTTACATGAACTCTTTAAATTTTTCTTGTATTTATTGGAAAATGCCTGAATATATCATGAATGCCTATAGGCATTCTCGCCCCCTGTATACATTATGCCTGTAGGCATTTTCGCCCCCCCCCCCCCCCGTACATAATGCCTACAGGCATTTTCGCCCTGAATGGGTTAATGGTCACGTACTGCTACTCCCTATACCGCATACTTTTTACGGAACACATTGAGACAAAGGAGCTTCCCTTCGACATGGTTTCTAAGCCAATTTATGGTAAAATATTATTTATTTCGGGTTTGTTTGTTTGGAAAGTATAACGTCAAATTTGTTGAATTAGACTTTTTCCTATACACCTTTGGCCTACGGTTACACCATGCTATGGGGCCTGGAATAACTTACGTTTAGTACCCAAGGCTAATGTTTCCTACACAAAGTTGAAGTTTACTACCCAAGGTTGACATTTTGACCCATCAGATTGTCTCTTACAAAATTTAAATGAAAAGCAGTGGGGAGAAAACATAGTGTCAAGTTATTCAATAAGGTTGGATCTGGCTTCTGGGTAGGCAAATAATGCTATTTATTGTTATTAAACTACATTTGAAGGTATATTAAATAGGGAAACCAAGTTTCCTGAGAGAGAAAGTCAGAGTTACTTGGTAAGGCTTGCGAAAATTACTGCCCATGGCCAAGGCCTTGGGCTGTCAATTTTCCAAGCCTTACCTCGTAACTTTGACTTTCTCTCACCAGGACATAGTTTCCCTCTATTCTTTGGGGTATAAGATAAATATTTTTCATATGCACTTTTTTCCGAAACCGCCGGATTTTGCAAGCCGGAGCATTGGATTAACACGGGTGTGACATAAAGTCTTGTCTATGTCACTACTTTCTAATATTCAAAAATCGTGGAAAGGGGATAGGATAAAATCTAGACGCCATTGGTTTGACTTGGATTTTATTCACTTGTCTTCGACTTGTGAGATTACTGAGCCAACAAAATGCATGACATAAATAAACTCATACTCAAACCCTTGACGTCTCTTCATAGTATGTGAACATAGAAAGTACAATACTGATATTGCACTTCTTAGTTTACCTCAATTTACTATTCATTTTAAAATACCAAACTCACCAACTTTTGAGGGACATCAACTTTCGGAGGTGCTGGGGAAACAGGTTTCAGGTTA
This sequence comes from Alentia gelatinosa, assembly GCA_950022655.1. Taxonomy (NCBI): domain Eukaryota; kingdom Metazoa; phylum Annelida; class Polychaeta; order Phyllodocida; family Polynoidae; genus Alentia; species Alentia gelatinosa. The sequence continues at coordinate 38,305,802 of OX465581.1, read as the reverse complement.
TCCAGATCCATATCTGGTTTCTGTGAAGAGGATAGATCAACATCAAAACACAAATATGATAGTTTAGAACTCACAAATACATAATAATACAAATATAAATAATCATACAATCATACAAATAATACAATCATACAAATAATCATAATAATACAAATATAAATAATTATTGAACTTCACAATTTGATGATCATCATTGGAAACTAAGGAAATACAGAAAAATCATCTTGTGTTTATACTCTGAAAAATGAATTTACAATTGTAAATAGTCTAGCCTTTTGTCATATCTCAGACGCATTGTCTGAGATACACAGACTCATTGCTAAAACAGTCATCTCCTGTATATTAAAGAGAGAGAAAACAATGAAACAGAGAAAGAAAGAAAGAAAGAAAGAAAGAAAGAAAGAAAGAAAGAAAGAAAGAAAAGAAAGAAAGAAATAGGGAGGGAGGGAGGGAGGGAGGGAGGGAGGGAGGGAGGGAGGGAGGGAGGGAGGGAGGGAGGGAGGGAGGGAGGGAGGGAGGGAGGGAGGGAGGGAGGGAGGGAGGGAGGGAGGGAGGAAGGAAGGAAGGAAGGAAGGAAGGAAGGAAGGAAGGAAGGAAGGAAGGAAGGAAGGAAGGAAGGAAGGAAGGAAGGAAGGCTGGTTGTCACCCACCAATCGGGGAAGAAGTCCTGCTGGGCCCGGGAACTTTCGCTTCCTCTTACTCCCGGCGGTTCTACCTGACTTTGATGAGAGCAGGGACTGAGCGATACTCGACACTCGCGTAACGTCCTGCCTTTGTGCCAAGTCCGGGCTGCATGGAGACGCCTCCACAGAAGGGCCAGAGCAGGGTTCATGTCTGTCTCCCTGATGGCCTTCCAACAGGCTCCTGTGACTCGTGACTGGTCGGGCGTTGTTCACACTACTCCCGCTTCTATTTCCAGATTGTGGTGTATTATAACAAGTGGCGCCCCCTACAGGCAGAGCCTCATTTTGGTGACTGACTTGTTGAGCTCGGTGTCTACGGAAGTCATTTGACCCACTCTCGAGGAGGTTAGACTCAGCGGTTCGTACACTGCGATGTGCCGGCCTTAACGCTGGGCGCATTGACGTGCAGTTCACAGGGACCTCGCCAGAAGCGGCTATGCTAATATCCCTAGACACCCACGGGTCCCGTGCGGGTTCACCTGACCTCTCCACACCCTGGAGATCCCAGGCGGCAGGGTCACTCAGTTCAAGGTCAAGGTCATCCAGATCTTCCAGTCCTGTGAATGGTATTGGATTTTTACTGGTTCCCACGACCTCAGACGTTATCGCTGCTTTCCGGGTGGTCGTAGAACGAGAACGTGAAGTCTCCGGATGCAACTGCTGTTGAGCACTACGCACAGCTTTGGCGGGCACTGAGCTTTGCTCAGGCCGGCCTTGCACAGTCTGTGTATGTGCACTTTGGTTGCTACCCCCCCACACATAGTGAGTGGGATGCTGGTTTGTCTTGAAGCTGCACACCGACTGGATTTCCGAAAATGTTCGTCAGGCTTGAGATTCTGTTAGATTGTAAGTTTGATGTACCGTTAAGGCCAGCGGCCAGTGGATCGCTCGGCGCTGCTGTTCCAGTAGGACCACGATTTTCTTTATGATCCAAGTTTCCTCCTGTAAACGTTGGTGTAGAGGTTATTTCAAATGATCGTCGCTTGGTGGGTGGTTCTTCAATGGGTGAATCCAACTCAAGATCCTGTGCAACTTTGACAAACTCCTGTATAGAGAGAAAATGTAAATTTGATGAATAGAGTACTTCATTTAATATTTATAGAAAAGGATTTTTTTTAAATACTATTTCGATTGTGCATTTTCAATCACTAATGTAAGAAAATATGAATTTCCTAGCTAACGTAATCAAACAAAAGATGATTTGACTGTAAAGTAGTTACTCTCGTTTTCTAACTACGTCACTGGTTTAGATTTATTATATGTAAAGCTTATGCATATAGTGAAATAGGAATCCATTGTGGCAAAAAACCAACTTGACCTAAAATATAAAACATTTAAGAATGTCAGTTCCTTATGTATGATTTATCATTCCAATGTACAACATAAACGATTAAGGATAAAAAATAAATTCAAGTTTCTATTTCGTTCCATTATTATAGTCATGTTAACTAGTTAATAGAAATATAGTAGATCAATGTTTAATTTTCATTTGAAATAAGAATAAATTACTTTTCTTCAGTATGAGAATAACTGTATCCCTGATATACGCGCTCTGACATGCCTGCTTAAAGTACCATTGACAGGATAATATTTTTAAATTGACATTAGCAAGTCTACTGTTTTACAGTTGCTGAGAAGCTCCTACCTCATCGTCGAAATCAAAGCTGTCATCTACAGAAAACATCTTTTTTTTATTGGCGCCCCAGGCGTCATATGGCAGCAGTGGTGAGTC